>CAXITT010000019.1:2824185-2877503 GCA_964033795.1 Lymnaea stagnalis
AGCGATAAAACGCACTGCGGTACGTTGAATTCGCTCCATATTCTAGTAGTGGATGGACGAGTGAGTGATATGCATTTCGTTTGCAGGAACTTGGGCCGTGGTGCAGATTTCTTCGAATGAAACCTAGGGTGGAGTTGGCTTTTTTTTTAAATTTTGTTTATATAGGGCGACCATTTTAGGTTATTTGATGCTTGTTGGAGAATTGTCTCGTTTAGTGAGTACATATAGGTTGATGTTTTTTTTCTTCTTGAGATTGTCATTGTGTAGCATTTGGTTTCATTAAATTTCATGCCCCAATTGTCCGCTCAATTCATAAGGCACTTCAAATCTGTTTGGAGGTGGTTGTGGTCATCATAATCGTTTATCTCTCTGTAGACAAGACAGTCATCTGCAAACAGCCTCACTTGAGATGTTTATGTGACAGAGGAAGAGTAGGGGGCTCAGCACCGTGCCTTGTGGAACTCCTGAGTCTACGGTAGCTTTCCCTGATTGGACACCGTCTACCACTACTTGCATGGTACGTTGTGTTAGGAATGTTGAGAGCCAGGAGTGAAGGTTGCCGGTAATGCTGTAGTGGTGGAGCTTATGTAGAAGAAGGCTGTGTGGAAGTGTTGAGGGCCTTTGAGAAGTCGAGAATAGTCAACCTGGTTTTGATGCTGTCATATGGCAAAACAGTTGATGTACTGGGATATTATGTTTGTAACATTTCTCTAATAGGCATCCGATCAGTCGTTGATCTGTTTTGTCTGAATCCACATTGGAAGTCACCTAGTATTTCTTCAGTGAAAGGCTGTAGCCTTTTGGCAACTACTTTTGTCAGTATTTTGTATGTAACATTTAATAGGGACATTCCTCTGTAGTTTGTGCACTGAAGTTTGGAAGCTTTCTTGTGTATTGGGGTTATTAGTGCTGTTTGCCATTCTGTTGGAATTTTCTCTTCTTGACAAATTTTAGTTATAAGTTCTGCTGTGATGAGATCTTCTCCAGGGGCTTTGTGGTTTTTCATAGAATTGATTACGTCTGAAGTTTCTTCTAGAGTTGACTAGTTTATTTAAGGGTCTGGTCCTCCATTTGGTGGTTGATAATCTTCATCTTGTCTATTGTCTGCAATTACTATGTCCTCAAAATTTCCATTCTGGCTTGGTATCCAAGCTTTTTATCTTTTATCTTTATGTACATTGCTCTGATGTTTCCCTCCCTTGATAAGTCTTCTCTTTCATTTAGCTTTTTCCCCAAGTCCTCTTTTTCTTCCTACACATTTCTATGGCTTTCCTCTGGCTTTGTTCCTTTCTTCAACAGTGATCAAATCAGCCTACTCTATTGTTTGATAGCTGCAATCCTCCTACTTTTTCTGATGTTTTCACAGCATTTTTTTAACCCGATCCCACTGTTCATTTATGTTGTTTTCCCTGTTTCCTCCTGTGATGCTTCTACTTGTTACATCATTTTTGGAAAGTTTTTGGTAATCACTTTTCTCTTTGATTTTGGCCATTGTGAATAATGCTTATTCTCTGCTTATATTTAACCCTTACAAGTAGATGGTCAGAGTCTGCATCTGCTCCTTGATAGTTTCTTACATCTAGTATGTCTAGTCTGATCCTTAAAACGATTGATTAAAATGTGGGTAATTCAATCTGGTGAGTTCCAAGTAACTTTATGTATGTATATTTTTTTTAGTGGAAACTTGGTGCTGCCAACTGACATTTCTTTTATTGAAGCAAAGTCTATGAGTCAGATCCCATTATCATTGAATTCTTTATGCAGACTTTACCTTACCAATAGTTGGCATTGAAGTCGCGGTGCCTCTTTGTAGATCTTTTCCAGTGTCTCATAAAAGGATTCTTTTCCCCAACCTTCCCTATCTTTGATGGGAGCATGAACGTTAATAAATGTAAGATTAAGCATTTTTCCTCGCAAAGAGCACAATCTTTCATTCTCAGATCTACTGCAGTTGGGAATCCAAGTATGGAAATATAAAAGCATCAGTTCTGAGTGGGATTGCCAGAGTTACAGGGATGGATGGGACAAGACCATAAAAACAACGACTGTTACATCGTTAGATATAATACTAGCAGGCTACGGTGACCATGGTGACTGTCATGAAATTTTTCAGATATTATAATTAAAAGGTAATCCTCTAAATCAGCAGTTCTCAACCTTTGGGGCGCGACCCTTTCATGGGAGTCGCCTAAGACCATTGGAAAACACATGTTTTCGATGCCAATGGTCTTAGAAACCGATTGATTTGGTCCGGCTAACAAAACAGAAATTTTCATTATAATTGAAGACGAATTTGTTACGAAACTAGGTGCAATTTCCGTAACTAACAACACTGTCCATAGAAAAACAGATGACATGTCAGTTGATATTCTTGATCAGGTAATCCAGGAAATTAAATCTGCTCCACTTCCAATATTTAGTATCCAGATGTTGCAAACTGTTCAGTTACTTGTTTACGTGAGGTATATTAATGACGGTGACTTTAAGATGAGTTTCTTTTTTGCAAAACTCTTGAAACGACAACTACTGCACATGATGTATTTGACACAGTTGGATTATTTCTGAAAGATCATAAGATCACTTGGGAAAAGGTTTGGGTTGTTTGCACAGATGGTGCTAGAGCTGTGCTAGGATGTCCATATGGAATCAACGTTTAATACTGAATGAGTCACAAAAAGTCATCGGAACTTATTGATTGATTAATCGGCAAATATTAGCAACGAAGGCGCTGTCTCAAGAGTTAAAAGAGGTAACGAAAAGTTTCGTAAGTTCTGTCAATTTTGTAAAGGCAAGCAATTTAAACATTCGACTGTGCAACAAGTTAATGCGTCGAACATTGCTCAGAAAGCAAGACCGCAGTTCAAAGCTCTTTTTAGTGATAAAAGTGAACTGCATAAAATAGCTTACTTGGTTGACATCTTCGCCAGCTTAAATGAGTTAAATTTATCACTGCAAGGACCAAATGCAACATCCCTCAATTTTCATAAAAAGATGCGATCATTTAAATTTTAATTTCAGCTTTGGCCAAAAAAATTGGATGAAAATAAAATGTATACATTGCCCATATTATCTTGTTTCATGACATTGAACCAGACAAAGGGATTACAATGATAAATTCTTGCACATGCTTACTGACGAAATTTCATCGTACTTTCCAAATCTACCTCACATCCCATTTGCACTTGCCAGAAGTCCATTCACAGTCAAAGTTGAAGATTCTCCCAAGTCGCGGTAATTTCCACAAAAATTGCTCAGTACAGGATTTTCCTGGATTGAGAGCGATACAGCAAGAAATGATTTCTCTACAATGCCAGTTACAAAATTCTGGACCAAGAGTTTGCAGTCATACCCTTTTCTGTTGCGTTTTCCTCTTTCTTTCCAACAACATATCTTCATGAAACAGGGTTTTCCAGCTTGTTGGTAATCAAGCCTACTAAAGATAGAAGTTGACTTGTGGAAGATCATCTTCGTTGTGCTCGTGCAAAGACTGTTCTGAGCATTACTGATCACGTAAGAAAGAAACAATCAAAACCTTGGCCCTGATTTGGGTTTTAGCATACTGTCGCAAAATGTAGCAAAGTAGTTTACTGTTGGTAAATTAAGACTACACCTTGCTTCGAGACAAAATTTCATTTCTTCGTAATCAGAAATTAATATTTCACAATATATTGTTTTTTGTGATTAATGCTTAAATTATGATCAATTTATAACAATGAAAATGAATTCTGCATATCAGACATTTACATTACGAATCATAACAGTTATGAAGTAACAATGAAAATAATTTTATGGTTGGGGGGGTCGCCACAACATAAGGAACTTTATGAAGGGGTCGCGGCATTAGAAAGGTTGAGAACCACTGCTCTAAATAATTATTTTTTTTATAATGACTATGAAATTTGATTCATCTTTTAATTTGATAAATATAAGTAACAATGACTATTGCTCGTTTCATTGTATTTAATAAAATCTTAAATAAATACTATTGCTCATTTTATATTTACTATTTTTGTTTAAGCCCAAGTTTTCACTTAAGTAGTATAGTCGACCGATTGTTATGCTGCTAAAGGTATTTTTTTCCAAATATTTTGCTGTATTGATGTTGGCCCAACTTATCACGCTCATTCATTTCATAGTAAAATTTCACATACCTTACTGTCCAAAGTTGTCATTTAATGGATTGATTTCTATGAGATGGAAGATCATTAGAGCATGTCTTGTTGAGGTGTCGTTTTTCTTGATTATTCATCTTGTGATTGCTCTTGACCATTCATTCCTGTAGAAGAATGATTACAGCTCATGATGAAGGTATGCTTAATAAATTTAGCATGTGTATTAGTATCAGAGGCGTAACGAAAGGGGGGCCAAAATGTGTTTTGATATTATTTTATTGATAAAAATAACACTTTTGAGAGTTGAAAAAAAGAAAATGGGGCACTTTAAAATAAATCTTGTCCCTGGAGGCCAAACATCCTCGCTACGCCTCTGATTAGTATCATTTCGAACTCTTTTTACCCATCAAAATTTACTTCACATTTAACACACTAGCACAGTGGTTCTCAAACTTATTCAAATAAAGTTAAACTTTAAACTAAGGAGGGGTGTTAGTTTTGACCAATGATTATAATTATTGTTAAGATATTGTACAACCCCCACCACTTACAGCAGTTCTTCACAACCATTTATGCCCCACCTGAAAGCACAAAAAGGTTTCAAATCACCACCTCCCATATTCCCTTATAGAAAAAGCATTAAAAAAAGTATCGGGTATTTCAAATTTGAGGCATGCTAAGGTCTCACTTAAGTGTAGCAACCTTGAAAAAGTGTCCCATCTAACATTAATTACATGCCCCCCCCCCTTCCCCAAACACATTTCCAAACCCTTATCATAATAATAGTAAATAAGGTTTGTTTACATTTTTCATTTCTACTCAACTCATACTGTCATATCTACTTTTTAGCCCTATTATTAGCTTTCTTCACGTTCCAGTAGTATAAAATTCGTAAATGGTTATAAAAAATATAATGCATTATTTATTTGTTTTAACTTAACCCACGAACTGTGGTCGGCCGAAAAAATCGGGCGACATTCTCATTCTGTACTGTGGCGGCCGAAAAAAATCAGCCATTAAAAACACGGTCTGATAGCAACTTCCTTTTATTAATAATTAAATCATCTTCCGGTTCAAGCTGTTTCGTGGTAGCGTGAAAATAAAGACTTTTTAATCAGAGTTTTATATCGCTGTTTTTTTTAAAGCTAAAATGGATGACGCTATGGCTGGGCCTCCGGTGCAAGAACCAATAGAAATATGTTTGCAAGCTTTTTATGAGAGGTTTCAAGTGATACCGATGTTGGTTTTAACATTCCTCATGACCATATCAGTTGAGATTATTCTTTTCGTTAATTTTTTACAATCTTAGTGATATTGAAGTAGGCCTACTGAGGCTACTGTTAGACTTCGAGTCAGGCCTGAAGGTTGGGCAAGGACTGGCTGAATTTTAGTCACAGAATCTACAGATTATAGCTCAGAACTAATAAATTTTATAGTTAAACAAACCAAATCAGTTCCAGTTCCTTTTTAAATGTTTACTAGTCAATAATAACTATTTTGCATGAGATTTTGTATTTTGTACTTGGTTTTAGCATTGGTTCCCAGTTTCTTATATAAATGACCTAAAATTACTAAAATTGCTTTCAGATGTTTAATTGCAATCAAAACCTTAGCAAACTATACATTTTCTGAAAGATAAATTTATTGGCTAAAACATTTAGATTTGTGTTTTAAGTGTATCTATAAAAATTAATGATGTTATGTTGAAAGCAAGACATTTTGTCGATTTTTTCTTCTTGAGAACTCCAAGGACACTGAGAAAAAAATGTTTAACGGGGTGGGCAATATGGCCAACTTTATCCCCACCCATTTACCTTTCTAAAAATATATACCATATTTATTGGCGTTTAACACGCACTTTATCTCCCTGAAAATAGGGGGCAAATGATGTGTGCGTGTTATATGCCGAAATGTTTAGTTTTTTTCCAAGAAATTTCGTTCTTAAATTGGCGTGCATGTTATACGCGGGGGCGTGTTATACGCCAATAAATATGGTACGTATTGGGGTATTGTATCAATATTTCTACATCATTTAATGCAATTTCAAATGGCACCCAAAACGCTATGGAAAGCTCCACAACACAGAATAATGCATCCCACAGTTCTAAACTAATTTATATTTATAAAATTATTTTTATATTAATTATTTTTCAGTTAGCCCAATGTCAAATGTAAACAATGCTGTAACCATGGGTATTATTTTGTAGACAATCAGCTGAGTTCCCTGAATTGTAGTAAAAGTAATTGAGGCAGATTGTTTTCTATTTTGAAGTCTTTTTATTTAGATTGTATATTATTTTGTAGACAATCAGCTGAGTTCCCTGAATTGTAGTAAAAGTAATTGAGGCAGATTGTTTTCTATTTTGAAGTCTTTTTATTTAGATTGTATATTTTGTGTTTGAGCTAAGTTAATTAAATTTAAATATATTTTGACAGCATCTATGATGGGCAGATGTCGATGAGTATGATTATGATGACAATGGCTGTGGGGCTCAAAGTGGATTTGTGCATTTAGACCAGACATAAAAAGCATACTGATTACTGATGAATGTTTAAACAAGAGAGATATAAGGAGATTTCAAAAGCAAATAGACTTTTTCAAACTCTAATTTACTGCAAATTTGGTTGCATATATTTGTTAGTACGCAATGTGCAGGACAATGAACCAAAGAAACTTTCTGTTTTATAAAATTGGTATAACATAATTGAAGAGTTTTATCAACTAAGAGGATTTATTATGAATACAGTACTTATTCAAGTACTTATTTTACAAGACTGTGGTCCAGGAAATCCTTATATGATGAAATATGACTAAGGACAGATTCAAGGCCATGCTGAGTTTCCAAAAAGTTTCTGATACTGAAAATAAAGCAGACAAGCTGTGCTAAATTGGGAGACTCTTATGTATCTCAATGCAAAATAAAAAGAACTGTATCAGCATCATGAAAATGTAGCAATTAAACACTTTAGGAGACATAGGACATTATGACATTTAGGCTGCGTTCTCTCCCCTGTACTGTCTACAATATACACCAATGATATTCAAAGCTCAAGCGACACCGTTCCAATCTTAAAATTAGCTGATGATGCCACCATCATTGGCTTAATATCTGAAGGAGAAGGCTTATACCTCAACTTAGTTACAAGCTTTATCAATAAGTGCAATGAAAATTTTCTCCGGCTGAATGTCTCAAAAACAAAGGAAAGGTTGTTGATTTCAGGAAGGGGCAACACCAGCTTAAAGATCTTAACTTTAAAAATCAAAGTGTAGAGAAAGTAGATACATATAATATAAGTACTTAGGTGTCACCATTAATTATAAGCTAACATGGCATGAGCACGGCCAAATGCTGTATAAGAAATTTTACCAAAGACTGCTCTACCTCAAAAAACTGTACAATTTCAGTGTAAACAAAAAAGTTGTTAACGTATTCTACAGTGCAACAATTGGAAGCCTACTTCAGTATTACCTGCTAGCGTGGGAATTCAAAGCCTGTTTTTGAACACTGCATAAACCAACTATTCAAGAAAGCTAGGAACATAACACAAACTAAACATCCTTCACTGGAAGAACTATTTGAAGAAAGATGTTATTGTAAAATTAAACACATTTTGGATGATACATCCCACCCTCTTCATCACAGATACTTAGGATTGGCCTGCTCGGTACGAATTCTTTCCATCAGGGCAAGAACTGAAAAATACAAAAATTCTTTTGTTCCCCAATCTGTACTAATTTACCAGCGTGCTCCCCCTGAAGTCACAAATCTTAATGAGGACTAATAAGTCCCTGATATGGTTAAGAGAACTCACTGAATGGCTGCTAGTGAAAAAATTTATTACAAATGGCTTGTGTTCAAATTGTTTTTTTTATATGTGCTGAAAATGTACAATGCAATCATAAAACATTTCCATTTGTTTGGATCAATAAAAGAATCTTAACTTATCTTTGACGATGTACCAGTTACTTTATTCTTAAAGTCTGACATTTTTACATACGCGCTGCAACATGACAACAAACAAAATTTAAATTGCATTACCAAAACAAGGGTAAAAGGGTCAGAGTATATATCAGATCCTTTGTGAAACATTTTTATGTTTTAATAAAGAAAGAAATTGTTTTCAAGAATGTATATGCATCATCTGGATGACAGATTAGATAATCTGATCGATATCTTTGTGATATAAAATAAAAAATTAACTTACTAAAATGTACCTTTTTTCTTAGCTTTTATTCGAATTTAATACTTACTAATAATTTTCTAAGTGATAATTACATGCATATGTTTGAAAATTATTTTTTTTTTAATTATAATTTTGACTTTTTGTGGCATTATTTCCTTGATTGATACGTTGTCCACAAAGTGAGTCTATTCTTTTGAAAAATGAACATTTGTTGTAGTATTGAATATATGGTAATAAAATATAAAATATCAATTTTACTAATATAATTGGAAACAATCTTTTTTTCCTTCTTTGTAAAGCTGTGATGTTATGTCGACTCAAAAATGTTTTGTTGTGCCTAAAAATAATAATAAATCTACTTTGGAAAGTATATTTTGAACAAACACCTAATATCAATTAAAGAGCATGCAATTACCTTTAGCTACAAAATTACACTTATGAGACACTTTGATAGTGAGTTGTAATATAAAAAATTTGAAAAAATCTGCAGTTTTTTGAGAGTCAATAACTGCAGTAATTACAGTAAATTAAGTTTTAGAACATGCGCAAAATGAATGATTATTCCTGAGGAGCTGTGTTGAATGCCATACTTTATAGAATTTTTATTTTTATTCACTTGCATTGGAACAAATGATTTACACTAATTTTACAAGTTAGAAGAGAAAGGTGATTTTATGATGAATTATAATATTGTAGGCTACATAATTAATCTATTCTACAACATCTCTTTGGTTAATGGAATTGTTTTCAAATGTGGGGCGAACAACCCACTTTATGAACACACCCCACATTATGCATACACATCACAAGGTGACACCCAACTTGATGCAGTTTAAAGATTATGGGAGACATTAACTCAGAGATAGGCATGTATTTACATTTCAAGGGGCGGCGAGTTGAAAAGAACCTTTCAGTTTTAACTCCTCCATTAGGAGGTCATCAAACCTTTTAGATGATTAGGTGGGGTAAGTTCTTGTGCATACTTATCTTCCATCGAGAGCCTCCCTAGGTGGCAGATAAGGGAAACCCACAGGAGATGATGGCTACTAAGGAAATAAAATAGCCGGGGTGTACCAAAATAGAATCTTCTTGGAAGTGGGGGGGGGATCCAAAAATAAAGGCACTACCTAGAGAGCTTAAAGGAGCAGATGATTGAGGGCTAACAACGCAGCCATGTAAAAATATGTTACAAAATCCAAACCACAAACAAGAACCAGGAATCATACAAATGGACATCATAATAGGACTGCTATTCTGAACTTAATAAGCCTGGTTAGAGCAGGAGCCTTAGACAAACTAATAGAGTAACTTAAAAAAAAGTAAAATGTCTATTGCTGCATTACAAGAAATTAGATGGGAAAATTTCAGACATCCACAGAACTTTTGTCAGGTAAATGTTTTACATGTTTTAATAACTGTAAAGCGCTTAGAGCTTTATGATAAGCGCTATATAAAAATGCCTAAATAAATAAATAAATAAATAAATAGAAAAGCAAGAGAGAGAGCGAGACAAGCAAAAAAATATAAAAAATCGGGAGAGGTAGCAATCAGGTTAGGTAAAAGGAAATGAGTAAACCTGAAAAAAGATGCATTGTTACGCTGCATCCCAAACAAGGGTAAAAGGGTCAGAGTATATATCAGATCCTTTGTGAAACATTTTTATGTTTTAATAAAGAAAGAAATTGTTTTCAAGAATGTATATGCATCATCTGGATGACAGATTAGATAATCTGATCTATATCTTTGTGATATAAAATAAAAAATTAACTTACTAAAATGTACCTTTTTCTTAGCTTTTATTCGAATTTAATACTAATAATTTTCTAAGTGATAATTACATGCATATGTTTGACAAAAATTATTATTAAAATTATAATTTTGACTTTTTGTGGCATTATTTCCTTGATTGATACGTTGTCCACAAAGTGAGTCTATTCTTTTGAAAAATGAACATTTGTTGTAGCATTGAATATATGGTAATAAAATATAAAATATCAATTTTACTAATATAATTGGAAACAATCTTTTTTCCTTCTTTGTAAAGCTGTGATGTTATGTCGACTCAAAAATGTTTTGTTGTGCCTAAAAATAATAATAAATCTACTTTGGAAAGTATATTTTGAACAAACACCTAATATCAATTAAAGAGCATGCAATTACCTTTAGCTACAAAATTACACCTATGAGAATATAGTCAGTGTTGTTTACTAAGGCTGGCAACCTACAAAATCATCAACAAATTAATAGCAAGAAAACTGAAAAGGTTTACTGAACATATTCTAGGTGACTATCAATTTGAATTCAGACAGAATAGACCCACCACAGATCATATTTTGACCACCAGATGTCTCCAGAAGAAATGCTAAGAATACAACATCCCCATACACCAACAATATGTGGACTACACAACAGCTTAGACAGGAAATATCTGTATGATGCACTATAGAAACTTGGAGTTTCTAACAAACTTATCTGGCTTTTACATGACGATGGCTACCTCCAAAAAAGAATCAAAGTACAGGAAGAGTACTTAAGCCTTTGAGGAACTTTCATATTAATCATGGCCTCTGAGTCAAGGACACTCACTAGCATGTATCCTATTTAACATCCCTTTAGAAAGTGATATGAGAAACATGCAAATGCGCACCAAATGAACTACTGTATCGCAAATTCCAGAGAAACATACATGTGAGCACAGGATGAACTATCACAAACAACGTTTCAGAATCTCAACCAACAGGACACCAACCAACTTTAAAAAGCCCAACCAGTGCAGGAAAACTGCCATGGTTCTATACACAACTTTTATTATCATAAGACCAGTGGTAATGCACAACAGCCAGACCTGTTCAATACCTGGAAAATCCTCAGAAAAATATACACTCCAGTATTAGATAATGATGGATGGGTATGTATATCCCCTGGGGCTCTGGTTGACAAGTTTGTAGTGGCTTGCTGACCACAGATGTGCTGCCCCCTAGCGCTTGACTGGGAACAAAACCACCATTATTGTTTGAGCCTGTCCTGGTAGTCAAAGAATGTGCATGGTATCTGCCGAAAATGGAAGCACTTACAGGGCTCCCAGCTGTGGAAAATCTGCAGCTGGAAATAAAACGGCAGAAACAGGGTAGGGAGCATGATTACATGTTGCCCTTTAAGGATGCGAGGCATGAGGTGGGTAGTGGCAACTCATGCCAATGGTTCTATTTACATAGCAGTTAAGGTAGTTGTACCTAGGCAACCGTTTCGTCCCAGTTGCTTCGTAAATTAGTTGCAAGGTAGAAACCCACTGTAGAAATCTCTATTCGACTGCGTCAGACGTTCCCAGGGATGGGCAGGGTAAGATTTTAGGATGTAAATACACCATCCCGACTCCTGATGCTGTGAGAGAAGCGTCACCGGCCTACCGGATGTCCTTGTGCTGGGGTGACCTCCACTGGTACTTGATCGAGTGGGTGCGGGCGGGGGTTGTCCTGGCAAAGGGAGATCTCCAACGTTCTGATTCCCAGCCCGATAACTCCGCCTTGGGGAGTTAGGGTGTGTGCGCTTTGGGGAGAGCATAAAAAGCTAATGTACTAGCTTAACAGCCAGCAGATGCAATTTCCTAATGAACATTTTCAGTACCGGAACCATCCGTAGTTGCTGCAATTTAAAGGTGCAGGCTGCTTTGGACAAGAAACCGTGAGAGGATATTAGATTGTAGAGCAGCAAAAGTGATCTACAGACAGAAGCCTAGGGGTTAACGGCTCATCTGTCAACCAAGACTGATATGGATTGAGTTGTAAAGGACTAAAATCACCTGGAAGGTGTATAGTCATGGATCAGCTTAAAAGGGAAGATGTTGTAGAGCAGACAAGCATATCAGGCCGCTATGAAGGGCTGTAGAACCTCTGATGATGATGATGTCTGAATGGAAGGATGTGGTGAAACAGGCCTGGGCCTTACTAATGATCAGTATTAACAAATTGATCTGTTTATCTATCTATTTCTCCCATTTAGCTGCATACTTATTATTATAATTATTTAATTTGAATTTCTGGATGTTGATTAAGAATGATCAACACATAATTAAGTCTAGACATGGCTATAAATCAAATTTCAGCATGTACTGTAGATGCCTATTCAAAGGCCTATTTACACAAAAAATATTTCAATGGTATATTTAAGTGGGCTTTTGAGTCGGTCACAGGAGATTTTCTCCAGGTACATTGATTCTATTATTAAAAACAATAAGAATGTGTCTGTATGTGCGGATATGACTGATTCTGTTCAGCGAAGTTACGGTATATATTTGTAGAAAAGTGAAGTGAGTCGCTGTTATACATAATACTGAATGTTTAATAGTTTTTAAATCTTTTTAATAAGCAATTATCATTTTTAAGGTTTCGTTGAAAACCTTTGAGATAATTTCCCAGCCAAAACTGAAAGAGTAGACTAATAAGCAGATTACACACTTTTCAGGGTTTTCCTGGCCAAAAACTAAGATTGTGGTCGGCTTATGATCCATTGGGAATAATATACCAATATCTCAATCATGGCAAGTTACCTCAAGATTAATTACCCAGTGTGATAAATCAAACATTAAGTTAAAATGTAAAAAAAAAAAAAAATTTTTTTGTAAAATTAGTGGCATAGGTAATGAAAAATAAATAGAATAAAAAGGACTGTATTTACCTGAAGTAAAATGTAGACCAGTCATTGTCCTGGCATGTCATGATTCCTCCTGCACATTCATCATAAGAGCAGCTGTGAATTCTGGCAGTGATGGGGGTCTTCAAGTGATCTTTGTGAAAACAACTTTAACCTGGAAGTAAAATAATGCATGAATTAGTAGAAGACAGAAACTTTACTATATTAGAGCGCAAGCTTGAATTAATATGAAGACAATATCCTATGAACAATTTTAACCTGAAAGTTACCATCATAAAAAGTACCAAAAAAATTAATCACACACTTGGTGTAATTATTGCTTTTACTTTTACACCAGCCATGTTTGCATGGGTGTTGCAAAAAAAAAAATTATTGTTTCTCAAAGGGAAAGTTGAATAGCTTTGTTTATTTAATCTATTAAATAGTTAAAGTCCAACCACTATTGGAATTAGTGAGTATTCACGCTCTTTAAATTCAAGCTCTTTAGTATTTAGGGAGGTGGTGTTAAATGAACAAAAGAAAACCTTCAAAATGGTTAAGTCAAGCTCAGTGCAAGACTTTAACTACAACTGCATTAGAGTAGAGAATCTTTAAAAATTTTAATAAGATTTTTTGTCACAGATCAATGGTAATATAATTCTAACCTGCAAGATGTAACTCTTGATTATTACTACTATGATTTTAACCAAAAAAATGTATGCCCCGTAGCTACAGATGAATCTAAATTTAAGAAGCAATCAATCTAAATAGCAAAAATGCACTCAATATATCGGAAGGAAATTTAGATTTTTTAGGGATTTTTATCAAATTTTAACTAAATTGGGAATGTGCAAGACTTTACCCCAACCTAATCAGTGAAACTAACCATTCCGATACCGTCTTTTGATATTTTTTACATGCACTAGCTGGATTTATCTTATATAAAGTGCATTCAAAAGATCGAGATACTAATATTTATTGTTGGAAGGGGGTTAGGATGATGCTAGGTGTTAAGAGAAAATGTAAAGATATGTGTTTATTGACTAGGACAGAGGTTCCCAAACTGTGTCCTGCTGCAACCTGAAGTGTTAAAAAATTAATGGACTAAATGCAAGCCATTTATAATTAAGTTGGTATGTTTCACTAGTTCTTCAACCTACTTTGTACTCTGTGTACTTATTAAGTAGCAGTTGGTCTTGTGCAGCGTTTATGCTGTATCATCTGTTTTGACAGATTCAAGTGAAGTTATTGAGGTATTTCTTCTTATATAAGTATAAGGTTTAAAAAATGGATTAGATTGCTTGAAAAGTGCTATTTTACAGTGCACACAGAATGTGGCATAGAGCAAAATTGAAAAGACGTGGGTGCAGCAACGGTGCTGAGACTCCAAAACGCTTGGGAAACTCTGGACTAGGATATTTGAAATTCATGTACTAGCAGCATTGATAGAATCAACTTTGGTGGTTGATACAAACTAAAATAAGTACTAGTCATTTGCTTGAGGTAAGTACAAGTTTTTATGATCGTTCTTTAATAATATCTTAAGTAATTCTTGGACTATTGTGGCAGAAAATGTGTTTTCTCTTTGAGAATACCAAGGATTATGTAATAATTCTCTTGTGAAATATTGTGATATATGATTAAATATAGGATATGGTAAAAGTAGAGTTCAGGTCGATATATTATTTTTGCTTGAATTTCTTACTTTCGCGTGTAAACTATGTTAATTCTTTATAAAAAGTATTTTAAATGTAAAATACCATCTTTTGATTGGAATACAACAACAATGAAACAAATTTTACGAAATAAAAAAAAAGTATGTTTCATGAATCTTTTGTCTTTTACAGAGCCATTGTGGTAAATCAAGGATAACTCTTCTGTCTTTAAAGATACATTATAAAAGTTGCCCAATTGGATGAATCTTAGTTAAAATAAATGTTGTATTTATTTATAACTTCACTATCAAATATAACCGGAGTTGCCTGGGATTGCATTCAGAAAAAAAAAAACAACCTGTTACTTCCTTTTAATTCACATTGCATTTAAGCCAAATTTCAACAACAAAACAACACCACTACATTTAAAAAAAATTATAATAATTTATCTCTAAAACAACTTATGTAAACCTTTAGTTTTTCACGTTTTCTGATAGCATCCCGTTGTCCCGAAGGATCATGATGGATCCCGATCCCGCCGGGTAGAATCCCAGTCTTAGTGGGATCCCAGTAGGATCCCATTTTCGGTAGTATCCCAATCCAAATGAGATCCTAATCCGATGGGATCCCATTTCCGGTGAGAACCAGATCCCGGTAAGATCCCATTTCCGGTGAGATCCAGGTCACGGCAGTTATAAGGAACTCTCATACTTGGCATACGTAGCCAGTTTACAAGCCACATAGCACCTTACGAGAAATTCCATAGTTGTATTAACGTTATTTGTTGCCTCACAAAGTTCGCGTATAAATCAAATGCTGCACCATTTAAAATTTCAGTTGGATCAACAACTTCAATTATTGTCTCTTGGTCGTCCTGCCATTTTGAACAAAATGATCCCACTACCAGCAATACCTCAAAACAAGTCCGTCTTATTCTATATAATCACTAGCCCTCACCCTCATTTTACTCAGTGCAAATCAGTCACCATTAATAAGCGCATTTGCATAAGAAAAAAGGGGAGGGATGCTCAAATTAGAGCTGACCAATCATGGACAACGTATTTACAGCCATCAGTATGAGATGATTATCAATAAATGATCAGATTTCCCCCTTTCCTGCAACATTCACAAATATTTTTTTTTCAAGTGGACACGTGATCACACATTGGCACATATTCATGGACCCCCCCACCCTCCAGTTTTTTCAGCTTCACTCCAGGACAATGACGACGTGTGTCCCTGCTGCCTTAGTCGGTGATCCACTTCTAATCCCCACCAAGACTTCAAGGGACAACCCGTATTCTCGAGCGCTCTGAGAGGAAAAAAAAAGAAAGTGGGGATGGAGAAGGGGGGGGGCTCGTGCGTTTTGTGAACATGCCTACAGTTTGAAAATTTTGTTTAGTATACGAACTTATAGGTGGTTAAAAATCTGGCCATAGGTTGAAAAACAAATTAAAAAAACAATGGGGCTATGTAACTTTGGTAAGGGGAAGTTTAAAGACTCTTTTGCTGGCATCCGGCCGTCACAATGTGACGATGGAGTGGGCTTCAGAGGACGAAATCCACATGGCCTGGGATTATACTTCAAGGATTATAAGCTGGTTCCCAACAGCAAATCGCCTCTCTCCACGCCACTGGGTAACCCAAGGGAACATCATTGGATGATACAGCTTGGCACCAGTGACATCGCAGGAGTTGCCGGAATGTATCATTGTTTCAATGTTATCCACCTTTCGGGACTCCATCTCCAGGTTTGATTTCAGAGTTTCCTTCGCTTAGATGAGTTGCCTTCCAAGGTTAACGAGTCTCATCTATCCGGGGTGTGGTGGTGTTATTGCTTGACTGGGCTCTGGCTGGAATTGAACTCCAGACCACCAACTTGAGATTTGCTCAGTTTAGACCTTCGGCCACCCAGCACCCTTTAGACTCTTTAAAAATCAAATAAAAAGAAAAGGGCGATTTAAAATTCAGTATTATAGTTGACTACAACTGCCTAGATACTTCGCACAAGCAAGGGACACTCCTTGTAGGTACTCCAACTCAAATTTTCAAATGCATCTGACACAGACATAGACCATATCATAGGAAAGAGCTGGCTTTAAGCTTTCCAATGACACCAAGGTAATCTATCTATAACTTATAGGAGAAAAGTTATGAATTTTTTTAGTGATTTATTTTTCCCCACTATTTGGCTTTGCACTTAATTTTTAAAACTGTGATGGTATTATTACCTTTTGTGTACTATTTTGCTTGTATCTTTTTGGCTATTAAAGTTAAAGCTCTCAAATTTGGAGGAGACATTTACAATACAATGTTTAACAGAATAAATTGTGAATTAACTTATTTTATTTAATTAAATATGACTTTATGAGCATTTGGCGTGGATAACGACATTGTAGAAAAATTTATTTGTTCAAAAAATGACAATTACTAAACCATTAAAGCTATTGCTATAAAATTTTCATTACAAAAAGATAATGTCCATCTAAAAGTAAGGTAAATTTAAAATAAATGTAATGCAGATCAGAAAAAAGTAGGCATTAGAAAAAATATTTCATGAAAGTGACAGCGGCCGAGACCTTTTTACATTAAGATAGATAACTTTTAAACTAATAATGCTAATGAGCCTAATGCAATGAAATTTTCAGCAATATAGATAATGACAATCGAGGTTAGGTCTTCAAAAAGGTTAATAAAGAGCAGTGGACTGAGTGGAAGATAAATAGGGATGGATAACATTAACAAATAGACTGAAAAAGAAAGACTGTTTTCAATTAAATTACGCAAATTAAAGAAATGTCCCTAGTATTAAAATTTATTTATTTCATTAATTTAATTCTAGTATTAATAGAGGTCTATTAACACATCCTTATAACTAGTTGTCTTAGTTTATCTAAGAATAATAGAGTAATAGAGAATAAATACTGAAGAAAAAAAAAAGGAATTATTACTATTATTGGCAAATTGATCAATTTCTTATTTACAAAAAATAATTGTACAAACAATTTATTATTTTTTGTATACATTTATATTGTTTAATTATATTAGAATCAAAAACATTTGTTTAATCTGATGTTTTAACGATTTAGAAATGTTTTATTTAAACCTTTATTTCCAAATAATTTCACCTCCCTCCTATTTTACATAAAATAATGTAAAAAATGATGACCGCCGTTTTTTCATAACATGTGGATTTTTTTGTTTGCTCGGTATCATAAATTCTAGCAACAGCCAGTAATGTTAACAATAAATGCTTTCAATGTTACTGCGATCAAGCTAGCTCATCTTAAAGTTTTAATTCTCGCATCCCTCATGCAAATAAAAGAACACGAGTTTAAAATTAGCGACAGTTCGCGCTCCAATTTTTCATCTGAGACAGGTCAGAATGATGCAGTATTTATACCATTGAAGGTACTTGGGTAAACCAGTTTTCTGCTATTGTCAAATAATTACAGAGTTAGGTGCCCCTTGTTCAACTTTTTGTCCTCTTCAAAATGTAAACATAGCATATGCATTGGGGAAAATGTGTTTTGTGGTTGTTTCTTTATTAAATAGTGTGATAAAGCACTATTTTAAGTTATTTGAGATTAATATTATTAACAAAGAATACATATGAATAGATATTTAATTGTATTTCTTTATTTAAATAGTGAAACTTCCCCTCCCACATAACAGGCCTATTAGGGAGTTTGGCCTTGGCTACCTGACACATTTGTAGCATGGAAATATTAACAAAAGTATATTTTATCTTCATAATATAATAGATTTAAAATTAAGATTTCTTTAGTATTTAGATGAATTGATACTTTGAAATGCTTCACACACACAAAAATACTTTGTTTTATCTTTTTAAAGGCCTATCAAATGACACCATAATGTTAATCATATTTGCAATTTGGAGGCCTAAGTTGAAGCAGCACGATTCTTTTTCAATTGTAGGGATTCTATGAAAAACAAATGCTACACTTAGCCAAAAGAATATAGAATTGAAAGATACTCCCTATGCAAGAAAAACTCCTTCTATAATCTACATATATTGTACATTTGTATCCGAAAATTGATTTGCTATCAGCGATATAGAATAAATTAAAATTTTTAATGGACACATTGGTTCACCCTTCCATATGCTACTTATTATTTTTCCCCTTTTCAATACAAACAATTTGATATACATGACCCTATATTTTGAAGAATATTGTTCATGTTGTGTTCATATTTAAATGACATATGGAAATTTTACGGCCATTTTGAATATTAATGAGCTCATCTTGCGTACCATAGAATTTATTGTATGACGTCTGTTTGGATAATGTTATGACGATCACGGATATATATGGTTTGTTATGGTTATCTTCATTAAGTCATTAAATAACTTCAATTTACTGCTCTTTTTTAACATCTCTCCCAATTTTTATTTTAGTCACTTTTATATTTTCTTGTATGTCTCAATTAACAGAGTTATCCCAAAATAATTTACGAAAAAAATCATAACTTTCTTTAGAATTGACCTACGAACATAAATTTGGTATCAATGAATTGCATTTTTCAGGCCCTATCTAACCAACTAGCTCTTAAAGCTATAACTTCATTTTGAAAATTTTACCCAAGTACCTAATTGTGACCGGAATTCTTCAGCCAATAGAGTTTAAGATTGAAACTGATTTATTTTTTGAAAATGATGCATAGGAACGACAAAGCCCGACATATACCGAAACCCGCCCTTCACTGCTGGTCACAGAAATGTACCACGCAAAGCCGGCGGTTTTTTTGCCCGTGACGTCCGGTATTGGCGTACTTACTCCTAGTAAATTTGATTCGGAAATGGGCGTCGGCGCAGTAGGATCCGAGTTTTTAATTTTTCATGTGCATGTAATTTGAATAAATAAGGAATCGTTTTGGCCTATGATTAATTTAGGTTTGACTCTGCCCATTAACATTAGGATAAATGTTGAACTACATTCCCATTGAGTTAATTTGTTCTTTATCTCAACTTTAAGTGAGGAAAATCGTATGTCAATATAAGGCATCTTCGCATTAAAAAATTCGGTCTAAATATTGAAAGTAGGTCATTGAGATAGCTCATGAAACATTTTCACAATTCTCAACGTTGACCTCATTATGCAAAGGTCGCACAAGCCATTTTGGATTAGTGATTCTGCCCCCTTTTAAATAGCCTAAAACTTAGCTTATGAAATATTCATTTGGGGTCATCACTTTCAACTTCACTTACTTGGTTCATGCGGTCCATGTTAAAAAAGGACAAATTCAATCGTACTTTAAAAATTCATTACTTTAAAACTACAACAGCTAAAAATATGATTTTGGTGTTATCATTCTTTAAAAAATTAGCGGCTATTTAAGAGAATCCGGCCCGAGAAGATTTAGGCGTGTTTATTGCCCTTTGTTTACATTTGGAGAATGCATTATTTTTTTCGTATTTTTTGTTAAAAGAGTTGCATTTTCGGAATTAAAATTTTATTGTTTGATTAATTATAATTGTAAAATTTTCATTGATTGGCTCATTATCATATTTCGGTTGTTCCATCATATTTGATATCTTTAGGGTGCCTGTGGGTTGTGGAGATTTATTCATTTTGTGGCTATATTTTCCTTGGAAGCTGAAATAAAGTGTGTAAAAGTATATTTCATGAAACTGTAAGTTGGATTTTCATAATTTCTTCAGTTTAGAATTATTTTGGGCCCTTTTTTTTTAATGGTTTTTTGTTAATTTTTTATCGTTTTCTTGCGAAAGTGTCAAATTCCACGTGTTTTGACAACTTGTGGATTTACGGTTCGTTTTTAGGGTTCAGATTATGCTTAGGGATCGATTTAGGGTTAGGGTTAGGCATAGGGATAGATTTAGGGTTAGGGATAGGGATAGATTTAGGGTTCAGGTTAGGCATAGATTTAGGGTTCAGGTTAGGCATAGGGATCGATTTAGGGTTATGGTTAGGCATAGGGATAGATTTAGGGTTAGGCATAGGGATAGATTTAGGGTTCAGATTAGGCATAGGGATCGATTTCAGACAATTTTTTCATACATTTAAAATTTTTCTTCCAAATTTTATCAATCGTAAATTATTTTATTTTTCCATGGCCGCCATCTTGGTTGCCTCGACCCGTGAACACGTAAAAGTGCGTGGGTCGAGGCAACTAAGATGATGGCCATTGCCATTGAAATTGCCTGGGGCTACTTTCTCTTAATTTACCAAATTAGCTTTATTCAACTATACCATTGGTTTATTTTTACACAAAGTTTTAATTTTCTAATCAAAGTACCTACAACTGCCTGTATTTAATTAACAAAGAATACACGTAAGTTTACATGATAAAATACGAAAAGCGTTAAGAAATAATATTCGCACCTGAACTCCACTTTTACCCAGTATGGTTTGTTAGAAATTCAATAAGTTAGACTAATATCAAATTACAATTACAGATAAGACAGTACTGTGGCCGATTTGCCGCCAAACAAAAGAAAAGTAAAACAACTTTGCTTGAGTGATGTCCTGTTAATCTGTTAATGATTATAGAACTATATTTAAAATAGAACTTAAAATTACCATAAATTATAGACATTAAAGTATTCTTACTGTCTTTCTGCTGTACGTCACATTTTCATTTTTCTTCAGAGCTACCGGTACATGAAAGACTTGAAAATATGGTACATCTCTCGATTGATAATAATGGCGACTAAGATGGCAACCAGGCTCAACCAGCAGGAAGTATCCGTCATAACCAACTTCACGTGACCAGCCGGGTCCGAATAGCCATATACAGCTATTGGTACTCGGGTACCTATAGCCACATCGTTTCCTTAATTTGTAACAAGAATGGTGAATTATGTTTACGCAGGCCAAAGCCGATGGTTTCGCTAGGTACACCGCCGCGGTGTACGCATCCACTTCGTAAAAAAAAGTGTAGCTCTTCGTTGTCTGCTGTACGTAGCCGGTGTAAACAATACTATTGGATCATATATTATTTTCAATAGAATTAGTAAATTTCATCGTATATAGTTTTAAAACCCTAAGGCCTAAGGTACATTTTTCTTTATTACATATTCCGGCTTACCTATATTCCTATGGTAGGTACTTCACCAAAAAATTCAAAGTTGTTATATATTAATAAAGCTTATACTTATATCATTAGAGTTATGCCGCCAATTAAAATTATCTTAAAATAGTAAAATATAGGCGAATAGTAATACGCTAATTAGTTTATTAGTATAAGAAGTGAAGTCACTGAAGTCGGTAAAATTTAAGTTTAGTTTAAGTTACTAGTAGTATAAGTTAGTAAGTCTAGTACTAGTGATTATATTGGCTGCCCAGACCCGGCAGACCGCCGAATATCATGCATTGATTTATCAATACCTCAGCCTCATCTCAAATCAAGCAATGCAGACAGTGAAAGATCATTCTCAATCACAGTCTAAAGAAATACAAACCGATAACCACTTTTTTTTTGTAAAATTAACTATGACACTTTACATTTTCCATCATCAGTTTCAAACTAATTTAATAAAGAAATTATGCGTCAAGACTAAGACCAAGGTGAACGGAAAAGCAAAGTTTGCCTTCAAAGATTCTTTTATTTAAATTATTATGATTCATTCAAAATTAAAACATCATTGATAATTAAATTTAAAAGTTATAAATCAGGCTATATTTTTTATTCCACTTTTCTTTTTTTTTTCTGTACAGTTTTTCATGCTGTTGTGGTCGTTGTCAGTGTTGTATAGTTTTTTGGCTGTTTTTGAAAACTTTTTGTTGTTGTTTTTTTTAAATTTTGGGTACAATTTGTTATCCCACACTTATATGTTATATGATCAATACAAAACAAGAAAATTTTACTTGTATATTTTTTGTTAATAATGGGAGAGGCTGCAATCAGGTTAGTACAATAGGAAATGAGTAAAACAAAGTCGCGGTTCAGCCATAAGAAATAATTGGACACAATTACTGTCCTCTTGGATACTACTTCTCATTTAAGTGCTATTTTTTATTCTGTTTTTTTTCTGTTTGTTTGCTGACGAAGGCTTCCTGCCAAAACGTTCGTTTTGTTGAGTTCCTTTTTTCAGGTTTAACCCTACTTTGTTTTACTCATTTCCTATATTATTTGTTCCCTTTTTCTTGGAGCTCTCAAAACAGTCATTAAGTCTTAGAAGCTTCATTCCAGTTAAATCCTTTTTCCTGTTTTGAAACAGGTTACTCTATGCAATGTAGCTGGTGTGGGTTACTTTTTCTTTGGAAACAGAGTAGAATGGGTTCAATTACACCTGAACACTTCTGATAAATCAAGTATTCCCCAATGTGATCACATCTCTAATTGTTAGTAGAGGTATCAATGATTGTGAGAGTGATTGCAGAGTGACCGTTAATATAAAAAAAGTTTAATTTACAAAAGATTCTGTGCAGTCCGGTACATAAGTGGATAAAAAGTCAAGTAATTACTTTATACTATTGTTCTACTGTCTATAGGCAATCCATCCTTGTGACTTCACCGTACAACACTTTTTTTCTGGATCAACCATTGCAGTTTCATTAAAATATCCTCCATTTGTTAAAGATGCCTGGAAGAGTTAAAGTTCGCATTCTCAGTGCGCGTGACTTACCCGTTATGGACAGAGCAAGTGAACTCACAGATGCCTTTGTTGAGGTACAATAAAATTTTTTAAAATATATGGATGATTGCCAGCCACACAATGTACACACTTTAATCTAAGATTTATTGTAATCCCAACTTTTATAGGAATATATTTTTGTCTATGGAAATGAATTTCTTTACCGCAATGTTTTCATTTTCATCTTTTGTTTCTAATTTGTCAAACATTGAATTTAGTTTATTAAAATTATGATAGTTCATATTTTTATTTGTTTCAAGATTCGTTTTGGTACAGAAATATTTAAGACTGATGTTTGCAAAAAGTCCTTAAACCCACAGTGGAATTCGGAATGGTTCAAATTTGAGGTAAGAAATTTTAGGCCTACTATATGCTTTTAAAAGATACGTTTGTTTAAGAATAAAAATGTGTACATTTGATGAGGAAACAAATGCTGTGAAATAAATTAGACTCCCAATTGCACAAAATTAGTGTTTGATAATTAGATTTTTATCTAATAAACAATATAACTAAATCTAACTTAAAATCTTATGGCTGAAGAAAAATGTGTCTTGAAATAAAGACTTTGGTAAAAAAAAAATCCATTTGAAGCAAATATTTGTATTAGTCTATGCTCTCTGTGACTTAACATGTAGTCCTGCTAATTATTTAAAATAAGAACCGGGTAGATAATTTAAAAAGGACATTTTAATTTATAAAGGACATTTTTCTATACATTGATAAACATATCAATAACTAATATTTTAATAAGGGCTGTCCAAGCAGAGTGTTGAAATAAAAATTCCATGGAATAAAAAAATAAGTATAGAGAAATTAAGAAGGAACTATTAATGCTCAGAGAAGTGGGTCATTGGACAGATTTTGATATGTAGTGTAATTGTGAGCACAGGGTGGGAGAGGTATTGTTACAGTAAATACTAACACTGCAGTACCATCAATATCTTTGCAACATAAAGTTTTTCAATTCAAGTCATGATGTCCTGTTGTAGGCTGTAGGCCAAAATTAGCCATCGCATAGATCTGATGACATTGGAACTTTATTTTAGTCTCTTAACAAAAGGAAAGCTCAAAATATATATCAGGTAAGAAAAATTCAAAATAGACTTATTGACTCAATACTTATTGTTCTTACATTCTTAGGTTGATGATGAAGTCTTACAAGATGAGCCACTGGATTTGAGGTAGCACCAGTTATGGAATTTAGACACTGCAGAGAATGAGCATCTAGCTTGAAAAATAATTTAATTTTTGCAATTCACTTTCACCGGGTTTAAAAAATAATTAATTATTACATAAATTATTTTTAGTATAACCATAACATTAGGATTTGTTCTTGATCTCCTTGAAAGTTAAGATCCATCTGAAAATCACTAAAAAAAAACAAAAAAAAAGGTCTAGTGGCTGCAATAACTTGAGGCAATTTGTTTTTACATCAATGTACACAACACCAGATCAGTAATCTGCTCACCCAAAGACAGATTCTTCAGAGCCCCCCCCCCCCCAACAAGCAAGTCAATGTTTAAAATGGTTATGATCAACTTTTGACAGAGGAACTATCACTAACACACAAAATCAGCAATTTTTTTAATGATGATGCAACTCTATTTAACAATTTAACTTGTTATTTCTTCAAGTGATTTGTTTGGCTTGTTTCTGTACATGGATGAAGCGTTTCAGTAAAGGTAAACATTTGTAAAAAAAAAAAAAAAAAACTAGCTATAATTTAACTTGTTATTTCTTCAAGTGATTTGTTTGGCTTGTTTCTGTACATGGATGAAGCGTTTCAGTAAAGGTAAACATTTGTAAAAAAAAAAAAAAAAAAAAACTAGCTATAAAGAAGCTTTAATAATAATTAGTGTTTTTTTCTTCTAATTTTGATCAGAGTTTTGGATTACGACACGTACAGTGCCCACGATACGATCGGCAAAGTTTATATTGACCTGAATCCATTGTTATCCAGGGATAACTCCAACATCATCAGCGGATGGTTTCCAATCTATGACACAATGCATGGTAATCACAGTGTACTGAGAAGAATGATAACCTGAACTGTTAGAAACAATGTAACATTTTTTAAATTGAATGTTACGTTGATACAAATTTTATATAGAAGAATGCAAAAAATACTTCAGGGAGTACCCTCAACAAAACAATATTGCTGCATAAATTGCCAATATTTTTATGTTATATTCCACGATTAGGTCTCAGGGGAGAGTTAAACATACAGGTCCGTGTGGAATTATTCAGTGACTTCAACAAATTCAGACAGTCCTCTTGTGGAATCCAGTTCTTTTGCTGTAAGACCTTTTGTATAGATCATTCCTTTAGAACAAGTAGATTAATTTTAGACACAAACAATTTGTGTCAATATAACAATATATGTTAAGCTTTAACCCTTTCGGGACGGAGCCTTTTCGGGGTGTCTGTGCCGAAAAGACGGAGCACTTTTTACAAACTGTGCACTCGCATTGCAAAAAAATTAATAAAAAAATAAACTATTTACATTATATGTATAAAACTATATACATTCTTGTAGAAAATTAAACAAGCTAATACAATATTTATAAATCAAACTGAAATCTCAACATTTATGCAAATGAGCTATCCTGATTTGCATAATTTATGTGTGAATTTTTTTTGTTAAGCTGAGAATAAACATGACTTACCTGTGTTAATTGTGTGAATTTTTTTATGGATGAAGCATGAATAGATCCTAATAATGCATTTTGGGAAATAAGGCTCATGTAGGCCCTTCAGACACCCCTGGCCCATATTTCTACTCCTTTTCCTGCCCCCCCCCCCCGGGTACTTTTCGGTTGATACAGACAGAGCAGTCCTTTTCACCATTGTGCACCCAATTATGGTTTATTTGAGCTTGGTGTTACTGAGAAAGTTGTCTGCATACTTATTAGTTATTATTATTCCTCTCACAAACATTTTTATGATTTTTTTGTAAAAATTAGTATAAACTACTCAAATGGGTGCTTATCCCATGAGGCATATTTATAGTCTCTATTTTTTCTAAAAATTCATAGGGGTCACCTCTATCCAATTCAGAACCCCTAATCCTAAACCAAGGATTCGTAACGTAATCATTTTGATTGCCTTCATTAGTTTCCTGGTTGTTTTCATCAGTGTCAGATTCACTGCTAGACAGCAAGAAATCAGAATCACTATGCACAATTTGATCAGTCGCTGTCAGACATGTTTGAATTTCACAATATAACTATACACACACACACACAAAAATTCCTGCAAAAATAAAAATTTAGTTCACCATCGACGAACGCCGCCATTACAATCACGGGATGTGCAGGAATTCGTAAGAATAAATTTGATTCGCTGGCCAAGCCAGCCTATCATAAGGCTAGATCTATTGGGCCGATGGTTCGGACTTTTGTCTTTCTCGCTAGTCCACCTTGGGCCGATAGATGAGCCCTTAATTCCCAAGAGGGTTAATAATAATTTTACATAATACATAAGGAGACATATTTTAGGTAGGATATATGTATATATATATTATGTAAATTTAATTTATGTTTTGTTGTTGTACTGAGGAAGGCATGCGCTGAAACATCCACTTATGTGTTATGTAAATTATTATTAAAGCTTAACATATATTGTTATATTTTCACAAACTGTTCGTGTCTAATTAATCTTTTTTAAAGCTTTATCGCAGTCCAACACTTTTTATAATTAGAACAGGTAAAATGATTAAAACACATTTAAACTCACTCAATTTGTTTTTTTTTAAATTTTTTAACAAAATATCTGAAGACATATTTAAAATTTTCTTCTAGTCAAGAAAGCTTGTAACATCACACAAACTAAACATCTTTCACTTGAGGAACGATTTGAAGAAAAATGCTGTTCTAAAAACTATATACAAAAAAATTTGGATGATACATCCCACCCACTTTATCACAGATCCATAAGATCAGATCTAACAGGGCAAATTCTTTCTCTTTAAGTTAGGACCGAAAGATATGGGAATTCTTTTTTTTCCCTAGTCTGTACCAGCGTGCTCCCCCAGCAATTATCAAATCTAAATGATCACTAATTAAGTCATTATTGTCAGTAAAGAAGTTCATTTATTGCTGATTATACGCTACAGAAATATTTCAGATGTCCTATGATTAAATTGTTATTATTGTAAAAGGATGTCTTGGTTAAAAATAGGTATTTATAATGTGCTGAAAATGAATATTTGCAATGTATTTTAAAAACATTTCCATCTATTTGGACCAATAAAGAATCGTAACTTATCCATCAAGCTCAAAAAAAAAATTCTTTTCAACAAAGCAGTTTCTATCTGCAGCTTGTGAGGTCCCATCTGGTTGGCGCATACAGGGCATTTTGGGTTTTGTGGAAGAGCTAGTTGTTAATGATGACCCAGAGTATCAATGGATAGAAAAAATTCGCACACCTCGTGCATCAAATGAAGCCAGGCAGAGACTGTTTTCTAAATTATCAGGTTTGTTTGTTTCAAGGTTCAATGTCTTTAAAAATGCACAGTTTCAGAGTGTGTCTCAGTCATCCTTTCACCAGGTTTAAAAAAGAATTAATTATTATATAGATTATTTTTATACAGAAACATTATGTTACCAAAATCACTAACAAGTCACAAACACACTCTCAAGATCATGAAGGGCGAATGATTTATTTTGTTGTGTCGGACACAGATGTAACCTTTCTCTATTCTGATATCATTGTAATGCCTTCTGTTTCTATTGTAACTTGTGAGAATGGTCATGACCTGAGGGGATATCTTAGTGGATATCAAATAACCACTAATTATTTCTCACATGCCCTTGTACCAACACAAAGTCCAAATCTTCACATAAAAACTACACAGGATAATAACATTTACTGTTGGAATGATAAGTGAATACAGAACATAATAATCCATTCCTCTTTAAAAAAATAACTTGTGAAGTCACTCGTACATTGTATCCTTTAGTCATGAGATAAAAATCTTCCTCACTGCTTTTTCATCCATTACAATATGGCCGTCCAAGTAGTTCCTCACCGCCTATAATTACATACATGTCTCGCTACACTGACATAAAATAGTGCTTTCTACTCAGCAGTAAATCAACATCGATTATTATGTTATTTTTGGTTCCTTACTTTACGTGGGACACTGAAGGAGTGCAATTTTTATTTTAACTTTTCAAATTTATGACAGAAGAGCAATGAAATCAAAGGAGATGAACTATTATAATTAAGTGTGGTATTTGGAAAAAATCTCCAACCGGCAATCTAATAACAACAGCCTGAAGAAACACTTGTACATTTTACCCAACTTCCAGATAAACAGCAAAGCTTATTGTATAATAATTAATTTCCAATATTACTGACCCTCCGCTCTCATCACAACCATTTTACATTACCCCCCCCCCCCCCCCCCCCCCCCCTACAAGCGTCAATACATATGAGCCTACTTTGTCTCCCCCACAAGGTGTAAAAGGGAACTGTTTGAGCACTTACAATATAGTTTTTATTTTAAATTTCTATAGAAAAGCTTTTCATTACCAGTGGGTTTTTTAAAAACTAGAAATGCCTATTTTTTAACAATATTCAATTTTTTATTTAATTGCATACACAGTGATCCATTCCTCATTAGTCATGGTGAACAACTTTATTGAATGTCTGTTACAGGAACACTACAGCGTAAATTGGGAGTCAAGGTCATGGAGTTGGGAGGCAATGCTGTCCTGGGGTAAACACCTCTTAAATATCATAAAATTTTTAACACACCATCAGACATCCTTAGATTGGTTTTTAAATGGCCCGCACTGGGGTAAAGTTATAAATGCCTAACCCGTTAATATCATAAATTGAATTTTTTTTTAAAGGCCACGTACTGTTAATTCTCTAAAGGCCCTCGTCATTAAGTCTATAAATGGACCCAACTGTTTGGCTTCTGAAATATTCAGCTAGAAACCCTGACACTTCCACAATCAGAAGGTATGAGGAGCCGGAAACTGAACTTTAGATGTGGGACAAATTATTTAACGCTCCCCACAACTTTTATTTTAAAAAGCCTCAAATGAAGATGTCATGGCTGCATGAGCAAAACAGTCACATGTCATGGCTGCATGAGCAGAACAGTCACATGTCATGGCTGCATGAGCAGAACAGTCACATGTCATTGCTGCATGAGCAGAACAGTCACATGACTTTTTGTAAAGACAACAAAACAAAACTTTATAGAAAGAATTCAAGTAAAATATCAAATTTAGATAAATAACATTAGATTTACAAATTATGTAGTATATTAAAATATCATGGCTGGAAAAGCAGGGTATTAAAATATCATGGTTAGAAAAGGAGGATATTAAAATATCACTTTAAGAACTGGGGTATATCCGAATATGAAATTTTTTTTTTTTAAAGCGTGCATACTCAGATGCCAAAGTTTGAAGAGGGGTGAGCTAAATTATAAAATGTAATTAGGTTAATATTGCTTTATATACCTATTACGGCATCTTCAGATGATGCTTGAAACATCATTGACCTATTGAAAATTGCTCACAAGTTAATTCTTAGCTTACTTTCTTGCAGTTATTTTCAGAACTTTGACCTTGAAGGTGAATCTGGGATCGTTGTCAGGGGTATTGGCACAGCAGTAGCACTGACCAGGCATCATGTTGGTCAGCTTTCACCAGCAGTGAACATGTCGTCGTCCGTTTCACCAGTAAAAGAGTGAGTCATGACTATTAAGTTTATTTTAAGAATCAGAAACCATCACACCTCCATTACAAACAATCTATTACGGGGTAAATCCTCTAAGCCAGCACAGGTGACAACAATTGAGCCAGACCAAGAGGAAGTTTGGGGACAGGGTTAATTAATAATCATGGGTGAAGAAAGGTGAATAATAAATTACCTTCCTTGGGTGTCTTTTCTGTGCATGCCAGATGTGTCACCCGGCCAGCTTGTACGCTGTGTGGGTCTGAGAAGATATGGACATAGTGGAGAAGCATTGAGGTCAATGGTCCTTCCCTTTTAAAGAAGGAAGGAATATTTTTTTCAGCATATGTCTTATCATGTTAGTGTTGAGACCTTTATGTTCTCATTTCTTGTAAAACAATTGAGAGTCATGTGTTAAAAGGTTGATGTTTATATGGGTAGTAACTTAGCTGCAAGTTATTGGCAGCAGGCTGGAGGTCAGTGAATCACATGCAAACAGGAACTTAAATAATTCAGCACTTTTTCCATAACGAGGGAATCTGCACAGAGAAGGACACTTTGGTTGTTCAATGTAATGTGAGACGCTAGAAGCAACTCTGTGGAAAAAATAATTAACACTTTTTCCATGACAAAGGAATCTGCACAGAAAACGACTCTTTGAGGGTTCAATGTTACGTAAGACACTAGAAGCAATGCGGTTGGAAAAAAAAAAGGGGAGAAGAAGATTAGCATCGGTTTTTATTTTTCATTGTTTGTTATAACATCTACATATTTTAGTATCTTTAATGGTGTTGACACTTGTACGTGATCAGATAGAAGCTCATATCAGAGCATTTGAATATAAATTGTTTTAAAAAATATGTTTATATGGAAACATAGACTGATTCACAACATTTCAAATTGCGGTCATCTTATAACTTTGTTTGCTCTATGCATGTATTTTCAGGAACATAAACCTGTTGTCAAATGAGACCTGTCTGTACTGTTTCATTTATACGCATTGATTGATATTTATTCAGCGTATCGAAGTACATAACAGTCTAGACACTAACTTTGCATAACACTAAAATATAAAAAAAAGCAATGAAGGCTCTTATGCCACTAATGATTTTGAGTTTGAGAGATTAATCATTATTATTTTAAACTGTTACATGTTTATGATACACTCAAAAATAACAATAAGCATTAGAAATTACTTACAAGCTCACTGTTTTTGGAATTTTCTAGTTTGCAATGCAACCCTGTTATGAAAAAACTCATTCACGAAGTATCCATGGGGGTCCACAATTGTAAAAACCCTAAACGTTGTTACATCATATGGGTACTGTAGGTCTTGATTGTTCTGCTGCTCGGTATTTTTGAATCACTATTCATTAACTTATTTTCTTTTTGTAGATGCACCTGGATAATTCAAAGCAACAGCATCTTACACTTTATCCATATTTTATGATATTCTGTTACTAAAGCTTCAGTTTTATATATTAAATGTTGAAAAATTGGTTTTGAACTACTGTCCTTGTACAATTTTCTCCATTTGATGAAAGCTAACTTAAGTCCAACTCAAAATAACTATTTACTTCACTCGTGTGTACTGCTAGCTTTGATAAAATCACTCTGTAAGTTTTATTCTGTCGTAACCGTTGTTGTACATATGATTGGGAAAATCAGTTTTGTGTTTGAATGTCATTTATAATGGTTGTTCTTGATCCAAACTTCTGTAACATTTACGGTCTCAATTAGTGAGTAACCAGTTAAACAATCCACAAAAAAACAGCAACAGTTTAGAAAACATCTTCAACAACATATCTAGCAGTCCTCTAGGTTACATTGCTTTTATGTTGAACATTCACCGGCAAGGTAATTTCCTTTTTATTAAACATGAAACTGCTAAGAAAATTCCCTCAAATTTAACATTTAAACTATAGACCAACTTCCCTCAAAGTTAACATTAAACTAAAGAATAACTTCCCTAAAATGTAACTCTCATATAGAATAACGACTTCCTTAAGAAATTAACATTCAAATATAGAAAAAATTCCCTCAAAGTCAAATGTAACATTCAACTGTAGAGTAAAGAATAACTTCCCTCAAATGTAACACTCAACTACAAAGTAAAATCCATTTTTTTTTAAATGTATTAATTACTAACAAGTAATTTTCAGACTAAACTCCATTTTTCAATGGCATAGTTGTATTGATTTCTCTAAAATCAGTAGCATACTCAAACTACGTCTAACCCATTGTCTTCTGACTGACCAACTGTATGCTGGCTTAAATCCATTAGTAATGAGTTATATTCATTAATTCCATTCTCATGGAAAGAAAGGACCTACCATTTGTGGGGTTGCATTAAACAAAGTGTAACTGTATAACAGAACTGTCAATTATCATAAAAATTTACTTTGATTAGGCACAGACTAATTTTGATTTTTCATATCTTACCATTATTTATTTTGTAAGAACTTTAAGATGGTCCAGAGAGATATGTACCTCAATATAACACAAATATAGTTAATGACAGCTAAAATCAAGACATTTCAGGCATTCAGCCACATTCTGCTCTTACCACTAACATTAAACCATGTAGTCCCACTTTATTAACATTGCAGTGCTACCAGCATTCTCAGCCTTATCAGCCTTATATCTCCAACTTCACTTTATTTCTGTTCTTTTTTTTTAACGGTACCAAATTTACAAAAGTCAATGTACATCTCACTTCTCCAACTTCTCTTTTCCAATACCATCAGTAATGTTGGTTTTATGTGTAGAACACCAATACATAATTATTTCCTGTAAAATGACACACTACATGCATGCCAACCTGTACGGGTTACCTGTACTGTGTACAGTTTTTAAACGTTTACCAAGTTGTAAGGCTGTACGGGCATTTGTACAGTTTTTCCCTGGATTTAAAAAATAAATGTTTTTCTCAAGATTCAACTTGCACACTGGTGGTGCAATAAATTGAACGTTGAACAACAAGAAACTTAAATCCTGTAGGTCCGCTCAAAATGAACAAATTGAGGATCAGTAGGCCATCTAAATTTAGAAACACTGTGAATCCATTGATATAAGTAGCTAAGACTAGTATTGGAGTGACTACTTTGAGTAGTAAACTATAATTACAAATCGGTTGGTGTAATTCTTAACAACAACTGCAGTGCTAGTAAGTGTTATTTTAATTTATATATATATATATTAATGAAATTTATTTCATTTGACTATCAGTCAATGAATTAGCATTAGACATTATTCCTATTTATTACAAAGGCATGGTTAATCCCTCCGGTATGGTAAAAATAATGTTAAAGATGAACTTTATTTTACTTCATACTTTAAATCCAAGAATCTGTATTACTACAGCTAGAAAAATAATTACATCTAAATTGCTATCAAATGCATCTGTCCATTTTTAATAAAATTGCTATTAACCAGTGTTAAAAAAAAAAAATCTGAAAAAAATCAGATTTACAACAAGCTATTTTCATTTAAAAGATGCAAATATATCCACTTATAATAATTATGAATGAGGTAAAGATGTTTAAATGAGTTTATAAATTATACTTTTTCCAACTTTTCATTTTTTAATGTACAGTTTTTATCCTGTTTTTTTTTTTTTTTTTTTTTTTTTTTTTTAATTTTTTTTTTTTTTTTTTTTTTTTTTTTTTTTTTTTTTTTTTTTTTTTTTTTTTTTTTTTTTTACTTTGCATACAGTTTTTTTTATCCCACAGGTTGGCATGTATGACACTCATCGTTGTATCAAATATATTGTATGGTAAATTGAACTGCCATAAAAGTATTGAAATCTTTGAAGTTTCTTTTTAACAAAATGTCATATTTATTGGCCAGTGTCCCTACTCTAGTTGCTCCATTATGTGTGACTTGTGCTTATCAAGAATTTCATAAAAGCTTTTCAAAAAGATATTTTATATGTACTTAAAAGTATAATATATTGTGATTTTGTTGTTTTTACCCACCCTTTCTAGAAGTTGTGACTAAAATAATATACATCCTCATGAGACCTAATACAGAAGTTCTTATAGAAAAGTTTTTCTAAAAATCTAAATGTATCTAAGTAGCCTACCGGTATTAATGTGAAATAATTTTTTATTTCGTTTTAATGGTAAGCAATCCTGTTTTACGATAAGACTAACTCCCCGCAGGATGATGATTTAAACTAAGCAGCCACTTTGATGGAGTCAAAATTCAGGCATATCCAAACCCTTGCTTTACATTCAGTGCTGTCATCAGAAAGAATTAAAATCACAACGCACGGCATGGCGTTCATCTAGAATTGTTCACACAAACATGAACATCTGTTCACTGTTCACATTATCTTCAGTTATGTTAGAGATGGTCCACACAAAAAAAAGAATTAAAAAAGACAATTTGCTTATCGTCATTTGAATATTTTTTAACCTGAAATTAAAAAATTAGCTTTTGACTATTCCCTTTTGTTTTGCTGTGTTATCAATATTGAATGCACTAACAGCTGATCATTTGAAATGTTCTGCCGTAAATTACAAGCTTAGATTTTGAACAACAGCTCAGCTTCGAACAGAAAAAACAACACTTAACTACACTTTAAAAAAACCAAGACAAATAAACATGAATGGCACTTCCATATTCCAGTAGTGTCGTATTGTGGTACAACACATAATTTGGGATATAGCACAGCTCCAGACACGAAGTATGCCCGTTAAGCTTGTGTTTTAAATGTTCACCCACAAACACTAGTAACCTTTCTAAAGTATTATATTAGAAGTGACTGTCACTGGGTCACTGTAACCTCCTTAATGTATTTATAAGTCTTGACCATGTCCAAAAAAAGTAAAAACATTCTTTATAAAATAATAAATAATTATTTTATACATATAAGTTGTTTGTTTATAAGTATCTTACTTAACTTATTTTATCGCAAAATAAGTTCAGCCCATAGACATAAAGATGTTTACAGCAAAATCAGTAATAGAATTAAATGAAAAGTTAAAGCTAAAAGCTCTATTTGAGATGATTGGGTAGCTTGGTTTTAAGCAAAATTTGTTTAATATATAGGACAGTGCCTCTCTGTAATTCCGTGTCAAGCCCATCACCAATTTTTTTTGAATGCCTGCTACTCCATCTCATACATTTTATTTACGTTATTTTTCTCTCTCTAAACTTATTTCACGTAGCATGAGGCGGCACACCGTGAGCCTACACCACCAACATGCACCATTCTCCCAAACCAAACTGGAGAGACGGGCTCACTCCCCCTTGAGTAGGCAGCTATCAAGCCCCGGGCCCTCTCCGTCCACTTCCCCCTCTACCATCTCCCCCAAGTCTGGGATCTTCTCCCGCCAGTCATCCCTGTGTTACTCTCGCAGCCCCCCGCCTTCGGCCCCGCCTTACATTGAACAAAGTGACGAGCAACACAACCAATCCCTCTTCAATTTCCCTTGCAGTTCCTCATTCCCTGAAGATTTCACCCTGTCCTCCTCCAACACTCTTACTCCACAATCACAACTCCACGACCAGTCGCCAGACGACCCCATTCGGGATGCTTTGGTGTCTGCGGCACATACAACACCAGAGGCCTCATTCTCAGCACCCACCTCGCCACCCGTCTCACCCCCTGTTCATCAGCAGCCAAACCAGAGGCACTCCACATCACCCATCCGTGTAGTCCCAGCAGATGTCAGTAGACGATTATCAGATTCCGAAATCAATACGCCTCCAAAAGGTAAGATTGTGTTGTTCTGGTGTACCATAGAATCAACCTTGACTATGAACTGTTCTAATTAGTTTTACTGTAAAATACAAAAGAAGCAACATTGGATGCTGTTGTTGATGGGTGATTTTTTGGGGGTTGTTTGTGGCTAGGAGTATAGGAAACTTGTTTGACAGCCTCATAAGGATGACCCTATGATTCATTTTACACACCTTGAATACGAATGCACAAACATAATTCATAATTTTTTTTTAATAGTTAGTAAGGCAGTTTTCTTGTGTCACATTAACACTGACTTGATCATCTTCCCTCAAGTGATGAACAGTGCCAGAATTGTGCAGCTCAGTTCTAATGTACAGCAAAATCCTCTATACTCCAAGGCATCAATGATACAGCAAAGCATAGATTTACTGGTAAGTCTTAAGGTTATTTTGTTAATCGTTTAACCGTCTACGAGAATTGTTTACCAATGAGTTGGAGCACACACTAGGTAAGACCCATGTGCAGATAGCACCAAGACAAAGCCCCACTTTCATAAACTCAAACTAATCACACACACAAAGCTCTCAGCAACACAAGAGTTTAAAAAAATGATTTGTGACCTCTACAATTTTGCTTTCAAGTACACCCCCCTTTTATTCATTGTCCACAAGAGACTTGGGAGAGATAACTGTACATAATCAGACAAAATGTAACAAGAAAAACATGTCCATATGATATATCCCTGTGCTATTTGCTTAAATGATTAAGTTTATTATTTTCATAGAGGCACTAATTTCTGGAAGTGTTTACCTAATGGTTCATGAAATTGTCTAAAATTCTGTTAAATATTTCTTTTAATCATCTTTAGATAAGAAATTATTAAGTTTATTATTTTCATATAGGAACACATTTCTGAAAGTGTTCACTTAATAGTACATGAAATTTTATAAAATTATGTTAAATATTTATTTTTAATCATCTTTAGATAAGATGAAACAAAACACCTTTTTGGGAAAATTGTTTTCAAGGACACAAACTACAAGGCCTAGTCTCTTGTACTTGTGTCCATGAATGGATATCATGTAGAGGACAAGGAAAGTAAACCTTGTTTTTAATAGAGTAACCCTCCCCCTATACAGGAATACCCATTTTTCACTATGCGGAGTTTCCCACAAAACTTTGTGCTAAGCCTTGGTGGTGTTGTCTCCGCAAGATCGGTTAAACTGTTGGACAAGATTCATAACCCAGGTATGTAGGTTCCACCCTAATTTCTTAACATGGGTATGTGTTTATATGAGGCTACTCCAGCAGCTCCAAGGAGGCTCCCCAGTTGCCCAAAATTCAGACATTTATTCCAGCAGCCCCCTAGGAGGCTCCCAATGTTACCGTAGAGTTTCTTGGGCAGGGGTCTTAGCTGAGGCAAGAATTTGTATCATTAGGTGTTCAAACTTGGGCAATCTTGCAGGACATTTGCAGTGCTCATATATTTAATGATAATAAAAACATTATGTCATATTATTTAATGTTCTGGATTTATATGACACGGCAACGTAACTGGTAAATCCACAGATATTTTAAGATGAGCATCAAAATTATAACTCCAGGCAGAGTCTGCTGCCCTCTGGAATGTGAGGCTTCTTTTTTAAATCTTTTTTACCCTCTCCGCAGCCCTCCAGGTATTTCCCCAAAGTAGCAGTACTTACTTGGCTAACTAGTCAATTTCCCCTGCAGTTGTTTTAATTTAAATTGTGTCATCATTTATTTATATGTACAGAAGAGGCTGAAACCAGAGATGCCTGGTGGAGTGAAGTTAGAATAGAAATCAAGGCTCATGCTGCTAAATTGGGATGTCATGCAGTGTTGGGATACCAAGAACAGACAACCATCTGGTACCTAAGTTCAGTGTAACTCTCCATCTTCTGAGAAAGGATTGCTTTATATGTCCTATTTAAACTCTGCAATGTAAAAAGAACACCAAAAAAACACTCTGATTCATTTTCTACAGCTAATTTTTTTTTTAAAACACATTCTAAAATTTGCCATGAATTAAATTTTACAGTATTATAAATTAAACAGTAGGAACAGGGATTTATCAGATCAGGCATAACATCATAGGGCTGCACTCTATTTTAACAGACTTTCTTCAACTTTAGGATGTGACACAATCTTATGTTTACTTTAACAGACTTTCTTCAACTTTATTATGTGACATATGCTTGTGTCCACTTTAATAAACCCTCTTCAACTTCAGGATGTGAAACAATCTTGTGTCTACTTCAACAGAATTTCTTCAGATAGGGCATTTAACAACAAATATTTCATGGAAGTCAACATTTTTCAAATATATCAATGATTTCATACTTTATAGTTAACTACCAATGGAGATAAAGCTGTTGGTTTATTTTAATGTTGTGAAATCTAGCAAATGTTTCAGCAACAGCAAGAAAACTTCTTGATTAATTCATCCAGGAAATCTTTATTTTACAACTGGCCATTTTCGGCATCCACAAGTCCTCTATATAATTAATTCTCTGAGCTTCATATTAAATAAATGAGTGGAGTTATTAAGCAAAATATATTATATGCATAAGTATTTCATAAGGAGCCATCATTTTAACCTAATGGTTAATATTTCACATTATCTTGGGTTATGTCTGATTAAATACTGTTTCAGAATGTTGTTACCTGTTACAATAATGTGTTACTGCAATCAGTTCGTTGTAGAAAGTAATGATAAAGTGTTCAGTGCATTACCTTGCAGCGATGAAGTCATCATCTTGTCTGCCATGGGAACAGCTGCTAAGATTAATCTCAACTTTGACCTCCGACACCCTGTGAACCCACCCTCAAGCCTGGCTCCGCCTTTAGCTCCCCAATCCACTACATCTGATAAGCCAGCTGGCACCGGACTTGAACGAGACAAAGATAAACATCTCTATGTGGATATAGGACTTGCCAATCAAGCACAGATGAAAGCCTGTTGGGAAAGGTAGTCGGTGTTATTGGATTAAGGGACAGTTTTATCTTGCTTTGAATATCATTTTATACTCAAATCCATTTTTAAAAGCTTTTAGTCCACTGGGCATTGACAATATCTATTTCTTATGGTGTTTTTTCCCCCCACTTTTTGAAGTCATTTCTAACTACCTTCTTCATCTTGGAGAGCTACAATTCAGTTTTAAAAAATTCAAGTTACTCAAATAATAGGCAGAGGCACAGCGTGAGAGCATGGCATACAGGACAAGATTAATTTTTTTATGGACCCCACCCCCTTAAGGCTAAAACCAATTATTTTCATTAATAAAATACCATCAAATCCCATTTTGACACCTCCCACTATTCTGGTGCCCTGGGGAGAGTTGCAGACCCTTCTGCCCCCCCCCCCTTTTCCCCCAGATAAGCCTCTGACAATAGGAGGCATTTTTTATGATTGTACCCTTAAGGCTAAAACCAATTATTTTCATTAATAAAATACCATCAAATCCCATTTTGACCCCTCCCACTATTCTGGTGCCCTGGGGAGAGTTGCAGACCCTTCTGCCCCCCCCCCCCTTTTCCCCCAGATAAGCCTCTGACAATAGGAGGCATTTTTTATGATTGTAATACTTACTCGAGGCCTTAATCTAATTTAATTTATTATATGATTGTGATATTAATCAACTAGTTTAAGACTTACTCTAACTCAGACTTTTGATTCCACAGCCAAGAGGAGCCACAGCCGAAATGTTCTATGTGTCACATCCCATACAATCCAGCAAGTCTTCCGTTCGAGATACAGTTATCAAAATGTGCCATTTGCAAGTAGAGTATTTATACATCTGTTTATAAGTAACTGTTCAATCACTGCATCGATCATTGAACCGTTTGGCTAAGAGTCTTTTTTTATATATTCACGGTAATATTTAATTTAAAAATAGCCCGAGGTGAAATTTGCAAACTAAATGGAAAGTAAAGCATTTAGCTCTAAATGAAAATATGCTTTACACATCTCCATTAAAATTAACATAAAGGGATTTTTGTATCTTTCAGTTATTGTCATACTAAACGCTAAATAATTATTTTAAAGCTTTTGAAAATTATATTGAGCTGATGAAAAGCATTGCTCTTCCAGGAAAAAAAATGTCCCAGAAGTTTTATTTACAACAATAGATCCTCCAGTGGACATACCCATATGGAGTAAAGGTTGTCTGGTACAGGCAAGGTGAGAAATACAAAATTCTAAATTTCATTTAATCTCAATTTATTTGTTTACCCCGAAGAAACATTATATTAAAGATTATTATATTTTTAAAAATTGTTCATTGACATATGAGGTCCAAGCAAATGGAGATCTAATTCTAATCATTTTTTTTCAAAACTTTCTTTGTGATCAACATATATCAGGTTATTTTATTGAACTGTCTTTGTAATCAAAATATATCAGATTATTGTATTTTTTAAACTCAGCAGAACATTTTTTTTTTTTTGTTGAGAAATTATATTAAAAGCTATAGATACATAGCAGTATTTGGAGTGGGATTAATAATACATTTACAAATATTCAACCTTTTTTTTTGGTTTGTGCTGATGCATCGTGTGGGTCATAAATTTGTTTGCAGAATAAAAATCAACATATATCAGGTTATTTTATTGAACTGTCTTTGTAATCAAAATATATCAGATTATTGTATTTTTTAAACTCAGCAGAACATTTTTTTTTTTTGTTGAGAAATTATATTAAAAGCTATAGATACATAGCAGTATTTGGAGTGGGATTAATAATACATTTACAAATATTCAACCTTTTTTTTTTGGTTTGTGCTGATGCATCGTGTGGGTCATAAATTTGTTTGCAGAATAAAAAGTAATATTTTTAAGTTTACATTTTCTGACAGACTTTGCCGAGCCAAAAACAAGAACAAGAGCTCTGAACAATCTGCACGTGAGATTAGTGATGTGAGCGCAGCTGTCAAAATTTTAATTAATTTATTATATGAAATAAGTAAACCATCTTAGCTGCTAACAAATATAGTTAAGCTTTACTTATGGAAATAGCCAAAGTACAAGTAAAAAAACACAAACAGCATGCATTAAAATTTCACATAAAGTAATAAAGAGGGATGTACAGAATAAAGAGGAATCTATGGGATAAAGAAGAATGTGCTGAATAGAGAGTAAAGGAATAGAAACATAAATTGTAGGGCATGCACAAGTCCCCTACAAACACGTAGATGAAAAGTAAGGAAGTGGGGAAAAATCAAAAAACTTTTGTAACCAGCGTTTCCTTTTTATATTTATGGACTAAAATACATTTCTGTTGTCTTTAAATTAGATTTCTCTAGTGTCTAAGGTTTATTATTACATTTTTGATGTGTATAAAGTTTATTATTTGCAGTGACCTCATTAATCTGTATATTTTAGAATTTTAGACATATTTTTAAACCTCATTTCAATTTTGACATTTGAATTCATGAAGCCAATATTATCTAATTGAGTTATATTTTTTTCTATGTATTTTCTTTAAAATAAAATTTTGATAGTCTTAAAAGTTTCATGATTTTATTTCAGAGTTTACCTTTCTTAGAATACGAAGTTCATAACCAGCTAATCAACAAACTCAAGGTAAGTAAACTTAAAATCTCCTTATCTCCCCTGATAATTATTTTCTTTCTGCACCTCCTAATAATCACTTTTCTTCACCTGGTTACAATCTCTCCCAAAAATAATCTTCTTTCTGCTTTGACAATAATCTCCTTTACACTCCAGACTGTCAATTTCTTTGGATATTGTGTGTCTACTGAATGCAGAAGTTCGTGCCTGTGGGTAAATGTCTTTTTTATACTGATGGGATCATTGATCTTTCATTTAGTTTACACAAGTCAGTAAAATATTTTCAATGAATTTTCCTCAGATTAGAGGACTCAACTGCTTGTTTGGACTGAGAATACAAATCTGCTTAGGAGAAAATATGCTTGTGGCAGTGGCAGTAAGTAGTTCTCTGTCATTTTGTATGTTTGTTATCTTTTAATATTAAAATATATATTTAGAGCATACATTATTATAGTTTTGGAATACTATGATTTCACTGAAAATACTGAAATACAAATGGTATTTTTTAAATTACTTTTTTCTTTTTTTTTGTAAATCTGTTTTAAAATAAAAAATTCCACCATCTTTTTTCAATTTTAAATGCAATTGATAAAATTATTTCATATGTATTATATTTATATATCAAATGATGTCTTTGAAAAGATGTACATAAACTTAATGAATATGTACTGATCTTTATAATCTATGTCAAATTTAATCTCACCCATTATAATCACTCTCCTGTGTATCAGACGGCAACAGGTGCTTACCTTGGGCCACTGCCTGCTCCTCCTCAGCCAAAAATTTCCACAGAGGTCAGTCAATCCACCCCATCTTTTACTAATACAGATTTTTGGTCCCCCCCTCCCCCCATCCCCCACATTTAACTGTAAGAGCAGGAGTCAACAAACAACATCAAGACATACAATTTTTCCATAACACCAAAAAATAGCCAGTCCTGGCAGCCCCATCAATCGCATCATCTTTAACCCTGCCAATGTCGGCTCACACTTTCTTAATAAATCACTGTAATGCTTGCACGTCATTTATACTCTCATTCTATGACTATGACTACATATCCTCTGTATGTTAATTCAGTTTGACGTATTTCTTCTTGCAAGGTTTTACAGATACACAACAAAAGGGAAATAATTCCTATCCTTTCCTATGATTAAGAATTAATTTATTTTTTTATTTTTTTTAAACATTTTTCCAACATAAAGTAGGGTAGCCATGTTTCTAGAATATTGTCAGATTTTAAAAAACTTTGTTCAAAACACTTAGGTTGCCACTGCTCAAGAAAGTCAAGACCTCATGAAGTTACAGACAAGAATCAACCGGACAGTCCACATGCACAGAGACAGACTCAGCAGTGAGATAGTGGTGAGTTTATCATCCATGCTTCTTGTTTTTACCTACATTTTCTGTGTCTCTCTGTATTTCATGATGTGTGTAGCACTGGTTACTCTTGCAATTTCGGGGTACATTGTGCGTTTAAGAGACTGATTTGAAAAGATGTATTTTTGTAGTTTTTACGATTAAAAAAATATATATAAACTTTCGGTTCTTAGTTTTAGCTCCTCTTTACATCTGGTGGTGAATGGCCCGAAAATTATGATGGGTTGGAGACCATCGATAATTATTTAACGTACGCACTGAGAGGGGAAAGGCAATTAAGGGTACATTTTTATTTTCAAATAAGCACTGTATGTAAATATGTAAACATCAATCGCCTACTTTTGGAAAAACCTTTTTCTAGACATGATATGCGAATAGTTATTGTATAAAATATAATGTATGTATATTTATTTACTATTACGCTACTGAATTGTTCTATTTTGAGATTATAAAGTGTATTCTGAGACAATATTGAACCTTATTGGGAGTTCTAGGGTAATTAAGTCTGTGAGTGTATTCTTCGACCAGTAGAAACAAAGCCTTGCCAACTGTACAGGCTGAGAAAGTGCTTTGAATGGAATATTAAATAGACCAAACTAGTGGTTCCCAAACTGAGTTAAAAATTATGTGTATTTATTCTAAACAAGAGGCTCATAAAATGTAAGGATTTACAACCCAAAGTTGATTTGTGCCCACTTAAAAATACACTATGGCAATAGAAGCACCCTTAACATTTTTCACAATAGTGGTATTGCCCTGAGATAAAGGCTTGTCTCGGGGTACCTATTTTTAAAGTCTTTAACTATGCAATACAAAGTAGATGGATTCTAATTTAGTCATTGTTGTAACTAAAGGAGTTCATTGATGGCTGATTACTATGCCAGAGAAATAATTCAGATGTCTTGTGTCTAAATTCTTATAATTGTTAAATGTACAGTGTAAAAAAAAAAACACTTCCAGTTATGTGGATCAATATAAAAGAATTTCATCTCATCCTATGACTACAACAAAAACTAATCATGTTCTTGCTTTTTTTCCCCTCTCATCTCAAGGATCGTCAAAATGAACACAGCCCTCACAGCACCAACCCAGATGAAGAAAAGGAAGACCAAGAAGACAATGGGAATTTTTTCTTAGAGGCAACCAAGGATAAAAACACATTTGTTCTGGTGGTAGGTGCTGTTGTTGTTTTTTTTTTAAGTTTTACCCTTGAGGCACATTAGGCAAATTGAAGGTTCCAGTACATTGTATAAACCAAAAGTCTTTTCAATGCTAATTCTTTTATATTGCTAGAATTAAAGACACAATGAGCTGAGAATTGTTGATTGAGCAATCATTAATTCAATCAACAAATTTGATTTTAAAAAAATCGTATATACCATTGAATTAATGATTGCTCCTTAAAATTATTAAATTTTAACACAATAAATCAGTGAAAACCCAAGTCAAAAGAAACCACCTAAAAAAAAAAAAGGCTGATGCAGATGAAAATGTTTTGTTAATTTATTGTTTCAAGACAAGACTATGAAATAAGTCATGTGATTTTTTAAAAAGATATTGAGAAGCAGGGAGGTCATGTGGTGTATTCAATATTTTAACAATTACTTATTACCTAAACTGAATCAATCTTGAGTGGTGAGACCAACAGATCAACACAAATGAGGGCCAAAACTAAATCAGTGTAGTCACAGTCACAATTGTTTTTAGGGGAAATATAAAAACGCTTTGTCATGAATAATATTATTTCTGAGTGCAAAACCAGAATTAATTTTTAACTTTGGTGTGATGGTTTCACCCCATGACACCACAATGTCTTCTTTCCCAACATCACTTCCACCTCACTATCAACATGTCACAACTAAATTTAATGTGAGTGTAACATGGATTTGCCAGTGTTGTGTATAGCATCTCATGAAAGTAACTCATTGATGCAACAGTATTGAGCAGTGTCTTATGTTTGTAACAGATGAATGTAATAGTGTCTCGTGTTTGTAGCACATCTGTGTACCAGTGTCTCATGTTTGTAACAGATGAATGTAATAGTGTCTTGTGTCTCTAGCACATCAATGTACCAGTGTCTCGTGTTTGTAACACATCAATGTACCAGTGTCTCATGTTTATAACACATCAGTGTACCTGTGTCATGTACAGTGTGTCATGCTTGTAAAACATCAATGTACTAGAGTTGTGTACAGTGTGTCATGTTTGTAAACATCAATGTACCAGTATTGTGTCCAGTGTCTCATGTGTACCCTGTATCATGTTTATAACACATCAATGTACAAGTGTTGTGTACAGTGGCTTATGTTTGTACCACATGAATGTACCAAATTTCTCATGTTTGTAACACATCAATGTACCCGTGTTGTCTTCTACCTCTGCAGATTGATGATCTCAAAGATGAAGCGGTGGCCATGATCCTTCACGATGTCATTCCTCCTGAAGGTTTTGACATCTGCAACACCCTCATTCCTACCGGCATACCAGCTGAACGTGTCAGTGGTAATTTACAGGTAAGAAGACTACACTCGCTAAGGGAGAAAATAGAATTTGAAATATATATAACTTATTTTATAAAAATCCCATTTTTCATAATTTTTTTTCTCCCAATAAAATTGTATTCGCTACACATGATGATGGAATACTTTTATGATGATAATGATTGAAAACTTTTATAGCGCTTGTGTCCATGCTACTTTAGCATGCTCACAGTGCTCTGATGTTCTAAAATCCATTTAAAGAAAAAAGATTATATTATATTAATTTAAATTTCCCCCAATGATTGAGGCAAACTGTTCCATAATTTAGGAGCTCTAGCTTCAAAAGAGCACACTCCGTATGACTTCTTTCTGTGTCCATCCACACTGGCAACTCTCAGTAAGGACTGTGTTGAAGAGCGCAGGTTCTGTAGGGATACATGTTAGAAATCAGTTTTTGAAGATATTCCGGTCCCATTATTTCCACTCCGTCTCATTTAATCAGTGATGCCAATATTGCAATGACCATTCACATTGTTGATGTGTTTTGTTGAGTAGATTACATAAATGCTGCGGCTCCAGTTTTTTAAGGACCACTTCTCTACTGATTGTAAATTTTGCTGCACTTCTATACCTCTATTATCCTGTTCAGCCCCCAGATCGAGGCATACTATCATGCATAATGTGATCCAAATATAATATGAACCCCTAAATTTTTTTATTTAAAAGAGCCCTTAAATACCATGTCCATATACAGTGTGATCTGTGAAGAAATGTCCAGAATGATATGATACGAATTAATGAAATAAATATACATTTTTACTAAAAATGTCAAAATTCTTTCAATTATAATAATAGGATAGTTTCTTTGATTTCAGATGTTTACACAAAATGTTCTTGTGAGATATCAACCTACGGTCAATAATAATTTAGAGTTCTCTGATATTTTCAACAATATTCTAAGGGTAAGTCCATTAAAAATATGGATAAGAATTCTCTTTGAGAAGTATGAGACCGTTGTGTCCTCAAAAATCTACACCTTCTGTTGTCTGGCACATTCCATTTTGCAGAGGGGTTGAGGCTTGAAATCGACACAAACTTGAGTAATTTTCTTGCTAGAATCCAGTCACTACTGAACTTGTCATGTAATATTTTTTTTTAAATTGTCATCTAACTTTAAAAACTTAACAGGATAAAAATAAAAGATACAAATTAAACACTGTCAAGCAGAAATTATTATCTTTTCTTTGGCACCTTAAGCTAGGGAAATAAGCCAGACCGATGAATGACCCCAGTTTTTAAGTTTTGACTGCACTGGCGGTTTTCACTTGGGTGCCGCAATGATAAATAATTTTGTTTAGGGTTCGTTCCCCCTCCCCATTTGAAAAAAAGTTTGAGACCAGTGCATTACACTAATTCTTATGAGGATCAAATTAAACCTCATTTCACACCTAGTCGAAGAAGTGCTTCTAAAGGGCAATCAAGTACTTTTGTTTTAAATGTGAATTTACTGCAAAGTTTTCATCACATTGCCAGATGCTCAAAATAAAAAATATATAAAAAGTGAGGTATGCTCTTACCATGCAAAGTGTGAAAACTATTTTAAATCCTTTATATTAACTTTGCTTTTGTATGTTTAGAGCAAAACCTTCTGATGGCTAATTGACCCACTTCCCGCCAACCTGTCAAGATGAAAATTGACACATAGAATCATTGCTGATGTTAAAATATTCTTTCAAATTTTCAACCCCACCCCAAAAATCATCTTTTCCTGTTTTTCAATGGGAAGATAAAGGAAATATGATTACACTGATTACATGAAATAAAATTCCTGATAATTGCGCTAAATGAGATTTTTTTTGTTGAAATATCGCAAGTGCGTTTGGTGCGTAATATTTTCTTTTATTTTTCTGAATAAATCTGCGTTGTAAAAGTGTGTGGGTCATTAGAATATTAATATAGTTCAGGAGTGTGACAAAAATGTACGATTTTGAGCATGGTTGAGAGGTGCGGGGGGAGAGAGCACTAATTGGGATTCTTATAAAGTGCATTACAGGTATGCACGTTTCGTTAAATTTTCAGCCCCACCCATCATTGCTTGATATTACATTTATAAAGGATTTATACCAAAAAAAAGTTTTTATTGTTGGTTTAATTTAACTCAATTTTCCATTTTTTGTTATTTTTTAGATGTTCCATTTTTTTCTTGCCAAGCATTAAGTCAGATGGTATTGGTCTAGTTATTATAAGTGAAATCATGACTGCAAAGAGAATCAAGTGGAAAATCTTAATGCTAAATAGATAAATTTATTTATATCTAATTGCCTAAGGGAAAAAATATGGGGGAAATGCATTTTAATGATATGTTTGATGTAACCTTAAAGCACAGTTGACAGTAAATTTGAAAAAAGATTCCATTACCAAATTTTTTTCTTTCCAAAATATCATCTATCTGTTCACTGTCTTCCGACACAGCGCATGTGTTTTAAACTTCGGCACTTCAAGCCCTGCTGCCTCACAGATGTCTGCTTTAACATTGACTTGCCAGATGAGGATGAGGTTCACGTAAGTTAGGCCAGGATTTTTAAAAATCATCTTGGATGAAAAGGCTTCAAAACTTATTTATGACAGGGGCTCAAATGTTGGAACTAAAACTGAATTATGACTGCTTGAAGCCACATCAGGGATTACTTGGCAGTATTCACTATTGTATACCTAATATTTTAAACTATGAAAAGATTATGAACCCAATTTACACTTAGTAATTTCCTGGAGGGAATGATCCAGGCAAGGGTACTTTATTTGTAATGCTGCTGACTGTTTATGTTTCATGTACCTAAATGTTCATCTTGTTCCAATCCCCAGATTGCTGTGACAGGGTGTTGCCTTGGTCTACAGGACATCAGTCAGCCGTGCTCGGCCTCAGTCAGTACAACAAGGCTACTGTCACGACTATACAATACCTCAAGGCCCAGTATGTAGACTTGTTGATATAATGTGTTATTGGATTGATTTATTTGAAAATCTTTTTTTATGATGTATTTGTCAAACTTTTGTGATCTCATAGTCTATGCGTAATGGGTCTAAAGTTGTATAATTTAAATATCCAGCTTTTGCTCGTTATGTAAGAGAAAAAAAATTATTATTTAGTCCCATTATTTTCTTATTCGTTCTTATGTTCCAGGCTCTGCTGTTCTCCCTGCAAACAATCAAACGGATGAATTGATGTTTCCTATAGAAGCTATTGGTGACCAGGCAGCCACTACATCAGCTCAACCTCTGCCTCCTCCTGTTATGCGATTAGGCAGCACAGCAAGTCAGCTAGGAAGATGTAAGGACTAATTTTTTGATGAGAAGATTATAATTAATTCTTAACTGATTAATAAACCTGCTGTGGCCGAATTAAATCTAGGTCACATTTTCTCATTTTAGGTGTAAGTATAAATTAAGCTGCAGTTTTCTTAATTATAAACTTATTCTAATGATTAATAAACCATTGTGTGGGTAATTGAATTGTCTATAAGATAAATGTAAAACATTTGTGCAGTTAAGTTTTGTTAGGAAATAATTAATTGTTAAATTAGTATTTAAAACAGAAAAACAATAAAAAAATATATAAATGTGCCAACATAAGTATAAATTTGTAATTTCAAAATCATTTAAAGCCTTTTATTTGGTGGTTTCCAAATAGTATATCCAGTAATAAGAAATATGCACCAAAGAACACAGAAATTGAATAATATTTACACCTCCAATCACTTATATGCCTTTAGTAACCCTGCCACTTGTTGCCATGGTAAACAAGTAGTAAAATTTTGTAACTAACTTGGAAATTATATCAAAATTCATGCCGATAGCATGCGGTTCAAATATAAACATCCTGTCAGTAAATTAAAATCTTGAAGCAAAATGGAAAGGAATAACATAAATATTTGACTCGATTTACTACAATACTAACATTGGCACTACCATCGACTCGTGGCCATAACAGAAGAAACGTCGAGCCGGTCCCACTGGCCCGTATTGGTTAACAAGGTCAACTTAAATCTTGTAAATTTTTTTTCTGAATGCTTATTACATCCATTATGTCAAGCAAAGGACATTTTAGGCTAAACAATATCAGCTATAATTAGGACTGCATGTGAAATAAAGCAAAATAAACTAATGATTTTTTAAAAACACGCTTTTTCAAAAATGTTCTTTAAGTATAAAATAAATGTCCCCCTAAAGTTCAGAGTAGTTACAGTCATATGACTGAAAACGTGTGGGCCCCCATGAACTCAATGTATTTTGTATGACTTTTTTTTAGGTTGGTCTGTCCATTTGTTATTTTGTTTGTGTGTGGTTGAATCTTGCATCTCAGTTTTGACCCACTTTGGCCTGCCTCACCACTTCCTTCAATCCACCCCATCCATGTAGGGCTTTGGCCTGCCTCACCACTTCCTTCGATCCACCCCATCCATGTAGGGCTTTGGCCTGCCTCACCATTTCCTTCGATCCACCCCATCCATGTAGGACTTTGGCCTGCCTCATCACTTCCTTCGATCCACCCCATCCATGTAGGACTTTGGCCTGCCTCATCACTTCCTTCGATCCACCCCATCCATGTAGGGCTTTGGCCTGCCTCACCACTTCCTTCGATCCACCCCATCCATGTAGGGCTAGAGCCTGCCTCCACACTTCACCATCCATGTAGGGCTTTGGCCTGCCTCACCACTTCCTTCGATCCACCCCATCCATGTAGGGCTTTGGCCTGCCTCACCACTTCCTTCGATCCACCCCATCCATGTAGGGCTTTGGCCTGCCTCACCACTTCCTTCGATCCACCCCATCCATGTAGGGCTTTGGCCTGCCTCACCCCTTTATGCTTTTCTATTCCATGCTTGGAGACCCAGCTGCTGTAGATCCCTCTCCACATCATCCATCCATCTTAGCCTAGGTCTGCCTTTGAGCCGTTTTCCTCTGGGATTTCAGTGGTGCACCTTCTTCACTCCTCTATCATTTGGCATTCTTTCTAAGCGTCCAGCCCAGGGTAGCCTGCCCCTTTTTTTGTTTCCCCTACTAGTGTGGGATCCTGATATTAAACTAGCAGTCTACAGTATCCTCAAAATTTTTTTTTTATTTCATTACCAAAGCTTCTTTCTTCTACTTCTACCTTGTAAAAATAATTCCTTTAACATTTAAATTGAATAGATTTTTCTGGAGATTATTCCATGTTAACATTCTCATCCTATGATAAGGAGTAAACTAAGGCCAAGCTTTGGTTGTGGAAATTATCCTATGATAAGGAGTAAACTAAGGCCAAGCTTTGGTTGTGGAAATTATCCTATGATAAGGAGTAAACTAAGGCCAAGCTTTGGTTGTGGAAATTATCCTATGATAAGGAGTAAACTAAGGCCAAGCTTTGGTTGTGGAAATTATCCTATGATAGTAGTAAACTAAGGCCAAACTTTGATACCAACTTTATTAGTGCAGTTACACCTAGAATTGTGTCAAGCAGGTACTGTGTGATTATTTTCCATGAAGTTAAGTAAATGCCTAGTGGGTTTTAACCCTTACCATCTGTGTAGACCCTGCTTTGCCAATCCAGGTCACTTTTAAAGCTCTGATATAAATATTTCATTCTTATATTGTCTTCTGTAATCTAATTATCAACAAATCACATAATATTTAATTCTGTTATCTATTGATGAACTAGGTATGAACAAATTAATGACTTTGGTAATCCATTGAACAACTAATCACATAATAATGACTTCTGTTTTCTATTGATCAACTACTCATGTAATTTTTACTTCTGCTTTCTATTGATTAACACATCAGGATTTTAGATGTTATTATTTGTCTTATTCCTGCTATAGCTCTGAAACATCTAAAGGATGGACCTCGACAAAAAGTTCCTGTAAGTAACAGAGCAGAGTGTATTACTTTCTCTGCATGTCTTGACTCTCCATCTTGCCTTACTGACTTACTGCCATCACTTAACTCAATTCCTTGCCTGAACAGCCCCTAAATTCAGTTTCTTTTTATTTGTGTAGTCTAAAATTTGCTAAGGAATTAGGGAAATGTCCAAGTCCTTTCCTATTTCATGAAAATATAATATTCCGTAATCCTAAATGTGGAGGAAAAAAATCATTAAATTTTCTCATCAGGGTAAAGGCAAAGGTTAGTTTATATTTTGTGACGGGCAAACGTCAGTTTATATTTTTGTGCAAACTTGGTAGTTTGGGAGTTTTGTACTCAGTTTAGCACTTTTGTTTTAATATGAACAAAATGACTTTTTTCTACTTTAATATTTCTATTTTCATGTAGATGTCTGCTAGAAGTGAAAGTATGTAACAGAGATGTTCATTCAAACTTTTTGGGGGGATTTATTTCAACCGCAGAAACACTTTTCTGGTCTGGTGATTGAAACTTTTTATTTGTTGGTAGCCACCCCTAGGGATAGAGCTGACACCGCTGAATGTCATCTACAATGGACGTGTGGACAAGTACCTGGGCTACTACAATTTTTTCTTCATCAGAGAGAGTACAGCTGTCAAAGAAGTAATGTATCTTTGTTGTGTATACACATTGCATGGCTTTAATTGTGTATGTGTGTGTTTGGGTCATTTGTTTGGCACTAGACAGTAGAGAAACCTTGCAGTCTACTGTCTTATAACTTTTATAGTCTACTGTCTTATAACTTGTATAGAGTATAACTTGTATGTCTACTGTCTTATAACTTGTATAGTCTACTGTCTTATAACTTGTATAGGCTGTTGTCTTATAACTTGTATAGTCTACTGTCTTATAAATTTTATCGTCTACTGTCTTATAACTTGTATAGGCTGTTGTCTTATAACTTTTNATAACTTGTATAGTCTACTGTCTTATAACTTGTATAGGCTGTTGTCTTATAACTTGTATAGTCTACTGTCTTATAAATTTTATCGTCTACTGTCTTATAACTTGTATAGGCTGTTGTCTTATAACTTGTATAGTCTACTGTCTTATAACCTTTATAATCAGTTGTCTTATAACTTGTATTGTGTGCTGTCTTATAACCTTTATAATCTGTTGTCTTATAACTTGTATAGGGTGCTGTCTTATAACCTTTATAATCTGTTGTCTTATAACGTTTATCATCAGTACGGAGGTGTAGGTGGTTTCATGCAGAGCTTCATATTGGAGGTGATGGCCATCGTAAGGGCGCACGTGGCAGCACTGGGAGGAAATGCTCTCCTGGCATACAACATGTCACGATGTGTCCTAGAAAATAATCCACAAAAAAATCAGGTATCATTGGGCTGTTTTTACAAAATATGTCATAAGATGGTGGCCTCTTCAGTTATTTTTTGTAGCTTATAGTAATATTTATGAAAAATAATTTTTGTAAATTATGCATGTTATCTATTATAAGAATTAAACTAACATTTTCAATTTTTCATATGGAGTGCAAGTAATGTATAGTACCAGGGGCTTTAAAGATAGTACCAGAGGCTTTACAAATAGTACCAGAGGCTTTACAAATAGTACCAGAGGCTTTACATTATATTGTACCAAGGGCTTTACACTTAACAATTAGTACCAGGGGCTTTACAAATAGTAATAATAATTATAATAAAGTTTATTTGAAAATCACGCTTCCCCAAAGGCTTGAAGCACGGTACAAAGTCAACCATATTAAAAGAGAAATGAAAAAAATCTATATTATACCACATTGAAATACAAAATGCAACATTACAAAAACTACATACGAGAATACCCATTTTTAGAAGAAAAAAAAATATTTTTTTTCAACTTTTTTTTTGGTTAAAATCATATTATTATGCATTCCTGGTTACATGAAATGGATATTAGGGCGTCCCAAAAAAATGAAGTTTTGAAATGTTGATGTCTCACCCCACAGAATATGTCTGTATGGTAACAGTAGTTAACCTGCAAAATTTCAGCTCATTTGGACAATGTTTAGAGGTCCCCCAAGAGGTTTAAAGTTCCAGATTTTGGTGTAAAATCATTCGCGGTCAAATCTAATACAGCGTTAATGTTGCATTATATGCGAAACTGATATATTAAGTAACAAATTGATGCTTAGTATTGTTTATAATATTAAATGAAACAAAATATATAAATCTTGAATGGTTTATATTTTTAAATTTGAAATTTAAGTAAAAAATTATGAAAAACAAAGTTTTATTCATTTTGTCAAGTTAATTCTTGAAAGAATGTCAATCTGCTTGAAAAATAATAATAAGCAATGCAATTAAGCATTCCTAATATTTATCTTGTACTTTGTACTGTAGG
>CAXITT010000019.1:2932936-2948661 GCA_964033795.1 Lymnaea stagnalis
TTTTTTTTTTTTTTTTTTTTTTTTGGGGGGGGGGGGGGGTTTACGCACAGTTCATGTATTGCTCTTTCTTGGTATTTAGAATTAAGCGTCATTATATGTATCTATTTTTTTTAAATTTTTTTTTTTTTTGTTGTTTTTGGAGACAAGTATTCAGTTTTTATTTACTGGATGGATTTTCGATTAAACTCTAAATTTGTAGATGATATGAATACGAAAAATGTCTTTTGCTCCTTTACTGACACTCACTCACTCACTCACTCACTCTCTCTCTCTCTCTCTCTCTCTCTCTATCTCTCTCTCACTCACTCTTTCTATCTCTATCTCTCTCTTTCTATCTCTCTTGCACTCTCTATCTCTATCGCACTGTCTATCTCTCTTTCTATCTCTCTCGCACTCTCTCTCTCTTTCTATCCCTCTCTCGCACCCTCTCCCTCTCTCTCGGATTGAGACATGTTCTCTTCACTGATAATCACTTCTATCTATGGCTACCCTTTAGATACTAATAATCCAAGCATCAAATGAAAAAAAAAAAGAAGTATTTTTCTTGTTAAAGGAAATCTCTTAAATGTTATGCTATTAAACGTTGGAGGAAATAACCAGACAGACGGTGTTGAGCTAACCAGACAAATGGTGTTGAACTAACCAGACAGACGGTGTTGAACTAACCAGACAGACGGTGTTGAAATAACCAGACAGACGGTGTTGAACTAACCAGACAGACGGTGTTGAACTAACCAGGCAAAACGGTGTGGAACTAACCAGACAAATGGTGTGGAACTAACCAGACAGACGGTGTTGAACTAACCAGACGGACGGTATTGAACTAACCAGACAATGGTGTGGAACTAACCAGACAAATGGTGTTGAACTAACCAGACACACGGTGTTGAACTAACCAGACAGACGGTGTGGAACTAACCAGACAGACGGTGTTGAACTAACCAGACAGACGATGTTGAACTAAAAAGACAAAAAGTGTTTGAACTAACCAGAAAAAAGTGTTTGAACTAACCAGACAGACGGTGTTGAACTAACCAGACAGACGGTGTTGAACTAACCAGACAGGCGGTGTTGAACTAACCAGACAGACGGTGTTGAACTAATCAGACAAACGGTGTTGAACTAACCAGACAGACGGTCTTGAACTAACCAGACAAAACGTGTTTGAACTAACCAGACATACGGTGTTGAACTAACCAGACAAAAAGTGTTTGAACTAAACAGACAGACGGTGTTAAACTAACCAGACAAAAAGTGTTTGAACTAACCAGACAAAATGTGTTTGACCTTTCCAGACAGACGGAGTTGAATTAACCAGACAGACGGTGTTGAACTAACCAGACAGGCGGTGTTGAACTAACCAGACAAAAAATGTTTGAACTAACCAGACAGACGGTGTTGAACTAACCAGACAAAAAGTGTTTGAACTAACCAGACAGACGGTGTTGAACTAACCAGACAGACGGTGTTGAACTAACCAGACAGACGGTGTTGAACTAACCAGGCAAAACGGTGTGGAACTAACCAGACAAATGGTGTGGAACTAACCAGACAGACGGTGTTGAACTAACCAGACGGACGGTATTGAACTAACCAGACGGACCGTGTTGAACTAACCAGACAAATGGTGTGGAACTAACCAGACAAATGGTGTTGAACTAACCAGACACACGGTGTTGAACTAACCAGACAGACGGTGTTGAACTAACCAGACAGACGGTGTTGAACTAACCAGACAAAAAGTGTTTGAACTAACCAGACCGACGATGTTGAACTAACCAGACAGACGGTGTTGAACTAACCAGACAAAAGGTGTTTGAACTAACCAGACAGACGGAGTTGAACTAACCAGACAGACGGTGTTGAACTAATCAGACAAACGATGTTGAACTAACCAGACAGACGGTGGTGAACTAAAAAGACAAATGGTGTGGAACTAACCATACAGACGGTGATGAACTAACATGACAAACGGTGTTGAACTAACCAGACAAACGGTGTTGAACTAACCAGACAGACAGTGTTGAACTAACCAGACAAATGGTGTTGAACTAACCAGACAGACGATGTTGAAATAACCAGACAGACGATGTTGAACTAACCAGACAGACGGTGTTGAACTAACCAGACAGACGGTGTTGAACTAACCAGACAGACGGTGTTGAACTAACCAGACAGACGGTGTTGAACTAACCAGACAGACGGTGTTGAACTAACCAGACAGACGGTGTTAAACTAACCCGACAGACGGTTTGACTTTTATAACCAAGCCTAGCATGCCAGAGTTGTAAACAAGGCTTTTTTTTTAATACCTGGTACCGGTATCTACTATTTTCTTCTTATTTATTTTTGTTAGCGACCTTTGAACTGTCCTATTACTAAAACTGTATCTCAAGCTAATGCGAATGCCTCTTCCCGTTTACCCTTGGTATTTTGAGGGTTAATATAGAATCTTTTTTTTTTTTTTAATAAAGTATGTATGTGTGTTTATACCGTATTTGAGTGGGCTTAGCAGCTAGTTTAAAAAAAAAAAAATACGAAGGTTAATTTTCTCGTTGTTGGGAATTCCCGGTTGTCAGCCGTCATCATACGTCACCAAACGACCGCCATGTTGTGACGTTTCTTGACGTCAAGCATCAAGTGGGCTCATTGGTGTACTTTCGCATCTCATTCATGCACTTTCTCACAATTCGAGTTATTTCCTAATACCAGTGTACTCCCTGTATATCAATGAGCTTTCAGAGCATTGCTGTACTTACTGAATAGTTATCTAATCCTTACATATGTCCTGCAACTCTGTTTTACAACATTTTGAACGTGCCCCATTTTTAAAAATAAAACAGAGTAGCTTGCCCGTGGTTGCCGCCTACTCTTCTTTTTTTTTTTTTTTTTTTTTAATTTTTTTTTTTTTTGATATTTTTTTTTTTTTTTTTTTTAAATTCTGGTTTTTTCCAGAATTATGTTCGTTTCTTTCTAAGCTCGGTATCCAGTACCGGTACGTAAGCATTACGGCTAACTAAAGCAGACCCAATTATACATATGTATTTTAATATGAATAATTTTTGTCTTTTCAATTCACGGTACCGCCATCCAAACCATGTTTAAGTTGCCTGACCATACGACCAGCGACCAGGGATATGAAAGCGGAACCAATCGGATCACTCTTTTCTCCCGGAAAATATGATGGTTTTTTTTTCCTACTTGGCCGCACCACATAATAGAAAAGAAAAAACACGAAAAAAAAACACAACCGGAAGTCATTTGCTGAAGTAAGAGTTGCGTACCATTTCTCATTATTGAACTTAAAATAGTTGTGTTAGCTAGCGTTTTCTAAGTCAGTAAACGTGTTTGATGATAGCAGCAAAAAATGCGAAATAAAAGAGAATTTAGAGAATCCAAAATTATAAATATTCTTTAATATATATATATATATACATATTGTGGTGTTTTTAAAACACTGATTTTTTTTTATATATATATTGGTAGGTTATGGAAGCCGACCTCCCAAAAATATGTCGTTGAAAACTGTAACGAAACTGTCACAATGTCAGTGTACTTGCCCGGGGGGAAAAAAGCTGTTGGCTTGGACAAAAATCTCAAATGCTTTATGAGTTGTTGTTGTTGTTGTTTTTTTTTGTCTTTTTTTTTTTTTTTTTTTTTTTTTTTTTTTTTTTTTTTTTTTTTTTTTTTTTGTTTTTTTTTTTTTCTAGAAGATGTCATTATAGAGTCCAGCCCGTTAACGAGGTCACCAGCTATTTTTGTATTCTTGTATCGAACGTTCACCACCCCGATGTATTAGACGTACCCATTAATGGACTTCTCAACCAGTCACAAAGCTAGTGGGGAAAAATGTTTTTTCTAATCACGTTACATGCTCTCTTGTAATGGAAATAATACCCAATATACGTTTCTATTAGGATGCCCAGAACAGAAGTATATTAGTATTTTACCCCATTTATTAAAAAAAAAAATACTTTTTTTTTCCCTCTCAAAATCTGAAAGTATTCTAAGTGGGGAGCAAAATAATGTTTTCGAATTGTTTTCTTGTATGGATGACGGTCTGAACTTTGGGTGGGAAGTCCATGGTATGTCCGGGGCGGCTAGGGAGATCATTCGGTGGAGGAGTCAATGGGAAATCCACGCCATTCTTATGGGTGACTTATTAATAAGTCCGTGGCTTTCCTGGGTGTGATAATAAAGGTCGTTGTTTGGGAAGTCCGTGGTGACTATAAAGAGTAATGAGGGCGTGGCATGCCTTTGTGTGGGTATAAAGATCATTGGAAAGGAAGTAAATGGTATGCTTGGGGTAGCTATAACTAGTATTGGGGGGTGGGGTCCATGGTATGGCTTGGGTAGCTATAACTAGTATTGGGGGGTGGGGTCCATGGTATGGCTGGGGTCAAGTTATTTCCTAATACCAGTGTACTCCCTGTATATCAATGAGCTTTCAGAGCATTGCTGTACTTACTGAATAGTTATCTAATCCTTACATATGTCCTGCAACTCTGTTTTACAACATTTTGAACGTGGACCATTTTTAAAAATAAAACAGAGTAGCTTGCCCGTGGTTGCCGCCTACTCTTCTTTTCTTTTTTTTTTTTAAATTCTGGTTTTTTCCAGAATTATGTTCGTTTCTTTCTAAGCTCGGTATCCAGTACCGGTACGTAAGCATTACGGCTAACTAAAGCAGACCCAATTATACAGACATATGTATTTTAATATGGATAATTTTTGTCTTGTCAATTCACGGTACCGCCATCCAAACCATGTTTAAGTTGCCTGACCATACGACCAGCGACCAGGGATATGAAAGCGGAACCAATCGGATCACTCTTTTCTCCCCGAAAATATGATGGTTTTTTTTTCCTACTTGGCCGCACCACATAACAGAAAAGAAAAAACACGAAAAAAAAAGTGGGTATAAAGATCATTGGAAAGGAAGTACATGGCATGCTTGGGGTAGCTATAACTAGTATTGGGGGGTGGGGTCCATGGTATGGCTTGGGTAGCTATAACTAGTATTGGGGGGTGGGATCCATGGTATGGCTGGGGTCGGTTATCAAGATCAGTGGGTGGTGCGGTGGGTGGGGGGGGCGGTTCTTAGCGGGGTGGGGGGGGGACTGGCTATGAAGTCCGATTCTGAACTTGCAGACTTTAGCAGTTGGGACTGCGAAAGTCCTCGTCCTATGGTGGGTAGTCCTGGCGTGGTGTCATTAGCCACATTGACCACGTGGTCCACTACACAATTTAATCTTTAGTATAATGATTTTGAAACTGTAGTTTTTTTTTTAAGCACAGAAAAAAATCAGATTGTAGGTATCGAATTGAAATATTCTTCAATTAATATAGCGTCGTCCATAAAACCTTTCAGTTGTTTGTTTTTTTTTAATTCTGAAGGTTGCCAATGAGGCAAACGAGCGCACACAGAAATGTTGTTTTATATTCACTAGAAGATCGAACCCGGCGTGGAAGGGATTATTATGTGAGCCACTTTGCGCTACTTTTGGATATTGGTGTATTGCATCCTCACAAATACAAATATTTAAAAAAAACAAACATTGAAATATATGTTTTTCAAATAGTAAATCAGAATTTCCTTATTTAAACAAAAATGTATCTGTGTATAGAGAGTATAGATGTTTACGTTTATAACAGCACTGCAGTTTGAAATCGTTGTATTCCTATATAATATAGAAGCTCTTTACTACCTAATATAGCCCCACCCAACACTTTGACACGCACCTGAACTAAAAAGAAAAAATATTTTCTAAAAATTGTTTTAAAAAAAACAACATATCCTTAAATTTAAAAAAATACATATCTATGTATCATTTTAATTATCCGTAACGTTTTCGGATATTGATAGAATGTTATCGCCTTTAGAATTTCACACCAACATTTTTTTCTCGCTCCCGAACTATATTATTGAAAAATTGCAAAACACAGAATTCTTAGATCAAAAGAAAATTATCATAATCCATTTTCTCGTCTGTAAGTTTTTTTTGGGTCAATTTTTTACTTTAATACGGGTAACACAAAAACAATGCAAGCGTTATCATTTTTTAGGATTTTTTTTTTTAACAATGCTATTCAGTTCCGGCTCATACCAGCAAGAAGCCCATACAGGAACTTCTTAGTCCTGCCAAAGACTATCAGGGACTGAAACAAGTCTCCAAAAGGAACCGTTGAGGCAACAACATTTGACACGTTTGCGTCTATTGCCTCAGACCTTGCAAACCCCCCCCCCCACCCCTTTTCTTGATAGCCCTCGCTGAGAAGCCCTTGCAACCAGTGAAATATCATTTTCAACACCCGGCACAGAAACATCGCGAACCCCCTCTCCATTCATAGGAGCCAGAGTGATCAATAAGTGGATCGTGGGGGCCCTTTACATATGAAAGAAGAAGAAGAAGAAGATGATGTGAGCAGTTTGCTCCGACAATTAGTCTTACATCATACGATCTTGCAGTAATGGTTAATTTTTCTTTTTCGACCAAAACCGAAACGACGTCGAAAGTGATCACATGACAAAAAGAAGAAGAAGATGATGTGAGCAGTTTGCTCCGACAATTAGTCTTACATCATACGATCTTGCAGTAATGGTTAATTTTTCTTTTTCGACCAAAACCGAAACGACGTCGAAAGTGATCACATGACAACATTCGCCGCCGAAACCGAAATTCGGTCAGCCTCTAATCTTCTACTCTCACATTCGGAGAACACAAAGATGGCAGTACATGGATGCAGCAACGAAACATTACCAGAACCAGAACTAGATTCTATTTTTTTTTATTGAGTATTGTTATCTGACTTGTATTTCTAATTTACAATAATCGATTCGATTTCCCGTAAAATAAATAACGAAATAAATACACGTGTTTTGAGCGATCCAGATTAGATTCAGGAGTTTTATTTTGAGCACATATTTGCACACTTCTTGGTGGAGTGGTAGGGAATTTTTATATTGTGTGCAACTGAATTAGCTCCATCTTATATATTATATATTGTATAGCCCGGTTTAAACAGCACTGTATCTGGTGACTAGAGACTGGTCGTATGTTTCAGTGAATCCTTATCAGGACAAGTAATAAGTGTCGTAGATCCTGTGTTTATCGATTATTTTGCTCTCTAATGTCTGTCTAGTCTTCTCACGAGTGTCTGTCTAGTTCCAGAAAGCAAATCATTCTCAGCTTTGAAGATGTATCATCACTCCACACCCCCCCCCCAGTTTTCTTCAGCCTACGTGTGTGTCTCTGTCGTCCTTGTTTGGTTCATGTTTTTATGTTCGTCGGCGAGTGCATTTCTTTTCACTAGTTCTTTGCTGTGAATCCCGTTATTGGGGAGGAAAAAATACAAATTAAAATAAAATTTTAAAAATCATGGTAGATCTCTTGTCTGTTTTTAAATCAATCTAAGACATTTCGAACCAACGTCTTTAAGCGCGAGTGCTGTTGAAAATACCGCATAGTCTGTCAAGGAGATTGAAATTGTCATCTTCCCAAGTTTGGCCGATCCACGATGTAACGTGGGATGTTGTTAAAATTTAGAATAAAAACAAGAATCTAAAATTGACCTCAGCTTAATGCGGATTACATAAGTCAATGAAATAAAATGAATACCTCTCATTACAAAGTCTACAGATCTTTACTGGCAGTTGTAATGACTAGTTGCGAATGGGGTGCGGGTTCCATCCCTACGACTACGGTGGTCTACTTTCATAATTTAGGTTCCTTTCGCAACAGGTCATTTAATGGTATGGGGGGGGGGCAGATTCATTTGATTTAAAATAAAAAATTCTTACTTAAAGTAATAATAATAATAATAATATAACAGTTCTTCTTTATTTATTTTTATTTATTTTTTGTTAAAGTAGTTTTTTTGCCAGTTTTCTTGTTTTTTAATGGATCGCCTGGTTTGCTATAACAATTGGTCTTCTGGTGGCGCAGAGCTCTTGAAGTACATTTAATCAATTTGCTGGTGTACTTTTAAAGGCGACTATCAGTACGTCAACTGAAATGTTCTTCTATTCGTTAAATGTATTCAGTGTCGGTGGAGATCTATGGAATTAGTATTCAATCCTGCTAAACTACCTTATTACAAACGTATTAATCGTACAAGTTGTTGTTGTTTTTTTAAGAGGCGATCCATTTGTTAAAGAGATCTACATACAGATGTTTCGTTATCGTGTCCATTATTGGTCAGTCAAACAGTCAGAAGAAAATAGAGATATTTTAGGTTTGACCGGTGCGGGATGGAAGAAAGAAAAAAAAAGGGAGGGGGAGGGGGGGTCACCAGTAGCCAAAAGTTTCTTAATTGTTATCTGGTCGCGTGGTTAAGCCGTAGTAACAAGTTGTAACAATAACTGCTTACTCCTTTAGAGGATAGTAGAACGTAGGTATGTGGAAGCTTTAAATATAAAGACAGAGCCATGAAGGAAGAACGTTTCGGCCAAGAGCAATCCTTAGCAGACAATGACAAATGAAGAAACAACACGATATAGAAAGTATGTTCAAAGCAAAAATTAAGTGTTTGGAGATCGCCATTAATGTTCATTGCCGGAAGTTGGGTTTTCCGAAATCAAGATGTCTTCCTGTCATCTCAGCTTTCTTCCCCATTATTTCCTTCACACGGCTCGAACACAGTCCTTCACTTATTAACATGTACGCCTATAGACCTTTGAAACAAATTATAGTCAGGTTGTTTATATAGCTATGTGGTTCGTGGTAAATAAGGGGTACCCACCATAATGGTATGTGGTCATAAGTGGTAGCTGCCCTAATGGTTTGTCGTAATAAGTGGTAACTACCAAACTGGTCGATTGGAAATTAGCTTCCGCGCCAAGATCATATGTTTCAGTTCAAATTTTTTTTTTAACTCACCTTTTTTTCTGCTCTTAACTATATGTTCTGCTCTTAACTATATGTGTTGGCTTTTTCTGTTGATACGTTTTTTACACGTCTGTGTATTTATGTTATGATTGCACCGATTACCAAAGGCGTCGACTACCGATTAAACGGCCCACAGATTATCGGACTATGGTGAATAATCGGCCGTCGATTTATTGTTTCGATAGTTAGCTTTACAATTTAAAAAAAAAAAAAATCTTTGCAAAAATAAATTTTAAGGCAATTCGTAGCTTCGGATAATTTATCACAATGTTAGAGTTGCCGATTTGGTTATCAGTGCTGTCCAATAAGGGTAACCGTCTCTAAGATGCTGGTAAATGTCTCTATTAATATCATGGTCAAGACATGGAGAAAATGCCATGCTACACAAACTTCTTGAAATTTGATACAATATTTCATTCAAAATTTTACACGATTTTTGATATAATATTTGATACATTTTTTGATAAAATTTTTGATACAATTTTCATATAATATTCTTGATACAATATTTGATACAACATTTGATCCTTTGAATGCATTTAACAATCTAGTTATTCAACGCAGCGCTGTACATGAAATTCTAATAATGTGGTTACCGGAAATTTGTTTAAAGACATTTAGTCGACGGAAAATTGATCGACGGAAAATAGATCGAATGGGAATTAGGTCGAATCTTTTTTTTTTTTTTTCAGTTCAAACTTTAAAATTTAGGTCAAATTTCTTTTTTGAACGCACGGTGCTACATAGGAAAACAAAATAATGCGCCAACTTGCACAAAATAATGCGCCAGCTTGCACAAAATAATGCGCCAGCTTGCACAAAATAATGCGCCAGCTTGCACAAAATAATGCGCCAGCTTGCACAAAATAATGCGCCAGCTTGCACAAAATAATGCGCCAGCTTATTGCTGCACTCTGAATGTATGCCAGTTGCGAGGCCGTCCAGTACAATCTCAATATCCCAGTTTATCCCGTATCTATTTAAAGCGCGGTGACCCTGAGGTACTCGACGATTGAGTTAACCAACAATTGTACATACTTGGCCGTTACACTTGTAACGCTGCAAACGGGGGGGGATGTAAGACTTCACCACGTCGCAGTGCATTTAATGTTAATGATACGACTGTTGGGGTTTGACAAGCGCAACGACCAGCGCATGGCAGGACGTCCAACTCAAGCTTGACAAAGTATAATACATAGTTGGCTAATGGTGTACACCCTATAATTCGAAACTTAGCACATTTTAGCTCGTGTCACCGGAACGATATAAAATATGCTCGTTTGTTGTAAACGCACGTCCGCGCGGGTCTATAAAAGACATGGCGCGCGGCCGTATGTCCAACTATGACGATGTCGTTGTGAAAGGGTGCATGCAATTACTTTGACAAGTCATAAAACGAAAACACTCCTTAACATGATCAGTAATGAACAGGAATTGCCCATCAAAAACGCATACGATAACGTACTCTATACAATAAAGGATATTACATGCGAATTACTTATGAAGTGGCCAGATGGACCGATCGAATGATTACATACTAATGTTGCTTGTTACAAGTCGTCTTAATCAATTCAAAATGAGCGGGTCTTATTGGACCTTTCAGGTAAAGGACACGCATGGGGAAAATGACGTCACGGGAGGGTCACTGGCCGTTAATGGGTGACCGAACAGGAGGTTGACGGAAAATTGATCGACGGAAATTTGATCGAACGGAAATGTAGTCGAAACTTTTTTTCAGTTCCCACGTTAAAATTTGGATCAAATTTCTTTTTGAACGAACTGTGCTACATAGTAAAACAAACTAATGTTGGTGGGTGTGTACGTGTAACAGTACAGCCTGATTAGTAGAGTATCAAAGTGACACTCAAAGTGTGTTGCCCTATTACTACTAAGTGGCATATTGCCACATCAGTACAGGGTCTCTTAGCACTAGGTGATATTTTGGTCTTATTTAGAACCAGGTTAATTTTTGCACTTTATAGGTCAAGGTGACATTGGTATGGCTTAGTCCAGGGTGACATTTGGTACTGTTTAGTACACGGTGACATTTGATATGGTGTAGTACAATGTGATATTTGAAATGGTTTATTACAAGGTGGCATTTCATTACCAAATAGGAATCTTTGCAATTTTTTTTTATATGTACAGTCGAACCCGCTTATCTCGACCTCGGTTAACTCGCCAACCCTGTTATGTCGACGTTTTTTGAAGTGGAGCCGCCAAATTCACTCTTTGTCTTAGCCTTGTATCATCGGTTCGGTCGATTTTTTTTTATGTCGCCGAATCCTGATATCTCCAGCACAAACGGTGGGAAAATTTGCCACTTAACCTCGGTTATCTCGATCCCCATGACCAATGGCCGGCTTTTGAAAATTATATACAACAGAAACGTGGCTACTTCAAACTGTAGTTATTGAATTGAAATGACAATATCGTTGTCTGCGCAATTAACTTGACAGCAAAAAGTGAGAGGTTGCAAACAAAAGAAAGGGGTCGCAGTATCTGTTATACGTATAGCGAACCCGCCTGTCGCTTAATACTTAATAGGCTTCCACGCGTCCTTACAGGTTTTTGGGTTTGTTTTCTTTTTAAATAGTGTTGTTGTTTTTTGTTTGTTTTTTAAGCCCAGAATCCGTATTTGAATCAACTGAACTGGCGAATCCAGAGCGAGAGAAAATAAAAAGTCGCGAATCCGGAGCTGAAAAATATTTAGCTTCACGAATCCGGATTCCGGAATTCCGGGATGATCCGTAACAGTGGCACCTCCACATACGCCTTGTGTTGTTAGCAAACATGTATGTACATTTTAATCGCATGCCGATCGCTTCATCGAACAAATCGCGGTGAGTCTGTTGTTTAACAAAAATATAATCCAAAAACACGTGCATGAGCCTTCTCATTTACAAACACACATCGTGCATATAAAGACATTTCAAGCACATGTTAATATATTGCAGGCATTTTGGTTTTCAGTTATCTCGATCATCGGTTATCTCAACGCCTTTTTTTTTTTTTTGGCGAAACCCCGAGACCGTCGACATAACCGGGTTCTACTGCATGTTAAATAAAATATCCCGAGAAATGCATGAACGCAAAAATATCAAGTTGGGGCATTGTGGGAGCAAGGCATTTTGGTTTTCAGTTATCTCGATCATCGGTTATCTCAACGCCTTTTTTTTTTTGGCGAAACCCCGAGACCGTCGACATAACCGGGTTCTACTGCATGTTAAATAAAATATCCCGAGAAATGCATGAACGCAAAAATATCAAGTTGGGGCATTGTGGGAGCACCGGATGCTACCGCAGAAGCTTGCCTTGTTGACATCGTGTTTACGTCATGTTTTCTCGTGCATGAAACTCTGGAGGACTCCCATTTTGGGCAAGACGATGGGTGTGGCCTAAATATAAAGTGTCTCCCTTGACCTTGACTACGTGTAAACACAGCAGCTATGTGAAATTCTGTAGAACTTAATTAAGTAATAGATACACTGCGTCTGGACCCTCTCTGGAAGTCTCTATGAAAGACTATAAATAAGCCGATCGACACAGGAAGCGGTAGAGCTAGAGAGGAGACTGCGACACAAAGAGAGAGAGAGACAGCGATTGCAATTACGCTACGAGTCGTGAGCGAGACTAATAGAGTGACATACTGTACTTATCGTAGATTTGTGTGTACACCTTCCCAACATTGTACCGGTACCATTTCATTGGAGTACTGTTGGTGAATAGCATTAGTTTTATTCTATTTTATTTTCTATTGTAAAGTTAACTTAATAAATTTATTATTTGTAATTAGCCCCAGTTTGGGCATAGCTCTTTAGTACTGTATTTAGTTAATGGTATCGAACTCTTGTTATGTACAGTTTGCCACGAGCCATATAGTCAAATAAGTGATTAAATTCTCTACGCAAGGACGGTACGTAACAACCGGTATAAGGCTTGTCATTTAAAGGCGGAAGTCTATTAATAGGACCGCTGTATGCATCCGGGTACTCGGGTCGGAAAAAATGTCAACACTGATCTGCGCTACTATGTTAGCGAAGTGGCCATTAACCTAAATAAAAACTTGTTTACAACTATATTTTACGAAATAATTTACACAATTATTTTTTACTGCTATTTTGTGAAACGGGACTTCATTGCTCGTACATCAACATGTAACAATGACTCTAGATACAAGGATCGTCCAAACGCTTGCTGAAACACATTATTAGCCGCCATGTTTTAAGCAATATTTTTCCGACTTTCTAAAAATAGTAACGCTATGACGTTTTCCGGTCTGAGACATGACAAGCCCTATTAGAGAAATTGTTTTTGAAACATCCACTGTAGAAGTCAAACCCGCAAATGAGTGATTTCCTACCGAAGTCAAGTTCTTGAGCTTCGATTCTAGCCATTTATCTTGTTGTATGACGCGTCGAATCTTGGACCATACGTCATTAATTAACAAGATTTGGCCTTGCACGCGGTAATGACCACCCCCTACCCCCCAGCTCAAATCTCAGTGGTCACGCGATCTAACAACCGGGCCTGGAGTTATGGCTACTGTCGATGATGTCGACACGAAGCGCGGGCTGCAAGACTGCTCCATACATGGCCGGAACCAGGCGGTGATGAGTAGTTCCCTCCCTCCCTCTAGTTCAAACCAGACTCTTGTTGGGCTGAACCATTTGAAAATCTACACTTCTGTTGTTGTTGTTTTAAAGGAATGAAATAAATTTAAACACAAATAATAACCCTCTAGGAATTTATGTAGTCTGTGTATGCCTGGCCCTAACGCTTTTTAATAGGCGCGCTAAATAAAAAAAATTTAAGAGTTAGCACTGATTGGGATTCTTATAAAGTGCGTTGCTTGAATGCGCGTTTTGTCAAGTAACTTTAATAGATGGGAAGTTCACGGACTGCCACCGCCATGGTTTAGCTCGGTTTATTTCTAGTCGATGGAATCTTTATGGCTTTTTTTGTGTGTGGTCTGTTGGATGCTGTTGTCTCCATTACTTTGAAGTATCCTACTAGGATGGTGTGGAGACGGACCACCAGTCGTTGATCTGTTTCAATTATTTTCCGCCTGTTCAATTTCAAACTCAACTTCCCATATGATATTGGCTATAGTGCAGGGGTCGGGCACCCCTCTTTAAGTACGGAGTTTTAATAACTTATATCTACTAAGAACATATTTTTGGAGCAGCATGTCAGTATAATAGAGAAGTGGAAGAGAAAAAAAAGGAGCGCACTCATTCCTTCCAGGAGCCGCATGCTGCCGACTGGGCTAGTGGCAGATTTGGTCAAACAGGAGATAAACATCATCGTATTGGACCAGCAGTTATTTTTTGTGTTTCGGTTTTTTTTCATCGCACGTCCCATTTCTTTCCCGTAAAGGCCCTCGGGCAACCCACACCTTTGTGTTGATCTCATCCACCACAGAATTCTATTTTTATTTGAACTTCGAAATAAGAATTGAAATTTTTAAAGTATAAATTCCTGTCGGTGAAATTATTTTTGACTCGGTTTATCGGTTGCCCGTGCTTGGTTGCCTATACTTTGTAAATAGCTTTTTCTTGTTTTTATCACCGACAAGTTGAAGAATTGTTAGTTCATGTAAAGCAAAGGTTATTTTTGGCGCTTGACTTTAGACACAGGACAACAAATAAACCCGTCAGCTAAAAAGCTTTCTTCTGGGAGTGTGTTGTCTTTGAAAATAAAGCGCCCGTCGTGCGATAATTTCAGCTCTTCTTGGTTTTCGTTGATGTACCAGTTTCGGGATGCTGAATAATTCCGGATTTAAAAAGAATTTAAAAAATGTACGACTCGAACCAGCCCGAATGGGGGCTGTAAGAAGCTACACAACGGTTGAAAATCTTCAATTTGCTACACCAATCGATTTCTTTTTGTAAGTGGTAATTTCATTTATTATTTATAGACTTTTTTTTTTTCATTTAAATTCAAACGCGGAAGAATTTAAGCTCGGCGAAATCGGTAAAAAATATGTTTTCTATTGGTTGTTGAGGTTTGGTGATTGTATTTTTTGTTTGATATATTTGTATAGAAGTGGTGCCTTTGAAAAGCACAACGGTAGCTGTGCAATGGACTAAATTGAACTGCCGGAAATGGGTCATTTGTTCTCGGTTGGAGTCGTCAGCCAACCAGGAGATTTGGGCTAAAATTAACTCTATGACAGCCAAGGCGCCACGCCTTCACTAAGTCAAGGGCGCACGGAAACTGCCCGTAAAAATAGACAGTTAATTTGCTTTTATGGCGTCATTTGTTTTTATGCAATTTGGTTTCTTGTTTTTTTTTACTTTGCATCCGCGTGTTTTATTTGCACACTGGTTTTTGAGGAGGCACTCGTGCAGTCGACGGCAGGAAGAATTAAACAAAAACATTCCTTTAATTAGGCAATTTTGTTGTTGTTGTTGTCTTCCCTGTTTGAGTAAAGAGATGTGGTTTCTGAGGTTTGTGATGGGAATGGAGGTGGGGGTGGGGGAGGGTGGTGGTAGGGGGGGGTGTTACCTTGCTGCGCTAAACATAATATTGTGAAAGTTACCGTGCATGCAATTCCCATTGTTCTTCTGTTGGAATGATTGCTCGGCTTTATTCACATGTATGATTGATTGGCCGAGACAGCACGTAAGGATGATCAAAGCGATGGCTTAAAAAAAAAAAAAGATCTTTTATCCGGGCTTAAAATGATAAGGAGAAGTTCAGAAGTTCATGTATTTTTGAAGTCAGCTTCTGAAGAGGGAAAATGCGCCCTTGAAACACCCCCCCCCCACCCCTATAAAAAATGTTAACGAAAATGCGTGGGATTTCCCCAGTGGGCAAATTCCCCCCCCCCCC
>CAXITT010000020.1:0-44527 GCA_964033795.1 Lymnaea stagnalis
ATATTTAAACATAGTTACTTCAAAATATATTTAAAGAGAAAATCTGGATAATACCAGATAATCGGGATTGAACAGGGGGGGGGGGGGGGGGGGGAGATGACTCTCAGAATAGATCTTAAAAATAAGGGAAAGATAATTAGACGTGATCAATCTGGGCGATAAATGAAGGAGGCGGCCGCACCGGCGATAACAGGGGCAGTTACTTCCGTAAAGGGAGATAATTAAAGAATCCCCGACAGGGGCGGATAATTAAAGAACCCTTGTAAACTGCTGCGTAGCCTTTAAGCCACGGACTCTCCGAACGGCATGTTTTCGATCACAACTTATCACACGTGTAAATGAGGTTCACGGCTCCTCATATCACGTCACTGATTTAAGCTCGGGACTTTTATCGATAAAACAAAACAATGCACTGGCAAGGCGTTTGATGGTCCGCCAATACCACAACTTAAGAAATAATAATATTTCTACCACCATGCATATCCCCGGGGTTCATTTCTACATGCGCCCCCCCCCCTCCCCCACATCAAGAATTTTTTTGTTTTTTTTGTTTTGCGTTATGTAGCAGTGGTTCTCAACCTTCCTAATGTCGCGACACTTTATTACTGTTCCTCATGTTGTGGCGACCCCAAAACAAAATATTATTTTCGTTGCTAATTCATAACTGTAGAGTGTATATGTGTTTTCCGTCATAATAGTTGTGACATCATAAGGATGTTACATCATAATGTTTGTAACATCATAATGATTGTTACATCATAATGTTTGGGCCATCATAATGTTTGAGTCATGATAATGATTGTGCGGTCATCCTGTTTGGGACATCATATTTTTTATGACATCTTCATGTTCATTGCATCATGTTTGTGTCATCATGGTGTTGGTGTCATCACGATGTTGGTGCCATCATAATGCTTTGGACTCTGCATGGTTTACAAATGTTTATTTTCTAGAAGATTCAAAAGATGAGCTGACGGTTTACAATTGTCCATACCTGGGAATTCTCTTTTCAACTAACCTAAAATGGTCACCCCATAGTAACAAAGTTTTAAAAAAAGCCAACTCCACCCTAGGTTTCATCCGAAGAAATCTGCGCCACTGCCCAACTTCCTGCAAACGGAATACCTATCTCGCACTCGTCCGTCTACTACTGGAATAGGGTGCGATCATCTGGGACCCACACCTTAAGCAAGACGTGGACACGATGGAGCGAATTCAACGTAACGCGGTGCGTTTAATCGCTCACGACTAAAAATCCACCACTCGTGGCTTCGTCACTGGCCTCTTAAAAAGATTTGACATCCCTCCCCCTTAAAGACGGACGAGAGGGATTCCGCCTGACATTCTTATATAAAGTGATCATGGGACTGGTGCCGGCCATCCCAGCAGGCACGTACCTCACCCCACAGAAGCCGGGTAGACTGATCAGAGCAAAACGCTCACTGAACACTGACTTCACCACTGACATTCCCATAAACAATTACACCAGAAACAATAGCAAATTCTTCACAGTGCCACAGTGCAGTATCAACAATCTTTCTTCCCACGCACAATAATAGTATAGCATGGAACCACCTGAACGATGCCACTGTGAACTCGAGATCGGTCGAAAGCTTCAAGGCTGCCCTGGCATCAGCTAGAAGCTGTTAGAATAGCAACATCATATCCCCAACCGTTGCAAAGATGCCAGTACATGGTTGCAGCAACGAAACATTACCAGAACCAGAAAAGCGTAACGATTTAAACGGCTAGGTTTTAACCAACTGGGTATTCCCCATAAAATGACCGTTCTTGAGTGCGCACCAAAGCGCAGCCCCACTTTTTGAACCTGCAGTCTTCGCAACGCAACACTATCAATCAAAACGTTGCAGTCTCAGTCCCCATAGCTGTGTCCCATTGCCGAGTTTGAAAACCGATTAGAAACCGCTGCTTTTCCTCTGGATATTGGGCTGCTGTGAGGACTGTTTATTAAACACCGCTGTTTACTTCCATCGGGGAAGAAACCTTTAAAGTTTCATTGCTATAACTCATAATATAATATCCAGGTAGATTTAAGCTTGCTTGGGAAGCCAAGTCATCACACGAGTTGAAACTTCTACAGTTTTCAAAACATTTCAGTAGACCGACAAGCATGACTGAGACTGATACATACGACGCCCAGTCTGAGGGAAACAAGAAAATTAGGAAAAAGAGAAGCCGATCCAGCAGTCCTAGACGGGGGTAAGTGAGAAAATCGACGGCTGTGACAAGGTATATCGGAATCATAAACCCTAATATACACACACACATACTGCACAATAAGATGCAATGGTGTCACCCAGCGAGGTAAGTTCATGGTGTCTCTCCCTCACCCACCCTCATGGACCCCCGAGTCTGCATGCTCTGATGGCAGCGTAATATGACGCAACCTGCTCTGAACTCTGGTGGCATCCTGTTTTCTGGTAGCAACCTGCTCTGGTGGCACCACGCTCTTGTATTTAACTGAGATCTGTTATGAAACTGACTTGAGCGACATCTGTTAAATTTTCCATGTATACCGGGTACACATAGGCCAGTATTATTTAATAAGTATCTTCCAATAAGAATTGGGACGTCAGTTAAGTTAAGGTCCATATTGATTAATACTTTGGATGGTGTTGTGGAAGGTATTTGAGATCACTCATATACAAGTTATATGTTACTGAGGCTATTTATACTATATATAGATATATATATATATATATATATATATATATATATATATATATATATATATATATATATATATATATATATATATATATATGGGTAATTTACGAGTTTGGTGCCCCACACCCTTCTCTGAGGCTGGCACCCGGGGCTGACATTCCCTTTGTCTTGCATTTTCCGCTTAAAATGTAAATAGATTTCCTAACTCATAGATTAAATGTCCCGAAAACTCAAAAACAACAACAACACCCCCCCCCCGCCCCGGGTGGGGCGAACGCCCTACGTTGGGAAACACTGCTCTTAACCCTTGACCAATTCAAGTCAGAAATGAATGTCTTTTGTAGTCAGAAATGAATGTCTTTTTGTAGTCAGAAATGAATGTCTTTTGTAGTCAGAAATGAATGTCTTTTGTAGTCAGAAATGAATGTCTTTTGTAGTCAGAAATGAATGTCTTTTTGTAGTCAGAAATGAATGTCTTTTTGTAGTCAGAAATGAATGTCTTTTTGTAGTCAGAAATGAATGTCTTTTGTTGTCAGTAATGAATGTCTTTTGTAGTCGGAAATGAATGTCTTTTGTAGTCTGCATCTAACTCTGTTGCCATCCCTACTTCCAGGTCTACTATCTCATACGAACCGGTGGAGGGGGGAGTGAGGATCGACGTGTACGTAGCTGTCACCCTGTTCGCTATGGCCATCGTCTTCATCAAGCTACTTCCCAAGTACTGAGTCCCACGGGACGCCTGAGCGCCATGCTATATATCCGAGCCAAAGCACGAAGTTCCCCCCTGTGAGACGCTGGACCCTAGATAGCGAGCACCAAGTGCGATATCGGAGCCCGAACCACTGAGTACCACACGGGATATAAATGGATCCCAAACACTGAGTATTACATGTGATATAAACGGATCCCAAAGACTGAGTACCATGTGAGCACCTATTAGCAACTTCTGCCTGCACCCCACATTAGGCTGCTTGTAGAAATTCTAACACTATGTTCTCCTCCAAAACAACAAGTCCCCTTGGTAGTTTCATCTTATATTAAAATATGAAGACAAATAAACAAGCAGAGAGATTCGGTTTTGGTTGTTGATTTTTTCAACCTGATTTTTATTAATTTACTAATCATTCTTTTACTGTTAAATAATAAAGGTTTGCAAAGGGTTAACAGTTATTCAAACGCCTTTTGAGAACCAAACCGTCCGTACAGTGGTCTATTTCATGTGTCTGGACTGAAAGCCGTAGTCTTTTAGATCACGTGAACAGTTTATTTCAATATTTTAAAAAAAAATTAATAATGAAATTATGTATCTTTAAATGAGCAATGTATTATTAGCTATACCTAGTGCCAAATTCCCTACAGGCTAAGTAGGCGACCAGGACCCCCAATATCTAAGTGGCCTCAACATTTAAGAAGCCATAATTGATAGATTCCCGAGTTTAAAAAAACAACAACAAAATACGTAACAATTTAGATAAATCATTAAAAAAATTTACTAAAATTATTTACATTAACTGCAGGACATCAATTATGATAAATAAAGTCGTCGCAAGGACCATGCAACCCTGGGGGGGCAAAGGGGGGGGGGGGCGCCTCGGATATTTAAGGGGGGCCCACAGTTGTGGGCCTAATATGTATAACAACAAAAACAGAAAACTGGTGTATCAAAAAAACTTTTTTTTGTACCTTTATGTCTTTATTCTCATCGCGTATAGCCTGGTTGTATTGTCATAGTAGGCCGATTGTAAGTGTACAATCTTTCAGCTCCATAATTGGAGATCAGGAAGTGGGTCGAAATTGTGATGCAAGATTTGAATTTGACCAGCAGAGGTCACTCAAGGGTCATTGGAGGTCACTCACGTACTTTATGAACGACCCCATGTGATAAATGTTCATCCAATAATTAATAGGATTAATATATGATTATTGTCAATTATTAATTTTTCATAGAATTATTATTCATTAGACATTACGACATTATGATGAACTGTAATTTATTCTGAAGGGTTATGTATACAATTATTATTATTTTTTTTTTATTGCTTGGGCATTAAAATTGTTCACACATCTAAAGTGGCATTAAATAAATAACATTGGTACTCAACCCATCGTACTGCAGTGATGACTCTCGACACCATTGGAATTCTGGGGAGCCACGGACGTAGGAAGAGGGGGCGGTCCCTATTTTGGGGCGTCATTTTCGGTCCACTTCAAATGCTTTATAATTTATATAGCTTTTTTTGGTACAAATATTCCATATGCATTGCCGTTTTAGTTAATTGGGGGCGAATAAATCAAGGATCACCTCGAGCGTTACAAATCCGGCTAGGATCATACATATTTCTTTGAAACAAAATGATGTCCAGAAAATTTCGCTAATGTTGTTATCCGTGTGTTTAATTTGATAAAAATTTTGGCTCTCCAATACTATATGGCCATCTTAATTATAGATGATCGAACCTGACATGTTTGCTTGCACAAAGAGTTCATGGAAAGCAGGGTCGGGAACCTTTTTGTCTGAGAGAGCCATGGACACCGCATATTTTGAAAAGTAATTCTGTGAGAGCCATACATTATATTTAAAACTAAAAGTTAGAGTAAATGTGCGAATTTTGTGTAATTTCAACCCTAAAAATGCAATAATTATGTCTCTGATTCTTTTTAATAACATTATTATGGTGTTGCTAATCAAAGGAGTCTAAAGAAACTTTTTTTTTTTTTTATAATCGAACATTTGTGTGCGAGCCAGATGCAGCCATCAATAGAGCAACATCTGGCTCGCGAGCCATAGGTACCCGACCCCTGATGTAGAGGGTCACTAACAGACACGAACACAAAGAGTTCATGTCGAAGGTCACTAACAGACAAGAACACAAAGAGTTCATGTCGAAGGTCACTAACAGACAAGAACACAAAGAGTTCATGTCGAAGGTCACTAACAGACAAGAACACAAAGAGTTCATGTCGAAGGTCACTAACAGACAAGAACACAAAGAGTTCATGTCGAAGGTCACTAACAGACAAGAACACAAAGAGTTCATGTCGAAGGTCACTAACAGACAAGAACACAAAGAGTTCATGTCGAAGGTCACTAACAGACAAGAACACAAAGAGTTCATGTCGAAGGTCACTAACAGACAAGAACACAAAGAACGATTGTATGATGGAAAACATGTCAACGTCCTCGTCCATATTTTTAACCACGTTGACTAAGACTCAATTCAGAATGGGCACTGCAGTGTATGTAGCCTATCTATGATGGCAGTGTGTGTAGGCTATCTATGATGGCAGTGTGTGTAGGCTATCTATGATGGCAGTGTGTGTGTAGGCTATCTGTGATGGCAGTGTGTGTGTAGGCTATCTGTGATGGCAGTGTATGTAGCCTATCTATGATGGCAGTGTGTGTAGGCTATCTGTGATGGCAGTGTGTGTGTAGGCTATCTGTGATGGCAGTGTGTGTGTAGGCTATCTGTGATGGCAGTGTGTGTGTAGATTATCTGTGATGGCACCGTGTGTAGATTATCTGTGATGGCAGTGTGTGTGTAGACTATCTGTGTTGGCAGTGTGTGTGTAGACTATCTGTGGAGCTATTTCTTTAATCCTTGCCTGAACACCTCGAAGGCTGCCACTCATCACTAAAGCACCGTCATAGCACTGGGCACTACATTTACCCAATGATAATTTGTTTTCCAGAACTGCATTGTTGATAGCAATTGCCAGAGACGTATCATCTACCTTTTCCATTTGAAAAGTACCTATAGGCTTTTCCCAAACTGAACCATCTGGTGAAGTGGATCTGATGACGAAGTTCAGTTGTTCTTTGTGAGATGCATCTTTTGATACATCGACCATCACTGCCCAGTATGGTCCAAGTGAATCAACTGTAAGTGCTTTCTAATAACGTTGGCCAAGCAGTGTAGATTATCGTTCTGATACTCTGTTTTTTAGCGCGTAGTTTCCACATCTTGGTCGCAGTCTTTCTTGCCGTTGAGGAGAGTTCATGTTGAGGGACACTAACAGACCAGAACACAAAGAGTTCATGTCGAGGGTCACTAACAGACAAGAACACTGAGAGTTCATGCCGAGGGTCGCTATCAGACAAGAGCACTAAGAATCAAGAACGATTGTATTATGGAAAGCAGCCTTTCTTGCCGTTGAGAAGTACAACTCCCCAACAGTAGACAGAATGGAGGTCTTTTAGAGAAGATAATTCTATTTAAGAAGAGTTTCGTTGAATTTTTTAAAGTGAAATTAAAAATGATTTAAATTTGATCCGAAAAAACTCCGTCACTGCTAGGAGTGTAGAGTAGCGCTTGTGAGCCATTTTATTTTTTTCAACGCTAAAAATGTTATGATTGGGTCGTTCGGGTGTAGGCTACAAATAAATAAAATCCCTGACAAAAACAATGCATAGAAGAATTGAAGAAAGGAAGTTCGTCATGGCCGAGTCACTAAATGAGAGCCCAATCGTCATTTGTTGTTGTTTTTATTTGTGTGCAAAGGGTGACGGAAATTTGAGTAACTCTTCGCCCTAAAGTTTAAGAGAATCACATAAGTTCGTAGGAAACTTTTTAAAATGGAGCTGACCAAGGTGGTTAAAGACGACATGCTCTTTTATTTGATTTACCATCGCTCTAATTCTAAACTCTAACTTTAAACTGATAGGTTAATTCAACCGCCGTTTGGCAGTTCGCCTATAATCCCAACTCCCCATAAATCCATAAATGTTCAGTCAGAAGATTTCACTATTTCACTAAACAAGAAAAAACAGATGACGTAATTTCGTTGTGTACTGATTCGTAGGTCTACTCTCGTTGCAATAGCATTCACTATAGGTGCACATATTTTGCTGTGTCACAGGAAATTGCAACAACGCAACGAGAATATGTAAACCTAATATAAAAAAAATAATAAAATTTAACAACAATGAAAGATCGCTTATCAGCTTTAAATTACTGGGCCCCAACTGAGACTTGGAGTGGCAAAGAATTCAAAGAGGTTGCTGGTCTCAAGGTAGGTTTTGTACACAGGACTTATTTTATTAATTTTATATTATTTACGTTTCATACAAGGAACGTTGAGGGTGTGTGAGTGGGGTGAAAGGGGGTGGGTTTTAGGTGCACCGGTGGGGGGAAAAAAGTTGTGGAAACACTGAAGTGTGAGTAGTGTGAGAATGGATTGATAAATTCTTGCTCACATTGACATAGACATAAGTAGGGACCTCGGTATGATCATAAATGTGGGAAGTGGGATAAATAGCCCTATCCTTATTGTATGATAACTAGTATTATAAATAATTAAATAAATATATATATATATATAACATGTTAATATGACTTTCAAAAGTTAGTCTTCCATCTAGGTAGACACCCAGGTACCGCACTGTTTGAGCTAACTCAATACGCACACCTGAGAGAGTAATGGATGTAGTGTTATTTGCAGATTTTTGCATCTGAGCGGTCGCGATGGGGAGCAGCTCAGTCTTATCATCATTTAATTTGAGCTTGTTTATTGTCATCCAGTGCTTAACCGACTCCATTGTCTTCTGTGTCATACTATAGGTCTAGTACCATCCCAACTTATTATTGCAAGACCTATTAATAAACAATTAACTATTATAGTTAATGATATTTTAGGCCATGTAATCATATTTTATTATTTAATGGAAATTATGATTCTTAAATTTTAAAATAAAAATGTTTAAAAAAAATATTCACTTACCTTTGATATTGAAATATCCTGAATTCACACACAAATCACAATATTCCACAAGAAACATATAATCCTCAGTATTCTTCAAGAAATCACACACTTTCTGATACAGTAATCCAAGAATTTCTTAGCTTTTACTAAAGAAAAACCATAAAAGCTTGTACTTACCTCAAACAAATGACTTAGAACTTATTTTAATTTCTATCAACAGCCAAAGTTGATACATGTTGATTTGTGAAACAAGATAACTAATTTTTTGGTCATATTCAAATGGGACTAAAATACATACATAGAAAATGGTAAAATAAAAAGTAAAATTGTCAATTTTATATAAGTGAATCAAATAATCCCTGTATTATTTGTTTATACTGATAAAAGTTAAACAATTCCACAGAAAATTTGAAATTAATATCTAAAGAATATTATTATTATTATGAAATTAGGCAAATTTTAAACTTTTATATTTAAAAAATATTAATTAATTAATACAAGTAAGTGACGAGTCAGCATATTTTAATAAGGAAAATTATCAAGATTAAAAATATTTTTTTGCGGAATATTAACAAAAACTAATATTGTATTTTTTGGCTTTATTTAGAAGAACTCATATTTAACTGTGTTCCCTCAAAATATCATATTTTTGTCTCATTTTATAACAAAGTTATAGGCATACAAACATTTGCAATATGAGGGTGACGAAATGTGGAGGAAAATCCCATAGTGAAAAAGGGGTTTTGAGGTCCTTACTAAAAAATTCATAACTTTTGAACCACTTGAGCTAGAAAGTTTATCTTGGTGTTTTTGTAAACCATTATATGTGCTCTATACAGCTGTAGTATTTTTATATTTTTAAAAATGTTTTGAAATTTTAATCAAAGTGCCTAACATAAGACATGTGTCTATAAGTAATGATTGACATGACTCCTATAAGTCAAAAGTGTTAGTCATGATTTACATAACTGAAAAGAGAAGTCTATGAGTCATGATTATGTTGACATAACTCATAAGTCATAAGACAAAAGTCTGTTAATCATGATTGAGATTAGTCTTTAGGCCTAAGTCATGGTTGACATAAATCATAAAACATGTCTATAAGTCATACCAAGTGTGCCGTTCTAAGGATGTTTTTTAAAATGGTAGATTCTGATGAATTAAACTAAATTCACAAGTTTTCTTCCCCATAAACCTTAAAACATCTACAGGACTCAAGTATTTTAACTGGGTTTATTTAAACAAAAGGGTTTATTTACAAAAAAAAAAAAGTTTCAATAAATGTCATATTTGACAAAATCATCAGGCATGATTTGAAATTAGCAATTGGTGAAATAAAAAATAGAAAACTAAAAGATCAAGGTTGACATAGAAATGAACATTATAGGCCTACAACCAATCTAGAATCTAAAAGTTTAATTCTTGATAAGTGCTCAAAAAGTTGTAATATAAAATTAAAATATGTTGATTAGAAGAAGGGGGAAAGCTAGTATGTATTTATGACAAAATGGGTGGGAATGGCCTTGGCTTTCCCATAATTGAATGATGTACAATTATTATTATTATATTTTTTTGGGGGGTGGGTGGGGGTGTAGTATGAAAAAATGTTTTTTCATTAGTTATGGATGTTTCTTTTAATATAAATACAATTGTATCAGTCATTATCTCTATATTGGAGACACATGATGGAAAAAGTGGTCATTCTGTTTTAAAAAACTCATATTTTTCTCACTCTTTCACTAGACCACAGCAACTTACGTTGGGGATGCCTAGAAAGCGGCCTCATTCTACATCAAGCGGTAGCTCCGTGCATGAGGTACATCAAATCCCCAGCACACAACTAGACGTCGGTCAAAACGAACGTGAAGTCTGTACATGTAATCAGAAATCAAAGTTGAAGCAAGGCAAGCACAAGAGGCCAGTAAAGACATCTCTAACACAGTTGAACAAGAGCACGCCGGTTTCCTCACGCAAAAGCAGTACTGACATTACACTACATAGACTGCCGCCAGTAGACCCCAAATTACTAGAACCATCTACTTCACATGACTTAAATGAAAATGCTGCAAGATCAGGAAATTGTAGTGCGCAAAGGGAGAGAAACACAAACGGGCCGCGGCCAAGGGGGAGGCCTAAAAAAACAGACAGCAGTGAATACACTGTGATAAAAGTGCCGATAGCATCAATTTTGAGCGCTCGGGTAAGGGAAAAATTAACATAAATTTTATAAGCTCAGGTACATAAAATATTGACATTAATTTTACGTGCTCAGGTATGTGAAAAGTTGACTTTGTTCCAGCAGTTCCATCCACAGGAAGATTTCCCCATGTTATCTTCTAAACTCAGAGTTACATTAAGTTTTTTATATGTATATATATTTTTTTCATATCAGTGTTGTTGTGTTATAAATGTCTTGATAGTAAATTTTCTGTAACTGGAAAATATCATGAAATTGATTGATGTGGTCTGTTTTTCTCATCTGCTTGGTGCTCAATGTTTCAAATGTTTGTTTTAAAAAAAAATTAAAATATAAACACAATATAAAATTTTATTAAAAAATATAAATAACTCAAGAAATTTGTATTGGCTTAGTTAATAATAATTTGTAATAATAGATGAGAAGTGCATATTGTCCACATTTTAAACAGCAGGGTCTATTTAATGAGTAACAGAACCTGTTGTTTGCACCCATTTCTGGCAGTCAGAATTAACATCAGATAAAAGCAGGAAGCGCAGAAGGAAGTCCCAGCTTGAATCTTCTAAAAGACAGTCTGACAAGTCAGCCTCAAACTCGAGTCTTGTTTCTCATTCCAATGGTTCTGTTTGGAGTAATTCATCTTCGTCTTGTCAAAGGAGGGCTCCAAGGGCAAAGAATGCTTGCAAGAAACAAAAGAAAAAGGTATGTAAGTTATTCCTAGGTTAACACCATGTTTTTAAACCATAGCAAAAATGGGTGGTATTGATAAATTGCTCACTTGGTCATGGGATCATAAATAAATAGTTATAGTAAAACTACCCGATACTTTGAAAGTATCTCATTTCCTTTGCTATTTTTTTCACAGTTGGCATGTAACTTTTAAAAATTGTTTCAGCAAGGCTATACTTTTCATAAGAGCAGTTTTAAACTGAGAAGGCATTTGTCTTTGATATCACTGACGTAACACTTACCAGTGACAGTCCAGGGGAAAAAAATGTCAGTGGTTTCAGAAGTGGGGGCTGGAGGCAGTGACCAAAAAAATTATATGGCCCGGTCAGCTCAATCCCCAACCCTTTAACCCAAACAACACAGTAAACCACTTTGTGAAAAAATTAAATTTTTATTCCCAAAGGCATCAGCAGGAAGTTCACCCTCATCGCGCTATCGTGTTACTCCGTGTCCTACAGATGGTGCCTGTAGTAGCAGAGGATCACATCATTCTCGAAGAGGGTCAAGGCGATCTAAACGGAGGTCAAGTCCATACAGTGTGTGCTCAGGGACTGGCGTGTCTAGAGAATATTCACGGGATCATCATAGGTTGGTCCAAGCCTCCGTAACATTTCTTTTCCTTAGATATCTAGTTTTTAAACATCCACGTAAGAAAGACATGGAGACACTGAGAACCATAATTATACTTTCAGTTTTATGTAACAATACCTTTACAATAGCTCAATACATGCAGGAGTGAATTCCAGCAGTGATTTAAAAAAAAAAATCACCAATTTGAGAGCAGATAGATTAATTTATTAAAGTTGAAAGCTTAAGATATGTTATGTGTTGTTATTTTCAACTTTTCTAAAGTTGTTCTATTTCTCCTGCTTTCTGCTGAAGATATATGACTGAAAAGAAAAGCGGTTAAATTATTTAATTGCAAACTAGTCCTATTCTTGTGTGTACTCCTAGAACAGGGAACCACTCTCACAGTAACGCATCCGGTTCAAGGACACATTGCAGAAACAGAACTCCGGGAAGAAGACATTCACATGAAAAATCCAGGTCTCCAATCCAGTCTTCTGGTTGCTCCTGCCATGGCAGCCGGCATCGGTACCACAGAAGAGCCCGTTCTTCATCGACCCACAGACAAAGGAGACATGAAGAGAGGGCAGCACGGCACAGCTCGGACCATGGTGCCAAGAACGCAAGGAGATCCAGTCGAACTCAAAGACGTCATGACACAGACGCAAGCAGGAGTGCAAGTGCCACGCGTGGGAATGAACAGAAGAGCTTCATCGACAGGTTTAGTCCTGGTTGGAGCAAGAGTAGCAAGACACGTAAGAATGTTTCTAAAAGCCGGAGTGAAAAGGAAAGGGCAGATAGCAGCACATCTCGTAGTAGAAATCCCAGTAAGAAGGCCAAGAAAGACAATACTTCTTCCTTGATGTGCGCAGTAATGTAAAACATCCAATTAGGAATTCCATGTAGCAAACCTTACAAATTACATTCTGTGTCAGGATAGTGCTAGAGTAAAAAAGACTAATAAATGGTTACAGTAAACATAAAGGAGATGATTAGATTTTGACTTTATGATGTTAAATTAATTAATTGTAGACTTATTTGCAAGTGCTGTAATAAATTAAATCCGCTAATTTGCAAGTGCTGTGATAGAATTGAGGTTTTTAAAACCCATTTTAATTTTCTATTATTTCTTATATAAATGTAAAAAAAATATTTTCTGCCCACGTTAAAAGTGAGATACGATTCAACAGGTTGTGACCATAAGAGGTTGCTGTCACAATATGTAGTTTCAAATGTAAGATTTCAGGTATGATGGTTTATATACATTTTCAAAGATGCCCTGTGACCGTTTGCACCACTAGAAATAACAACTTTTTTAAAACAGATTTGGTTACTCAAGACCTTAAAGCATTTGGTCCTTAAATGCGACACGGCGCATAATCTTTTGGAGTAGGCAACTTATCAATTTTTGGAGTAGGCAACTTATCAATTTTTGGAGTAGGCAACATCAATTTTTGGAGTAGGCAACTGATCAATTTATGAGTTGCATGTTAATATAGAAGTTTTTTTAAATTCATAGCAAAGTCTAAAATTTGTAATTAGCCTTGCTGATTGCTGTTTTACTTCTATCATGTAAAATATATTCATTATCAATTCTAGGGGACTCCAATATAGAAAACTCATCATAATAAGTTGATAGTTTTTGAATCATGGAATAGGAGGTGAGCTAAATGAAATAGCTATATTGATTTGATAAATGAGGTAGCATTTGATTCAGTATAATATAGATAGGCCTGCTGTACCAACTTTTTCATAAAGTTTCTTAAAGGTTTCAAAGCCGTCATAGGGATAATTGTTGTCCCATCTGTCAGTAACACATTACCAACAAGTGCTTTTGTGTCCCCTTATCTGCACAGTTAGGTTAGACTGAGCCAGAGAGACTAGTAACACATTAACAAACAATCAAGGCTGGATTGATCATTCCAAGCATTTAATAAACTTTAAAAAAAATATATCTAACCATTGCATTGAACGATGGACATTTTCAATATCCCAAAAAACACCAAACTGACAAATTTTTCAATATTCAGGAGAGTTAACAGGTTACAGGTTAAACTAAATTATTGAAAACAGAATACTCTGTTAAAAAAGGGCTATGGTTAAACTAAGTAACCGTTTCATCATGCAGGATAAAAAGATATCCCAGAATGTACTTAAGTCCAAAGTAAGTACAATAACAGTAAGTGTGTAAGTAAATATTACTAAATTTTTTAGTGCCGCTTGTTTTGCGATAGTTAAACATTTGTTATGTGAAGAACTGAGTTGGGGAAATTAGCTGACAAAAGAGCACAATTTAGACCAGTTAATAAATAATGGACCATGGATATATGGTGGGGGGGGGGGGGGAAAGAGAAAATTGCGCAACACAAAATTAAATTGAAGAGTTCAATTTAAATCATGACATATAAACCAAAAAAATACACCTAAGAACTTTTTAAGTTGATCGATATCACTGGAACTGGATTTGAGCATTAAATAATGTTAAAATCTATGTGTCGATCATCGACAACAACTTTGGGTTCTTTATAAAAATACCTTGGCCTGTCTTTGAAATTACATCATAATGTCATAGTATCAGTGTAGGACTGCCAAAAAAATAAAAAAAAGAAGAATATAACATATCTATGGTGGAACTCAAAAACACCATGTGATAGTTTAAAAAAGAACTTCAAGGTGTAAAAAGAAATAATAATATTCATAGAAATTAAGAACACAATATAAAAAAAAATCTAAACTCTTAAGACTTTGAACAAACCAGTCAAAATGTTTAGGGATAGTTTATCTAGTTCAATAAATGTGACTTAGAGAAAATGACCAGTGCTAAACTACCTATTAAGTCAACCAGAGCCTTCAAACAAGTAAATATAACCTGATGTAAACAACTTTTATCCGAGGAACATCTTTTTAACCCTTATACAGAGATAATTGGCAAACCCTTGACTTAATGAACTTTACACACATGTTAGAATGTAAAAACAGTTGATCTGGTGCTAAAGAAAACTTTTAAAAACGACGTACAAACTTTTCAACACTAGTACTTAAAAGAATATTTTGCTTTTAATAGTAATTTATTACAAACATAAATGCCCAGTTTAATATATATACATACATATTTTTAAATTAAAAGAAATATCCACAAAAAAAAACAACACTTTACACTGAGAATAACAGAGCCATCATGATCAATGAATATCGATAACTCATTAAGAAGAAAAAGTGTCCAAGTGGGGAAATGAAAGTTTAGTGTAAATAGCTCCGTACAACACACATAACACAACTGCATCCTCTGCAATAGAATTGTTGCATATTTTACCATCAATATACAAAGAAGGCAAATTTTGATTTTTAGGGCAAATGAATAGTAAAATCTGTGGATTTAAAAAAAACAAAAAATAACAACCTCATTTTTTCTAAATTTATCTTGTGATATAAAAAGGTAAATTTACACCAAAGTTCTACATCCAATGTTTCTACTCTAGTAAACCTGAATTTAATATGTAAAAAAGAAGTGCAGAGTTTTAATTTCATTTGTATCTATATAGGAAAATTGCTTCACTCTTCATGAAGACTGTTTAAAGGCATGCTCACTTCTCCTTACCATATAACTTTAAGACAAATTATTTTTAAAAGTCAAAACGAAAACAAAATATACAAAAGCCCTCAACTAAAGGTTTAAAAAATAATTAGCATCTTCTTCTTCTTCTATATTTTGAGGGCCCACGATCAATGGATTGACCATTCTGGCTCCTATGACATCTCTCACAACAGACAACAAATGGCTTATTGAAGCTTTAAAAAAAAAAGGACTCTAACTTTGTTAATTGGCAATGCAAGATTTACATTATTGGTACATGAAATTTGACACAGTCGAACGGAGAAGAAACTATCACATTTTATGTACATAAAAAAGCCTGATTTGCTATAACATTTTCCACAGTTCAAAATATTTATCCACAATGCCCTCTCATTCATGTCTTTAATCTCTTTTGTCAAATTACATTAATAACAATTAATTAAACAACAAGTAAGAATTAACTGTTAGCAAATACTGAGAGAAAAAAAGGAGGAGACAATACTGAATTTTTTTGTTTTGACTAGCTCATGAATTAATGTCCGAGACTCCAAAATCTCTACAACACACAATTTAAGTACGGAAAAAAAATTAAGGCTACTTTGTGAAGAGGAGCATCCTAGAACATAATAGAAATATCTAAGATTTAATGCTTTTGTTACTGGTTCCAACTTAATTTCTAGTTAAAATGGCACAAAATATTTATGTTTTTAAATTCTTTTTTTATTCATTTTATCAAACTTCTTTGACAGATAAATAAGTTATAACTTATAACCTTCCTGAAACAACAGTGTGTTGTGACACATTGATTAAAAACCACTGGTTAACACATTATCTCATTTAGTTACTAATAATACTAGTTTTGATATTTCAATTTTTTGTGTGGCTGCAACATGGTGTATGGAAACTTTGGCGCTGTGACCCAAATAGATCTTGCTATGCATCCCCTGTTTAGTAGATATTTTCCAGACCATTTGCACAAAGATGAGCCTGAATGTGTGGGGCAGTCTGAGCTAGGCTGTCACATAGCCATGGGCTTATCCCCCGGGGAGACCTTCAGCCTTTGGACACACTCAAACGGCCAGGAAGACGTGGTCTAAGTCGAGGATGATGCAGTTGTCGCCTTTAAGAGTGAAAACTCAGCCAGTGCTTCATGCAATGTCTAACCTCAAAATTTGAAAATCTCTAAACTAATTTTTAACCAGATGATCAGGTTTGTAATATTTTGTCATAAAATCCACTCCCTTTGTTCATAAACCAATTTCAAACTCTGCCATTGGTAATGCTATTTAATTAAAATTAAAGAGAAAAATATAAACATAATTCCATAACATTTTTTACATGAAAAATAAAACGTCCCAAAATAATTGCAGTTTGAATATAAAATATTTGCCAGATATTTCATGAACCCTGCCAACATCTTATTGCTCGCAACATGTACACATTAACTCTTACAGGGAAATACATAATAAAAAAATAAAAACATTTGGAAAATTGATTTGTTGAAGAGTATTAAAAAAAATACTTTCTTACTTAGAAAGCAAGAAATTAGAACAGATGAAGAGAAACAAATCAGAAAAAAACCTGTTGGTCTTAAGGCACAGAGCTGTGACAGACACATGAATAGGTCACAGCATCCAGGTGAGAACAGAATGGGCACATCACACATTTGAACCCCGACAGCAGAAAACATTAAAACCATACGCATGTTACACGAGAAAAAATAACGATTTCAATAGTAAGGGAGCTGGGTTAATGATCATCACCCTATAGGTCCAGGGGTATTTGTTACAGTGGGCCAACAGTTGACAACAACAAGCGGATAAGCTCTCTATCTGAGTCCGGCTGTGGATAAGCTCTCTGTGTGAGTCCGGCTGTCTCACAGTTTGGTTAGCAGCTGACATCAGGTAACACTCGACTGAAACAAGACTTTAAAATCTGTGGCTCAGTTCCAATCTAAAGGCCGCAACAACCAAAAAATGCAGTGTTAATATAAATGATAGGATATTTGTTGTACAAGGCAGATTAATACAGCATATTAGTTAACTTGATTTTTTAAAATTCAGGTGGCAGAGAAAAAAGGAACTGAAATGATTCTTTTCATAACCACTTCGAACCATCAAGCCCCTCCATATTGCTACCAACCATCAACACCTCCCCCCTTTCCATACCACTACCAATCAATCACCCCCCTTCATTTTGCTACCAACCATCACCCCCCTCCATACCACTAACAACCATTAAAGATGTTTTACATAAATCAAGAAATCTTCAGCTGCTGGAATCAGAAGTGCTCATTCTGATAATACTTAGGCATTTTAAATACTCTGCATGTACAACAAGTCCTTGGATCTCATGGTTTATGTTACTAAATTACAGTCACTGACGACAGCTCCTCATTGCTTTTATTTCACATGTTAAAGGATATCTGGGAAGTACCCCGACATACAACTGAGAACCCCCAATTAAGTGCTTTAAGAAAACATTCGTCCACTGCTGAGTTAGAGCCATAGAAGGAATGGGTATATTTAAAGTAGTTTGAATATCTTCAGCGCAACATGTCTGGAGTGCAATACAGAACATATTTACAGTAGTTCAAGATCTTCAGTTCAACACATCTAGAGTTAAGTACTGAACAACTGGATTACATGAGATAGAATGGAAGGTACTTGTAAAGCATAGTAAAATATGAAGCATTTGTGTTTCTTATTTGTGTTAATAGTTTATGATGTTTAGATTTCTGCATGAATTTTTAAAGTTTGGTCACAGACTTTTTGAACATTGTCACATACAAATTTGATAAATGACAAAAAAGGCACAAGTATTTAACAATAGCCTGCCATAACATTATAAGTAGTTTTCAGTAAGCTCTTAACACGTGGATTGGTCAGTCGCTAGGATACAAGATGTAATTAAATCCTTGGCTGAGTAAACCTGGACATTTCAAGTGTTCATTTTCAAGACAACTATAGCTTATTTGTTTCTTACATTTAGATATTAATCAATGTTCCACTTGTAGGACTCAGCATGTTTACATTAAAGCATTGAATACACTGAAAAAATCCTTTCACCATATTTCAAGTGTTCATTTTCAAGACCATAGCTTATTTGTTTCTTACATATTAATCAATATCCCACTTGTAGAACTAAGCATCTTTACGTTAAAGCATTGAATATGCTGAAAAAAAATCCTTTTACCATATTTTGAAGATACAATTTCAAAGTTTATTAAATGTCCTCATTAAAAAGTTGCCAATTTTCCACCTGAAATAATACATGAAGCGATTTGAATAGAAAGAGAAAATAGGACATGAAATAGAATCCATGTCTCTGCTGCACTTTCTTGATTTCACATGGTTAACTTGGAATGCCTTGTGACATAACACACAATTATCAAAATACATGAAAGCCAAGATTTCTTTGACAGTACATTTGTATAAAAGTCATGCATAAAAAAGATCAAGAGAATACTGTAAGAGATACTGGCTGAACAAATCATCCTTTGCCATTAGCAGTGGCAAGCATTTTTTTTCAAACTGTCATGGATAAGCACATCCCCTCCCATACTATCATGATAGTTGTTCATACTATTATGATAGTTGTTCTATGATGATAGTTGTTCAGGTTCTAGTGCAGTTATTCTGAGAATCCTTTTGCCCTGGTTGGAGGGGAACAGAAAAACCCACAGGAAATGTGGATGATTTTTAAACTGAAATAAAAAATATTTGACAGTCAAGAAAAGATCAACTCAAACAAAGCCCCTGAACTAAACTTTGAAGAGTTAGGACCGAGTATGACATTAGTTTCTCAATTGGTGTCTGGACTGTTTTATTTTCACTCCTTCCCTACGAACACATCCAGATAGTGCGATTTCAATAAAGTAAACCGAAGTTTTCTCTTTCTTCATTTCTGATCTACAGGCTTATTAGTACAGTTTGTCTTATATCTACAACGTGTTGGTCCAAGATGCCGAAATCTGATTTTTTGGTATTTTTTTGTTATTTTTCGGCGGTTGTTAAAAAATGTTAGTAATGCAATTAAAAATGGAGTTACTTCCCTTTGTTCATAAAACTATTTATTAGGCGCTAAAGTTAAAAACAGCCCTAGAGAATGAGTTAACCAGTCACGAGTTGAGTGGATGAGTACAAGAATCAGTTTGAGAATCACTGCACTAGATTTCTTCAGTCTTTATGTGCAAACCACAGGATTAAACTTTGAGGACAGGCTAAAATGAAGGCATGGAGTGGTATATAAAAAATAAATTATTCATTGTGCATATATACTTGACAAAGATTATAAGCATAGAAAGAAAGATATGGTTACATTAAGATATATATATATATATATTGCATCAGAACATAAACGCTGAACACTTTGATCTCAAATGCTGAGCAGAGGCAACTCTTAAACATCAGTGGTAAAATTGACTTTCAACACATTCTGTCCTTGTTAAGCATGAAAGGAGATGGGAGAACTCTGGTTTAAGTTAGCGATTTTCTTCGCAGCATCTGAACTGCGGGCTTGAGGTACTGCTGCAGGTCAGCAATGCTAAGTGGATATCTGGAGATCATGTCCTGGAATGGGAGATTGTCGTATCCTTCTCGTGAACGGCCGAAGTCAATCTGGAATGCACGACAATAAGTTTTTATGATAAATGATTTCGTAAACTCTGGTGGGTTTGAAAGTTATTGTTTGAAAGCTTTTTACCCTAATCTTTTTACAGAGGATGGTGGAAGACAACTCATCAGTACAAAACTTATTGTGAAGAGGAAGACCTAATTTAATTTTTGCATTCACATTTTTTAAAACTTTTTAGATATATACCAAGGATGCAATTTTTAAATATAAATGTAATAAAAATTGTTTTACTGATGTATTAAGTATAATAGGGCTCCACCAGGAGGTAATTTTCAAATGTGTATCAGCAAGATGTATTTAAAACTGATCAAATAGGAAAGATTAAAAAAATAATTTGTATTGACACTTATGATTAAATGTAATTTATATGTTTTCTATGTTCTCAAATATACAAATCTCTATGACCTATATTTTTTGTTATATATTTTTTGTAAGGAGATAAAAAAATATATATTTTCAATTATTTGCCAGAATAAAGTTGCCAATATTTTCTCATAATGTGATATTCAGCAACTGAGGAACCCTGACCAGTGATTTATGAAGGGGGTGTGGTCCGATCCAAAATGAATTTTTTTTTATGTATGGAGGGGTTGCGTTTTTGAAAATTATGGCAAACTGCAAAGTTTTTTCGCCTGGGCGGGGGAGAGGGCTAAATTCTTGGTCCGCCACGAGCGGCCCTAGCTACCCCACAGGCTGACGCTTAAAGATGACTAGGATAAAATATTACAATGGTAGAGTGAAGCATTGTGTTAACCTGCATAAAATAAGTACCAAAGCATTGTACTGACCTGCATTAAATAAGTTACTATGGAGTAAACTTTGTTGTCTTGTTTGGCAGGTTCAATTATCCAGCCACTTGGTAAGAACTAAATTTAACAGGAGAAACAAGAAAAACTTGTAGATCCAGTCAGCTCTACTGGTATAGTAACAATTCATTTGTACTAAGAGTTATAACAGGACAGGATCCATTTTTAAAATTTATATTTATTTATTCCAGTTTATTATTAAAAGTTAATTTTTTTTGCTTAATAAATTATGTCCTTCCTAAAAATAACCTATTCATCATTTAGCTAGGCTAACCTATTTCAAAATTTTAAATATTTTACTCTCAGTTCCATGAGTCATCATTTTCAACAACTTCTAGATAATCGGATATGAAAATTTAGCTAGGCTAAACTATTTCAAATTTTTAAATATTTTACACTCGGTTCCATGAGTGATCATTTTCAACAACTTCTAGATAATCAGATATGAAACTTTAAATACAATGAAATAACAATGTCTTTATTTAAGTAAAACAATAACACTGAAGACAACAGGGAGAAGTATTGTAATTGTATCCTTCAATAACACTGAAAATAACAGATGGAAGTATTGTATCTCATGATAACACTGGAGACAACAGGGAGAGGTATTGTGCACCACGATAACACTGAAACCAGAGAGAATTATTGCATCCTACGGCTTTTCTAACCTTGGCTCTGGTGACATTTGGGTTAACAGGGCACTTGTCATGTTCAATACTGGAGTAGGTCAGGATGTAATTCTCGCCTTCTTGCCTCTCCCCATGTAATACGCACATATCACAGCTCTCTTTGGTGAGGAATTGTTGGCTCTCGTGGTAAAAGTAAACTGACGACACAACGTGAAACAATCAACATACTTGGAAGAAATGAGTAAAACACCCCCCCCCCCCCAAAAAAAAAACAAACAACCCCTATTGAAGCAAAAATGTTTTGAAATATTCAATTTGAAACCTCTCCCCATGTAATACGCACATACCACAGCTCTCTTTGGTGAGGAATTGTTGGCTCTCGTGGTAAAAGTAAACTGACGACACAACGTGAAACAATCAACATACTTGGAAAAAATGAGTAAAACACCCCCCCCCCCCAAAAAAAAAACAAACAACCCCTATTGAAGCAAAAATGTTTTGAAATATTCAATTTGAATTTAAAAATATAATAACAATGTGAATTTAATTATATAATAATAAATGGTCAAGACCTATAAGAAATTAAAGTGACAACAATTGTTGTTATGCATAAAATTTATACCTTTCTAAAAAAATATCTAATAAAACTGTAAAGAAACAATACGAATTTTTTTTTTACCAATCTTCAGTGTGTTATTTAATGTCTCTATGATGTCCACTTTCTGAAAGAGCAAGGAAAAAGGACATTAGTTGTCTGAACTTAACATTTTTAACACAGCAGTCATGGCGAGGTTTAGTTTATTTTCAAACAAAAGGCCTGTACTTAAAATGCAGATGTATTTTATCCCTGTTACATTTGATGCCGCAAAAGTTAATACTATAACTCACCTTCAAGGTATCATCGTAGGTGAATCTTGTGCGTGGATTTTTAACAGCATCCCATACAGTCTTTGGTGGTGCCAATACAAATCCTTTTCCAATGTAACTTTGAAAAATTAGACGAGAATGGAGAATTAGAATTTGACAACAAAGTGTTAATGGTGACGCATCAAGACAACATCAGCCATAGGTTTTTTTGTATGGAAATTTGATAAAATTATAACAAACACAGTTATTTACTTCTTGGAATTTTTTCTTTGTCATTCATTTTTGCTCAGTGCCATAAATATATATGTTAAATTTGTGGAAATGATTATGAACTAGAAATAAATTATTCTAAACATTGTTTTCTGTGAGAAATTTTGCTCTTTACCCCTACTAGTCAACAAAAACATATTACGCTTGCAAATTTGAATGAAACTACGGTGACTCTTATGGAAACTATTAAATCAAAGCAAAACAAAAAAGTAAAATGTAATCATTAGATGTGTTTGTAAGCTGACAGGGAGAATACAAAACTTGACTGTAAAATCTAATTTACACAAAAACCTGAATACTGATACAACAATCAGGCAGCTTTGATCAAAATGAAAGTCAAGTTTCATTAAATTAATCTGTACGTAACAAATTTTTTTCTTTTAAAGAAAAGCGTATTACTCTCAAGTACAAATAACCAGCAATAGATAAAAATTCTTGTCTTCCAAGCACTTCAATATAACATTAACATCATAGCCAATAAAGCTGATGCACTTGTAAGCAGCACTGACTTTGAAAAAGATATGTTTTTTTTCCCCCTTTTCATTCTAAAATTTATAATTATTTTTTATTGACTTGCTCTGAAACGACAGTAAACATTTTAAAGTTAAAGTAATCTATTTGTTGTCGGACAAGGAATTACCTTTGAACTGAGGAGCCACTTCTTTGCAATTTCTTTAAGACAACAATGTTTTTTTCAAATGAAGAAAATCTGGAAATACATAACCATAGAAACACAAAATAGTCAGCAGTCTGACACAAAGGAAAACCTGTGTTAATTGGAAGCAAAGACATACACAATTATATGTTAATAAAAAGATATAACACTAACTATCAGACATAGATAAAATACGCCTACATCACAACACATTTTAATTCGACTGCCTTTACAAAAATAAAAACTGTTCTTTGAATTAACCTGCGATATAAGGAAAGAGAAACATGAAACTGAAAATATACATCGATCTTGTCTAAAAAAAAAGTGTCAATGTTCCTTCGGGTTTAAAAGGAAATAATAGTAAATCTAAAAGAAAAAGGTATCTTCGGCTTAGCGTATTCATTTATTAATTATACAAACTGATGAGATGACTCAAGGATTTCACAACCAGGATGCTCAGACTTACAAAGCCAGCACACTATTTAATTCAGCTTGAGCTGAAAGTTTAGTTTACTGCAGATGCAGGCCCAAAACATAATGGATTAGTCCTTAAGTGCCAGCACATTTCTTTATAAATTGACATTGTTTTAGGATATTTACAATTACTTACAGCCATCCTCCTGATGATGCCGCTTGTTCCTCTGATGTACGTTCCAGGTCTATATTTGATGCCCGCAGACACTACATAAGTAAAAAAACATAACTTAAAAAATTCAATTCTGAAATATCACTATTCCAATATGTAGAACTAAGCATTGCATGCCAACATCACCACTAGCAGGAAGCAGAAAAATTACTTTTTAAATTATTTTTAAAATATTTTGTATACTTACAGAAAACCCCCCCCCACTAGGGTCTCATTTTGGTAATCATTCAGCATTAATAAATAAAAAAATCGACCATTGAATGTTACATGAGATTTTTAGGACAGAAAGAAAGGTCATTAGTTTTATACTTACGTCTCAATAAGTAAAGAATGGAGTCCCATTACATTAATCTTAAATAAACATGATAGGCCTATAATTCAGAAACTAACCTCAGCCATAACTTCAGCTGCACACTGGTTGCTTGTTGTCTTGTAACGGGCAATTTCCAAGTCTAGAAATTTAAAAAAAAATCACATATTATTTGTATTGAGGGAAACAATGAACACACAATTACATATCAGCACAATTTTTGTTATTATTATATGAGGAATTCATTAAATATTTAAAAACCATTCTACACCAATCACACAAAGAGCTTTGTAATCAACTCAAAGGGTCACAACACATCAACAAACCAACCTTCAGCTGAAACACCTTCTCCAGGTTCTGAGCTTGGATGTTCTGAAATATTTCCCTCATTGTACGGTCTGGCGTCTGTTTCCGATCTGGTATCAGAGTCTGCCAACTGGTCTTCCAGTTCTTGGTTCATTTGACGGCTTTGTTTGAATGCCACCCCATCACTTATGGATCTCTGCAAGGCCGACTTTTGTCTCTGATCTGAACAGTCACCAGCATTTGAAGTTAAGCACTCTGGAGCGTGGACTGGTGTGAAATCACCACACTGGGATGAGGCTGTCCCATCACTGTTTACACCGCTGGCCTGTGGTGTGCGTCCATTTTTCCATCTATACCTAAGTATGGATGAGTATTTCTCCAGTTCCGTCTTTCTTTTGGATGTGCCACTACTGCTACTGGAATGTCTATCCAGAATGAAGTGTTTCATTTTCCTGAGTATTGGTGTGTCAGGATTGATGGATTCATTCCCCTGGCTGCTGTCACTGGACTCTGCATCACTCTCCGAAAGGTCTTGTGGTAGTGTTATTGTAGTCAGAGGGGTCTTCTGAAGTTTGCGCAAAGCTATGTACTCTTCTAATGACGAAAGTAAGATTGATGCCTTATCAACAGAGGATTTTGAGCTTTTCCGAGACCATGTAACAACTGACAGCAAACAGTGATCCACCTCTGGATAAAAATGAATATATTTAAGTTATAATGAGCACTTAGAAAGAAACTCCCATCACTTTACAAGAGAATAAACAGAAAGGGGAGCAGCTTGATTCTGTTCAAAATATTATCACATGAGCACACAGCACTAGGTTTTGATAATTATTTACATTTATAGAGAATGGGAGTATTTTTTAATAGATTTGGTCTAACAAAGAGTGGTAATCCTCTGTGAATAAAGTAAATGAGTTCTAACGGCTGGAAGTCAGCCCTATAAATGTTTATAGCAAAGATACAATGTCTATTTTAAGAATATGTGTACCTCACTAGGCCTGATTCTATAACAAAATCAAATTTGATACTCAGTGTTAAAACAAATCTTAAATTTTTTGACAGTTGAAATTACCTTGCACTGGTTGGACTAAATAAAATTCACATGTTTGCAAAGCTTCATTCATTTGTAACAACCAACAGACACCATTATTTTCTCTGTGCCAGAACCTGCGGGAAATTTTAAGTTAAAAATACAATTTTATAATACAAAGCTTTCAGAATCTTTGAATATTTAGATGTTTATTTAACAAAATATATGGGTTTTCTCCAGGTTTTAATTTTTCGAGCAGAAACTAGAATCTAAACACCATGCTTTTTTCTTTTGTAAGTTGTAAAGAATCTCTTTAATATTGTTATTTGCGGAAGCAGGGAGAATAACAATATGACCTAATATTCATGGGAATGACAGGATGACCTAATATTCATAACAGTTAAAAGAAATTTTTTTATAAGATAATTTGTTAAGTTTATTTACAGCTGTAAAAAAAGGATTCTGCAAGGAGACAGGCTGAGCTTCATTCAACTTACAACTATCATTTTATAGAAATAAATTCAAACTAACCTTTTAAATTCAACAGAAACTGTTGGTACCACATTTTCTGTAAACCATGGATCATAGTTCAGCAACCCAAATTTTGATTCTGCGTGGCTGAGTCTTTCTTCTTTGACACAGTCAATCTGGTAGGGAAATATTTTTCTTCAGCACATTTCCAGGAGGGTTTCTGTTGGTCTGATTGCTTTCACAATGTATCATGCTTTCTTCTCTGACTTAAATGTTATCAACGTACTAGATATGACCCCTCGAAATTTGGGAAATTAAATTTTTTTCCCCAATACATACAATTTTTACATCACATTTATTTACAAACAGCTTTATTGGAGGTGAAAAATAAGGTTATGAAATAGAAAAAAATTATTATGACTATTCAGAATGATTTCACCTAGCTGTATGTGTTTTGTTGCAGTACGTCATTTTTTAATACCTGTTTTATTACAGGATGGTTACTTACCTGAACAGGCATAGACGGAAGGCCTTTGGGTGTAATGGGCATCTCATGAGTTGTCAGGTTGTTGGTGTTGGAAGTTGAAATCACCCCTGGCTTCCACTCACATGACTGTGTTATGTCTTTTAAAACTTGCAGTAATGCCTGCATGAAGAGTGACAGCAAAATATTTAAATCTTGTCACCAACAGGTAAAACTTGTGCAAATAAACTGTTTTAATAAAACATGTTTCACACAAATTCCTTCTGTGACCATCAAATCTCATATTGATACCAACTGGCTATGTTATGGAAAAATAAACAATCAAATCAAAAGTACCTGTGATGAGGATTTGACTTTATCAAAAACAGCATAAACCTTTATAGATGGAGCATTTAAATTGTGAGGAAATGTCAGGAAATTAAACCAAATGCGGTGGCCGTGGGCAAAGCTGTCAATTTTCCAACCCTTCTGGCATGAGATGGGGAAAGGCTGTAAATAAATAATTACAAATTGGTTTTTATTATTCTGAAATATGAAAAAAAAAAGACAAATCCTCCTATTAAATTATTCCACATAGGGTAAATAAAAAAATTAAAAAAATTAAAATCAGGTTACTTCGTAGTTATTAGTCATTGACCAAAAAACAAAAAAAAAACAACACACCTTAATTTAGGAGTATTTATATTTTTGAAGTTGGAGGTAAATAAGAAGGTGGTGGGAGCTCATTTTTATTTTACTAAAGCGTCCATTACTTTGTGCCTATATGTTTTTAATAAAAGAAAAGACGACACATAAACTTGACTAACTTGTCATACATACCCGAACATTTTTAAAGAGATCTAGCACCTCTAATATGCTAAAGTGTTCCCTTCTCTGTGGAAAACAGATTTACCTTTTTAAGCTTAATGTGAAAGAAAAGATGAATGTATTTCAATGGACAATGAACTAGAATTTACACAATTTTTTTTAAAGCAGAGCTTCCCAAAAGCCACATAACTTGCACTCAATATTTGCACAAGATGCCAAATTTAAAAGAAATGAAAAAACTTTCAAATACAATTTTCACACTATATTTCTGATTTAAAAGTTAATATTTAATGCAATGATTTTATTAAATATAGCTTCAATGTTTTAGCTGTTACATTCAAATAGCAATGCTGGTGACTTCTTCAGCAAGCAAAAATTTGAAAAAAAAATGTAAGTATTTAATTATCCAATGCATTATGTGATGCCTCTAGATTTGTTTTTGATTAATGCAAATATACAGCCAGGCAAGCTGTTTACAAATTTCAAGATTTTTGGAATTTAGAAATATTTTGGGCTAAAAGATTTAAAAAAAAACCGATACACAATCAAGATTCATATATACATAATATAAATTTTTTGAAAAAGGCAGTTAAAATAGAGCAAGAAAATAAAAAATAATAAGATTTGTTAAAATACTTGAAGTCATTACCTTACTAAGCACATAAGCATGTCCACTGATCCAGCGAAGAAGTGAAAGATACTTTAGCGTAAAGGCTATGATAACACACAAAATAGTTGACGTAACAGATAAGAAAAGTAAATTCATTCTCGTAATGGTTATGGCATCATCCAGAATAAATTGAAATTCTGAGGGAATAAAAATATTTAAAAAATCAATAATAAAATCAGAGTTTCATTAAATAGTTCAGGTCAACTAAATCAGCTATTATTGGAAATGGCAACTCTGTCTAAATCATGCAAAGTTGTAATGGCAATAGCTATGAGAATTGTCTCAGAAGGGAAATTATTATGAATGAAAATGTCCATATTTTAAAATTAATAATAATTAAATTAATTCTTCTAAAATTATATTGGAAATTTTTAAAAATTTACAATTAACATCACATATTAAGAGGCATGATATTATTTTTTCAGCATCAGAATGGGCGGGGCCGGGATGATGTAACAAGGAGAGAGTGTTCAAGATATAAATATTGACCAATGAATGTTCTTCCTCGACAATTAATTTCATTTGGCATACATTTTTATCTTGTTAATTTACTTATTTGAGAATAAGTGTCAAAATGCCTTTTAATCGTAAACAAAAAAAAAGACTGTTATCTGAATTTATTTTGGTTGGGCACTATAAGCCTCATATATAAATGGGTTTCCCAGGGTGCAGTTTGCTATTGTTTTAATTTTAATGCATGACACTTCCTCTATCCGCACTTTGCAGACAACATGGCACAGTCATTGTCAGATTACAACTTATACTGAAAGATATTGAAATATCTTCTTCTTCTATATCTTAAGGGCCCACGATCAATTTATCTAATAAATGTCTATAATTTCTGTGCAGCGTGTAGAAATTACAGTTGAGGCTATTGTAGGGAAGGAGAAAACTGGAGGTTGTTGTTGGGTATAGCTGCATATCTGAGGGTTATATTTAATTGAATGGCTCCTTTTATCTTGAATTTTCTTAGGCCAATGACTGGAAGAAGGCATTGCACTCTACACATTGCATATTATGCTTAAGGCACTTCTCGTCCTACCCAAAACTGGTCTAAAGTAAATGTAAACTAACGCCTGGCTGTGCCTTTTCAATAAGCCTAGGACTAGGGTAAATGAAAATAAATAAAAGCAAAACTGGTTTTAGGCCTTCTATTTAAAAAGTAAAAAAAAAATATAATTACAATTGAATCATGTTAGTATTGTTAGTGTAACTGTTAGTTAAGATTCAGATTTTAGTCTTGAGTCCATTTAGTTGGAGTAACTTATACGTTTTTAAGGTTCCTGATTCATAGTCACAGCTGATCAATGACGTAGGCCTAATTTAGCAACCTAAATCAAAATCTTAAGCTAGGGTTTTCTCCATTTCATTTCAAGTTTAAAACTAAGGCTATTATTAAGGACGGATGCCACGGCATCTTTTGTGTGTTTATTATAGTTGCAGTGAATTAGGGTTTAGGTTAGGTTGAAGGACCGATTTAGGGTTCAGGATAGGGATCGATTTAGGGTTCAGGTTAGGCATAGGGATCGATTTAGGGTTCAGGTTAGGCATAGGGATCAATTTAGGGTTCAGGTTAGGCATAGGGATCGATTTAGGGTTCAGGTTAGGCATAGGGATCGATTTAGGGTTCAGGTTAGGCATAGGGATCCATTTAGGGATACATTCGTGAAATTCGATAAAATAGTGGCATTCGTCCTTAAAATTTACCAAAACTTATTTTAAGAAGTAAATAAGGCCCAGATTAATAAACAAACTTTGAAAATTGAAAACGGAGGCCGAAAGTTGCAGGAGGCCTCCAAAAGTCATGCGACGGCTCTGAAAGGCCCTAATAAAAATGAATACAATTGAGACGAACACATACAGAGAAAGATTAAGTTGAGTTCCAAAAAGAAATAGAATTAAAAATGAGGTAACCAAAGAACATTTTGGGCGTATACTGATTCTATAATACCTTCTCTGTTTGGAGCATCGATTGAATCGAAATAACAATTACTCTCACTCAGTACTTCACAGGGTATATAAAGTTTGTATTACAAAACGTACAGAAGAAATTCATATTAAATAATTTAGCTGTTTTCTGAATAAAAATTTAATGACTTAATCATGTACAAAATTTAAAAATTAAAAAAAATTGCTTATTAATATAAAGAAAGTGCTTGTCTTAATTTTAGTTAAAAAGTTCATTTCACATGAAAAGCAAAAATTAGTTACTTAGTTGTTTTATTCTCGATTTTTTATTGGCTTAAAAACACGTTTCGAGTGATGCCCCTTTCAGCAAATTTGTTTTCACCCACAATTTAACTAATGTAAATGTTGTCTATTATTTAAAGACACATTTACGGGATTTTAAGGTCTCTTGTATGGCTAGAAAGTTTTAAAATAAAGGTAGGGATACTTTTTCAGACAAGGAACCATTAACATGTAGCCTAATTATTGATGATTATGATTTCAGATGTCCTAGTTTTAATTTTAGGCCTATGCCGCCGCTACTCTACTATAACTATACATTCATTATAATTATTTAATACATTTTTATACAAATGAACGCCATGGTCGGCATGAGTTAGTTTAGTTAGTAGTTCTGCCTTCTTACTTTTTACTTTTTTTTATCTATTTCTAAGACGACTGACTCGTACTGACAGTAACACACGCCTGTTAATCTTAGAGACTCGCACTCATACTCATACTCATGGTTTTCGTTTGTTAGTTTAAAAAAAAAAAAATCATTATAATTTATATATAAATGAATTGAATATGGTATGAAGTTGAGCTGAGATATTTGTGTCAGTGTCCGGTGTGGATTATTTATATTTAATTATTTATTCCAATAAAAAAATAATAGTGATAAAATGATGGCAATCAAGAATCTCTAGACACATAAGTATCGTATTGGCTAGGATTGGGTTTGCAGATAGTTTTTTAGCTCTGTACTGTATTTATATAATTTTTTTGTGACCGTTTTTATGACTGACGATTATTGTTGTGTGTATTGATTGAACTTTTTTACCTGATTGTCCTGTGTTGTTGGTATAAAAAGAATGTAGAATGGGGAATAAAGATTAATTGTTACACAGACTTGAGTTGGTATCTTATATAACATGGGGTCAGATTTAGTCACATCACTTTAAATCCCAGATACCCACAGTCCAAAGGCATGGCTGAATGAGCAATACAAACAGTAAATAAAGCTCAAGCTTCGGGCCATGTCGGCCAAGATCCATATATTGCCCTGAAGGACTTGCAGCTACTCATATGCAGACTGCTGAAATCAACTTTTCCAGCTACTGATGCCTACCTAAAGCCTAAAGTTCCTGACTCAAAAGAAATGGCCAACATCTGGAAAAAAAGAAAAAACGATCAAGGAAGATATTACAATAAAACAGCGAAACTCACAGGCCATCCACAGATTTAGCCTGGGAGCAGTGTCCATACACAGTCCTCAAAGCTCGTGGAAGCCAGCAGTAGTTATCTCAGAAGCCTCCACACCAGGTCATACATTGTTAAATACCAGATGGGGTGACATAGTGACAAAATCAGAAAATATTAAAAGAGAGATTTGGCGGGCAAAGCAGTGCTCCAGACGTATTTGAACTGGACGGACCAGATACAACACATGTACCACAAGCTACCAACCCACAGGTTGAAAAGAGACTTTAGTGAATGTGTCGCTACCAAGTGCCATCAATCCTATTCCAGCACAAGTGGTAACAAGATATGGCAGGCACGTTAAATCACGCTTCCCTGATAGTGACATTTAAAATATAAATTGATATATTCTTCTTCTTCTTTATTTTGAGGGCCCACGATCAATGAATTGATCATTCTGGCTCCTATGTTTCAGATATTGATACATATATATTGATATATTGATATACAATGCAAATTAATATTTGAACTATTGATGCAAAGATGTTGGAATATATTTCGTTAATACTGTTGATATAATTGTGCATACATAACTTTTTCTTGATTAACTATTGATTGTCTCATCAAACTGGGGGAAATGTGACAGTATGTATGATTGACAATTATTGTCGTGTGTATTGGTTGAACTTTGTGACCTGATTGTCCTGTGTTGTTGTCATGTTGTATGACTGGAGGGGGTGATTTGTTTTCATGAATGTTTAAACTTAAATGTGTGAATATTGGTTGGAGAACTGGATTAAGTGATCATGTGATGTGAGGTATAAAAAGAATGTATAATGGGGAGTACAGGTTAGTTGTTACATAGACCACAGACTTGAGTTGGTATATACTATTACTTCTTTTAGTTTAATATTTTTATCTTGGGGGAGGGGGCGATGGGTAGACTAAACATATAGTGTGATGCCCCCTAACAAAATATATGATCAGTAAGCACGCAATGCTTCCTTCCTCACACAACACTCAGGCCTAAGCATAAATCGGGATGAACATAGCCTCACCTGCTTTTGCAAAAAAATAAACAAATAAAAATTCAAAAGACCAATATCAACTAGCTTTAGTATATGTTGAGCTATGAATTTTTCATTTGTCTCTTTTCACTATCTTAGCAATGGTAATATGGAAGGCACCACCTCATTTCGTGACTCAATATTTTTCAGTTTTACATACTGCCGTTACTTTATAAACCAAATAATGAATTGAATATAATAAAATTATGTCTTTGATTCTTATTAATTAAATGCTTTTGCTTTAAATAATATATAAAAATGTGCATTTTATTCAGCACATGAGGGGATCATCTACAATCATTTACAATAGTCTACTCTGGGGGAGGGGGGTCTTCCCTACCAAAAGATATTATTTATTTTCATTTTTATATTTGCAATGGTTGAAGGGGTCGCCCCTCCTCAGAAAATAATTTTAAAGTGTACATATGTATACTTCTTTTTTAAAGCAATCAAAAGACAGCATTTTTAACAATGTGCACGTTTTTTTTCACCAGTGGTTGGGGTATCAGCAAGGCTGAATTTCTTTTTGTTAGTTTACTGATAAATCTATCAATGCCTTGGTGTGGAGTGTAGTGAGTGTGTTCATTGACAGGAAGTATATATTAAATACTTTTTACAAAGTCAATGTTGTTGATCAATTAAGTTGTAAATGTTAATGCAGGACGTCTTAATATAGGAGATTGTAGTTCATTCCTTATAGAAGACTAATAATGACATATGGTTAAACAAATAGAGTGGATGTTTGTGAGTACTGCTATCCATTCTGTATTGGATCTCTTCTTAGTCTTCTGCATGAAATATGATCTAGTTGTCAATTATTGAAGATGATGTAGTTATCAAATATTGAAGATGATGTAGTTATCAAATATTGAAGATGATTTTCTCTGAAAATCAGAAGATAGGAAAGTATAAAATATTACTATTAGAAGTTTAAAAAAAAAAAGAAGTATATTTTTTTGTGCTTTGGCTTCAATCTGCAGAATCATGACATCCATTATTAAGCTACACGCTCTTTCGGGCGCCAGAGATGAATCTCCACCATGTTACATGTTGCAGGTTGATGAATTTAGATTTTTATTGGATTGTGGCTGGGATGAAGATTTCAGCATGGATTTTGTGAAGGATCTGCGCAGGTATCTTACAGTTAAAAATTCTTATTAAATTATGCTTTAATATTAGTTTTCTAATTCATAGTAAAAGGTTTTTAGTATGCATTGTTTACGTTGTCTGATTGTCAATTAAAAAACCCCATATTTTCTTGTTTTGACTTGTGAGGTCAAATCTCAATGATGACATTATTATGCAATTTAAGAGTAACTCACCAAGTGGATGCAGTACTTCTGACATACCCAGATCATCTTCACCTTGGAGCTCTGCCCTACCTTGTGGGCAAAGGTGATCTCAACTGTCCCATTTATGCTACAGTCCCTGTGTACAAGATGGGGCAAATGTTCATGTATGATTTATTCCAGGTAAGCTGTTCCATTGTTATCTTATCTTCTTAAGTCTTTATAAATATATATGCATGTATTGCTTTGTTCACCTAAGTACTATAAATCTGGCTAAGCTTACCTATATTTGTACTTTTTTTTTGACATAACTATAATACATCTGACTAAGCTAGTCTTAAATCAATTTAAAAACTGCATTAAAGTTCTTGTTCCATTTTTTTTCCTCTAAAACTAATCTCAAAAGAAATGTTATTTTATTGTCAGGGAGATAAGTATTTGAAGTTAGATGGACTTGGCAGTAAAAGTTATTTCTCTTTGGCTACCTATGTTAAAAAATATTCCTAAACATTTTCTAAAAATTAATTAATTTGATTTAATCTAAGTATCTTAAAATTCAGTCTAACTTTACATCATTGATTTATTTTCTTTCTTTTAATAATTTGTATGTGTGTGGAGTCGATTGTTTTATAACCTAACATTAATTAACCTAATTAATTAATTTGATTTAATCTAAGTATCTTAAAATTCAGTCTAACTTTACATCATTGATTTATTTTCTTTCTTTTAATAATTTGTATGTGTGTGGAGTCGATTGTTTTATAACCTAACATTTTTCTTGGATGAGATTATGGTATACTGAGACATTGATAAAATATGTCCAAAAATAAAATTAAAATAATTGTGTTAGGTATTCAATAATCGTCAAAGGTATAACATACAAGTGTTTTTTCCTCCAAATATTTTGTTGTACTGATCTTAATTATTATCAGCTGGTAACGTCACTTTTCATATCTTTCTCAGTCACGACACAACAGTCAAGATTTTGATAAATTCACTCTGGATGATGTGGATGTTGCATTCGACAAAATAATTCAACTGGAATACTCTCAGACAATCACGCTTAAAGGTTTGTCTCCTGTCTACTATTTCAACTTCATTGAATCGTTTTCTTTAAAACAAGCTTGAAAAGATGGTAATCTGGACAAGGGCTAAAGTTTAGAATTTTACGGTTTGGCTGATAAAAATAACGGGCTATAAATGTCAGTCAGAAAATTGATGTTGAATAAAAGCTCGACGATCAATTTTGAGTAATTTTCTCAAGTAGCATAATACAAAGGATGTAACTTGCGAAATATTGCATTTGATATGACTAGTCATAATAGAGATTTTATTATATAATTCAAAGGATGCATTTTGAATAAAATTTCAAAATAATCCTAATTGGAGGGGGAATTGAGTTCTTGAAGATAAATAATACTTGTCTTATAGCCGAAGAAATGTAATTCCACCTTAACTAGATTCAAAATCATTTTATGATCTTGAAGATGCAGCAGCATTAACTTTGTGGTGATTCAGTTTGTACTTTATCTGAAGATATATAATTTTTGTTGCTGTTGTTGTTAAACTGAATCTAAACCTGTGTGCTAAATGTGTTGTGACATAGGTTAAATGTGAGATGTTTTCAACCACCAGGTAAAGGCCATGGTCTTCAGATCACACCTCTACCTGCCGGTCACATGATCGGTGGCACCATATGGAAAATAGTCAAGGATGGGGAAGAGGAGATTGTGTATGCCATTGATTACAACCATAAAAAGGAGAGGTAAGAAGTGTGCCAGGTTAGGGTGTGGTGGATGAGTCTCCCTAATGCAATGTAGACTTCAAGATTGGTTCACACAGATGATTTGTCACTTAATTTGTTGTCAAAATGGGTGGTTGAATTTATTTAAGTTTTTGCCTCTTGAGATATTCACTTTACCAAACAGGATAAGGGGAGAATAGATGAGAGAAGTATTAAGAGAATTTAGAAAAAAAATGTCCTTAGCTTTCTAAATGTGGGCAAGGTTTGTTGGATAGCAGAAATGATAAGACGTCACAAGTCACTGGATCAGCATGATGCGAGGTTCACACATTTTCTTCCAATTAAGATCCTCACAATATTTTCATTTGAAAAGTCAAGGAATAAATAAAATAAAACAAATTAAAAGCCTTAGCCAAATGGATCATTCAAGAAAAGCTGAAATAAACAAGTGAAAGCAAGAGATAAAACCTGACAGGCATTGGAGAAGAAATACATTCCACTTCATGTTGTATTTTTACTTTCTCTTTAATTGAGGGAGCAATGATTTATGTTTGTGACGTTACAAAGTGTTTAAATCGGTAGAGTTAGCTAAGTTTCTCTTAAATGTTCACTTTTGATAAAAATTTAAACAAAATTTAGTGTGGGAGAAGACAAGTGTAGGAGTCTTAACTGTTAACCATGCTCACACATTTACACACACCCACATATTTACTCACAATCCTTCATTTACAGGCATTTAAATGGATGTCAGCTGGATACCATCTCACGTCCATCAGTGCTCATCACTGACACATTTAACGCACTATACAACCAGCCGAGTCGCAGACAGAGGGATGAGCAACTTATGAGTAGGTCACAGTTTCATTTCTCCCTTACACTTGACAGCAGTGTCAATGCTAATTAATTTACAAAATATATCAATAAATATAATTATCTGTAACTTTCCATGTCTGCCAAGAATATTTCAGATACAAAAGAATGAAGCTCTGCGTTCAAACTGTGTGAAGGAAATAGTGGAACAAAATGTGCGGAAGCTTGAAATATAATGCCAGGACAACAAACAGAAGAACGTTTTGGCCAAGAGCCTGACAGGACAGAAGACAGGACAACAAACAGAAGAACGTTTCGGCCAAGAGCCTGACAGGACAGAAGACAGGACAACAAACAGAAGAACGTTTCGGCCAAGAGCCTGACAGGACAGAAGACAGGACAACAAACAGAAGGACGTTTCAGCCAAGAGCCTGACAGGACAGAAGACAGGACAACAAACAGAGAGACGTTTCGGCCAAGAGCCTGACAGGACAGAAGACAGGACAACAAACAGAGGGACGTTTCGGCCAAGAGCCTGACAGGACAGAAGACAGGACAACAAACAGAGGGACGTTTGGGCCAAGAGCCTGACAGAACAGAAGACAGGACAACAAACAGAGGGACGTTTCGGCCAAGAGCCTGACAGGACAGAAGACAGGACAACAAACAGAGGGACGTTTGGGCCAAGAGCCTGACAGGACAACAAACAGAGGGACATTTCGGCCAAGAGCCTGACAGGACAGAAGACAGGACAAAAGAATAAACTGCAAGAAGTAGAAACATACCTTGTTCCACTACTTCCTGGGAATGTTTCCAAGTTTAGATTGGGACAATCACTTCCACAATACATTAAAATATATTGCTTTCATAGCTGCGCAAGTATTCTCAAAAAATTTGAGCAGATCTTCACTTAAAAAGTATATCCTTACTTGACACTCTGATGATCTTGATCTTCTGCTTTGAATGTACTCTTGCCAACTGTGAGGCATCTTGAATATTTTACAATGTTTCATTGACAGTAATTCAATGTACATTTTTTTAATTAAGGGATGTCATATTTTTAAGGAACCTGTTTTTAAAACGAGTTATCGATTCTCTTTAAAGCCACGATCCTCCAGACCATGAGAAATGATGGGAATGTGTTGGTTGCCGTTGACACAGCTGGCAGGATGCTTGAGCTGGCACAGTTGATGGTGAGCCTCTTTGAATACAAATTATAGTCTTTGGTTGTCTTTGAAGCAGGCCCCTTGATCATGGGATTTAATTGCACTTTATATCTGCACTTTATATCTGCACTTTATATCACCTCAATAAATTTATTTTATCAGGCGAACATAAATTAATTAAATATTTATCACTCAAGTTGCTGAATAAAATTGATAAAATGTTAATTTTCCAACTTTGTCATGTTTATTTGGCTGGATGCAAAACCCCATGTGGACATTGCAGTTGTAGGATTATTGGGAATGAGTGGCTTGCCTTCCTTAAATATTTATCAACTCTGATTCTTCTTCTCACCTCAGGATCAAATGTGGAGAAGTTCTGAGTCGGGGCTAACGGCTTACTCATTAGCTCTGCTCAATAACGTCAGCTTCAATGTTGTGGAGTTCGCCAAGTCCCAGGTCAGTAAACAATAAATTCAAAGCTTTCAATTTTAAGTGTGTGTACGGTTCCGTGAAGCAGATGTTTTGTATCTTTTTTTTCCCCCATTAAACAGGGACTTCTTGTTTTAACTCCATTTAAAAATCTTTAAAAAAAAATCTCCTTACATTGATACCATGGGAAACTCTGATCGAATGAGCATTTGTGGTTAAGTAAAAAACATCTTATCATGATGTCTATATTGATAAATACACCATGTCCTCAGGTGGAGTGGATGAGTGACAAGGTCATGAGGTCATTTGAAGACCACAGGAACAACCCTTTCCAGCTGAAGCATGTCCGTCTCTGCCACAATTTGGCGGAACTTGCCAGAGTGCCCGAACCCAAGGTAGGACCTCTTTATAAAATATTCCTTTCTCTTGCAGGTCCTCTTCAGAGTTTACTTGTCGTGCAGGTCCTCTTCAGAGTTTACTTGTCGTGCAGGTCCTCTTCAGAGTTACTTGTCATGCAGGTCCTCTTCAGAGTTTACTTGTCGTGCAGGTCCTCTCCAAAGCTTATTTGTCATGCAGGTCCTCTTCCTGTCTCATGCATGCCCCTTTTAAAGTTCCCCTTCAATACCCTTCTTTTAGATCTTGTCGTATGTGTGTGATCTAAGTTTTAGAAGGTGAAGAGATGCTTGGTTGTTGGCTCATTATAATCATAAAATTATAACAGGCTGGGGCAAAGCAGCTACGTTGTTTTCAAGTGTACAATACAGGAAGAGGTGCATAATCTGTACCAATGATTCCCTATGCTGCCCCATATGCTTAGTTATCCACCAATGCTTAGTTGTACATGTATTGACTATACTTTAATGTGTTATTTGGTGCGCATGGCCAGGGGGGGGGGGAGGCAGCAAAGAAGAGTGCATCTCAGTGCACAATCATGGCGGACATCACCACCTTGGGATTTATATGATATGATTACTTTATTCCCAGGAAAATCACCTTTTTAACTACTTCAACTTTGAAACCAAAATTGTCTCTAATTACAAAACACTACACCATTGTCTTCTTGAATTTGTTGGGTCTTATCCATAACCATGGTAGTGATAGTTTTGAAAGGAAAAAAAAAGTCCTAAACATGTCGTTTTGCTGTGTCTCTCCAGCAAGGACTCAGGATGCGGCCAATTTACTGTTTAAATTATTTGTTCTGTTTCTTAAACTTTCCTCTCTGATGTTTTTCATAGCCAAAAAAAATAAATAAATTTAACTTATTAAGCATCATGATATCATCTGAGAACCCAGTGCTTCGATACTTAAAATTTCTTTTTGTTTTACCTTGAATTCTATATTAGTTGATGTGAAATAAGATAATTTATGTAGCATTCTTTCAGAATTAGAAAAATTTAGAAAACTTCAACGCAAACAAATATTTGAGCAGGTCCGATAAGAGGATTTATTTAGACTTGCTCATTTGCAAACCGGCAACATTAGTTTCCTCATCAAAACTAGTTACGATGTAATAATGTTACATATTTGAATACACTACTCATTAGGGCTGTCAAGGAGGTACTGATTTTTGACTCAGGGTAAATCCAATATGTACTGTTTGTTGAATGACCATTGGGTTATGTTATTTTTGTTCTCTTCCCCCCCCCCCCCCCCCCCCCCCCCCATATCTCCTGGTGGCTTCCCTGCAATCACTTTGGTGACAAAAAGTCAAGCCGGGTTTTCCAACCATTACCGTATTTCCTCTTTTAAGAAAAAAATAAAATAAAAATTGGCCAACTCTGCTAGCTTCATTTTTTTAATAACTGTCTTAACTGGTGGTGAATTCTACAGATAAAACACGTCTGACTAAATTATGATTTGATTCACACTTCAAAAAAATATGTGAAACTCATACTGACATTGTTTTCCCCATTGGATTCGATTGTGTCCGGCATTAGTGTAAACACGTCTAAATAGCACATCACGTGTGGGAATAGTGTTTAGTAAGACTCCCGCTGGAAGTTTTCTCTATTTACCCAGACGACGTGTTTGGTTCACAGTAGAAAATCTTCAGCTCACTCAACTAATCGGTCCAAATGAGTCAGCAATGAAAGATGTTATTTATCGGTGTACTGTTATTAGTTAGGTATCGGTCATCTGTCATAAGGCAATGATTCTTCTGTCACTGTCAGTGACACTGTCAGTGACACTGTTAACTTTGTCCAAAAAATATGTATATTTTGTCGCTTTACGATAAAGAAGATGTTGGTCTTGCTGCAATATATGCAATTTCCTTTTTTATTTGGTTCAAATATATTCCACGAACTGACTCTTCGTATTCCCCCCCCCCCTTTTTTTTTTTCTTTTTTCTTTCTTTTCTCTCTACTCTCCTCCATTTAATCTCTAACCACATTACCTACTACCGCCATTGAACTCAATATATTCAATTTCCTTTTTTTTTTGGTTCAAATATATTCCACGAACTGACTTTTTGTTTTCCCCCCCCCCCTTTTTTTTTTTCTTTTTTCTTTCTTTTCTCTCTACTCTCCTCCATTTAATCTCTAACCACATTACCTACTACCGCCATTGAACTCTTCCTGTCCATGAAATGAGTTCTGGTACTACGTGCTGTCAAAGTCAAAACTCCGACCTGGGTTGGGGGGGGGGGCGCACGACAGCGCCATCAAATCACTTCTTTGAAACTAAACAGAATTGAAAATTAAATTGTGTATAAATGTTGTTTTTTTTTTGTTGTTGCTGTAAAGCAACAGGCCGGCTGCCCTTTCTCTTGAAGTCTGGCTATATCGGTAAACGGCAATGACGGGGTAATTTACCGTAAATGACACTCTTCCCCAGCTCGCGCCTGCCTTCAATTACCGACCAATCACCACACGGCGACAGGATACTGGTCTAATGGCGGACGATTCACAGAGGGATAGTTAATTTCAAAAATACCCATTTCACATCTAATCAGAAAAGAAAAAAAAAAAATGAATCTTGTCATTTTAAATTATGGATGACCCACCTTCGTTCCACCCGTTGCCATCGCTGTAACCCAACACCTCAAAACCTCTGTTGATTGACCAATCATTCGGTCTGTTTTAGAAAACTAATTTGGGGGTGGGGCTTCCTATAATTTGGTCATTAAATTTTAAAGTGTCGTATGATAAGCCCAGGACACCACGGTGGTATCTGGCGTTAACAGATATTGGTCATTTCCCGAAGAGTTCTTGACGTCAGCCCAAGATTGAAACGTTTCGATCATTAAGATGTTGCAATCATTAAGATGTTTCAATCATTGAGATGTTTCAATCTTTGAGATGTTTCGATCATTGAGATGTTTCAGTGGAATCGATTTTAGAAGTCAGCTTCGTCCAGCTTGATGTTTGAAGTGGGCCAGGACCAATTGTACAAGGTTGCTCGTGAAAGACCAAGTGTACACGTGAAAGACTAAGTTTACAAGTGTACACGTGAGAGACCAAGTGTCCACGCGAGAGACCAAGTGTGCACGCGAGAGACCAAGTGTACACGCGAAAGACCAAGTGTGCACGCGAGAGACCAAGTGTACACGCGAGAGACCAAGTGTACCCGCGAGAGACCAAGTGTACTCGCAAGAGACCGAGTGTACACGTGAGAGACCAAGTGTACACTGGGTAGTGGCTGTTTTTGCCTCGTTTCTCCCTGCGCCTGTTTACAACTTATGGTTTGTCGTATTTCATCAGGTTCAGGACAGCCAGGCCTAAAGCTGTCAAATGTAAGACTTGTTTATGGGTCTTATCGTAGACTAATTGGGGGACTTCGGAGCAATTTAACATTTAGGTCTAAGGTTTTATGCATATTTTTGTGGAAAAATGACACGAGAGATCTCCTGTTATCTCAGTTCAATCAAGCGAGTTCATCGTGCGCCTGGAAACTCCTGCTTCATCCGGTGGTGTTTCTTCATCTGGTGCGTTGAATTAAAAGTTGATGTCCGGCTGCCAACATGAGAGCTCCACGCACCATCAGCGCACACTGATCAAACGTTTTGACATATTGCGCACCAGCCTTCCAGACGCTAGACGTCATCGGTGCCAAAAATCTTAGATGCCACTGGCTAATGATGTATTGCCAGACCATCGGGGAAGATTCGATGAACGATAACTACGCGCTCTACTGATTTTTTTCCGATCAGTTTAATATCTAGATCAGGGGGTCTAAAACTTGGATAGAACACCCGATTTAAACTGCTTGTAGTTTAAAATGTATTGGGCTTAATTTCGCGAAGAGTGTAGCACTTCTTGTTTCTTGTTGTTTTTCTTTTCTGCCGATGTATGCTTGGATGCTTTCAGCCGAAATATTTCTTTTACAGTCCAGTTTGTTTCTGACGACGACGGCTATTAGCCGAAACGCTCTCTTTACTGTCCAATTTGTTTCCCCTGCCGGCGAAGGCTTTCCGCCGAAACGTTCTTTTTATCGTCCAGTTTATCCTGCCGACGAAGGCTTTTAACCGAAACTTTCTTTTTATCGTCCAGTTTATCCTGCCGACGAAGGCTTTTAACCGAAACTTTCTTTATATTGCCGCGTTTTTTTTTCTTCTTTCCATTCACGCTTTCACATATCCTGCGCTACTACTCCTTCATACGACTCCAACGCCGTCCCTCACACAGCATCGCACAATTAACAACGTTGCCTTATTTCAGTTTAAGATTGAACGACTTATTCGATAGTTTGTTGAACCCCGTTTTGATTCCCTGAAACACGATTCAGTGTGTTTTATTGCGGTCTGTGTTTCCAATACTGATTTGGCACACGACAAACCGTAAATAACCGCATTGTGTACTAACTAAATTGGCCAGCAGATTTGTTATTTAAGGTCTGAATCGTGCACGCGTGCATTTCTCAGACAAACTAGCCATCTTTCCAAATTCATTGCGATCAACAATTATTAGCTCTTTACCCTTTAAATATGTATATATACACGATACACACACACACACACACATATATATATATAATATACATTTAATTTACTTTAAGAGATTATATCAATGTATTTTAACTGGCACGCGTAATGTAAGCTCTTGGCCGTGGGTGTTCCGAGTTAAACCCTTCAGGAATGTGGCTCCACGTAACTGCTGCCGTCTAGCCTAACAGCTCTGTCTCTCCCACTGATGACCCGTGCGTGCCTCACTGTCATACTTTGGGTCACCAGCCCGGGCAATTCATGGGGATGACAGCTGCTTTTTATTCAGACATTCAGACGGCTCTGTTTAGTTGGGGGCCAGGCTTTCGGACTCACGCAAGGGTCGACAGCGGAGTGGCGGAGATCGGGTCTCGTGTCCACGGGGAGTATCTATTTAATAGTATTACAGTATCTTGACCGGGGAGCGTACACGGACACAGCCGTGTGTCGAAAAAAGGTCTCTTGGTGAACTTGTCAAGAAAATCTGTTTCCCTTAGCTCGTTCCACTGCACACATTCTATTTTAATGAATATTATAAAATCAATAAAAGATAACAAGAACATAATCGCCTTAACGGGTGGGGTGGGGGGCTTTCTCCCCCCCCCCCCCACCAGGAATGTCATTTCGGGTTTTTTTTCAGGGGGGAGGGCAAAACAAAAACTTGACCGGCTTGTGGAGTTGTTAATTACAGGAGGCGCCACAGTACACAGCAATTTAAATAAGATCTGCTTACTCCACCCTAAGGTTATCTCTGGCCCACTTCTGGAAATGAAGTCGACTATTTTCACTCTCCACAGAATACAGTGTACTGCTCCGGAATCCATGAAGTCATCACATAACAACGCTGATCACATACCCCCCCACCCCTCGTGTTTCGGGTAAAAGTTTCCCAGTGTTTTCAGCCCAATGAATCTGTATAAGCTCCTGGACACGTACGAGCGAGTAAAGGCAGCGGCACGTATACATTTACAGACACGCTCCGAATGCTGTTTCGAAAAGATGAAGGGAGAACAAGGCAGTCCGTTAGGAACGAGAAGACCGTCCCAAAGTCTTGATGAATGGCCCCAAAGAGTTGATCACAGTGCCGTCCACTGAAATGTGATATGAAATTAATTATTGATTGAACAAGCACTGGCCAGCGGCTTGGCACCGGGACTGGGCGGTAACGGAGGAGTCCAGATAAACACCCTTGTCGGGGAGCAGTCAAGTGTGGAGAAAAAACACAAAGTGGTCAGTGGGTGAATTGTTTCATGGTTGCTGGCTTCTTTCATTGTTTTCAACGCAATCGCGTCATCACCTATTTCGTTTCCCTGGTCATCAAATATTTCGTTTCCCTGGTCATCAAATATTTCGTTTCCGTAGTCATTATCTATCATGTTTCCCTGGTCATCACCTATTTCGTTTCCCTGGTCATCACCTATTTCGTTTCCTTGGCCATCACCTATTTGGTTTCCCAGGTCATCATCTATCATGTTTCCATGGTCATCACCTATTTCGTTTCCCTGGTCATCATCTATCATGTTTCCCTAACTATCACCTATTTCGTTTCCCTGGTCATCACCTATTTCGTTTCCCTGGTCATCACCTATTTCGTTTCCCTGGTCATCACCTATTTCGTTTCCCTGGTCATCACCTATTTCGTTTCACTCGTCATCACCTTTCGCTTTTCCATGGTCATCACCTATTTCGTT
>CAXITT010000020.1:47801-70271 GCA_964033795.1 Lymnaea stagnalis
GGGTGGTGGGGGTGGAGGAGAGATAATTGGGGTTGTATATTTAAAATTATATTTTTTTCACATCTTGGGGCAAGGCATCAACATATGACGCGGTGGGAAATCTAACGGGTGAAGATGGCTCAATGTTACGTTAACATTACAATTGTGACGACGCCTTACTAAGTTCTGTTGAAATGGATTTGATGAAGGAAAAGAAATGAAACGACACCTAAAAACTAAATTTTTCGTAGAAAACCTTCATACAATATAATATCGAGCAAAGCGGGGTTGCGGCTGAAAGTTTAACCAAACATGCATACAAGTACAAGTTGCGCACTTTACAAGAATCCCGCGAGTAGTTGCCCCCCCCCCCCCCCTCCAACCAAGGCGCGCAACCGCACAGTTTTTTCACGCCCCTGAACTATATTAATATTCTTATGACTCGCCCGCTTTTACACAGCAGATTTATTTTATCAACTGTTTCAGAACAAAACGAAAGAAAATATTTCGCAACAAACGCACTTCCGGGTGGGGGGTCTGAAAATTTAGAAAGAATGAGTTGTCATCGGCGAGTCCATGTGACAAGTTTCAGCGCGATGGGTTGACGGGAAGCTGGTCAATTAGCCGTCCGAAGATTTTTGTCAGCCAGAAACGAACACAATTGAAGTTGATATAAAGGATTTAAAAAAAAAGAAAAAAAAAGAAAAAAAAAAGAAAGAGAAGCAGAACCTAATTTAAAATTGGAAAAGCGATAAATAATACTGATTTTGTGAGGACGTATTGTATAGTAACTCAGCCGAGACCTCGTCGCCTTGTTATACTTTTGTTCTTCTACAATTCATTTCTTTGATACCCTACCATCGAAATCAAAGACAAAGGAAGGATACACTCAGCTCATTAGTTTTGGTTGTTCCATTAGTTAAAGCCATCCGTTCCACCGGACACTGTAAGACGAATCGTTGTTTTAAACCGCCCCCCCCCAACCCCCGCGCCAACCAACGGACCGCATCCATCACCATTTTGCTGGGTTGATATCATTTCATTATTTACCTTCTTTTTTGGTGTGTGGGGTTGTGTGTATGTGTGTGTGTGGGGGGGGCGGGTGTGGGGGGCGGGTGAGGGGGGGTTGGATCCTAAAGTCATCGCGAAAACTAGCACGTTGTGCGGCCCGTGGACCAGAAACTAGCCAGAGCTACATAATGGACATACGTTTCTCCAGGGACTCATCTATCACACTTTGCTGGGTTGGTGTCGCTTTATTATTTAGCATCTTTTCGCGGGGACGCTAAAGTCGTCGCGTTCAACTGATTAATAATTGGGAAAGATAGCACGTTGGGCGGCCCGTGGAGCGGAACTAGCCAGCGCTTCATATGAAAATACGTTTCTCCGGAGAACCCAGATTTTAAAATTAAATTTGCACGGTCAGTGATTTATTCTACCAAAAAAAAAAAAAATAAAAAAAATAGTAAATCTGTCCTGAAAGTCGAGCCCGTGGAGCGGAACTAGCCAGCGCTTCATATGAAAATACGTTTCTCCGGAGAACCCAGATTTTAAAATTAAATTTGCACGGTCAGTGATTTATTCTACCAAAAAAAAAAAAATAAAAAAAATAGTAAATCTGTCCTGAAAGTCGAGGGTTGTTGCGTCGACCTGTTAATTAATAAAATTATTCCTGTCACTAGCGAGCCAAGTTCCCGTCTTCTCATCTCTCTCTCCCTCTCTTTTGTTGTTGTTATTGTTGTTGTTATGTCTGCTGTTAAAGGCTTGCAGCCGAAACTTTATCCTGATCGTCCCGTATTTTCATTCCAGCTGTCGCATATCGTGTTTTTAGTACTCAGCCGCTGCCGAGACTGACTTTTGGTCCTTCTGATGTTCCTGTGAAAGGTGGTTGACGTAGAGCAACTAGACTGTCCGCAAGTCTCAATTAACTAAACGGTAATCACTCGGCGTGTTTTCAACACACGCTTAATCAGCTGGAAAGCATTCGCTCATTAATGAGACAACGTTACGGCCTCGCCTCCACGATCCATGTAATCATGATTAGAAGAAAAACTGTGTAGTTTGGCGACCGCTTTCAGTTGGGCGGGTGAAGGCTCCCGGGGCCAACTAGTGCGATATCACAGTTGCACTGAGCTAACATAACGGGCAACTAGTGCAATATCACGGTTGCACTGTGCTAACATGAGGGGCAGCTAGTGCAATATCACGGTTGCACTGAGCTAACATAAGGGGCAGCTAGTGCAATATCACGGTTGCACCGAGCTAACATAAGGGGCAACTAGTGCAATATCACGGTTGCACTGAGCTAACATAAGGGGCAACTAGTGCAATATCGCGGTTGCACCGAGCTAACATAACGGGCAACTAGTGCAATATCGTGGTTGCACTGAGCTAACATAAGGGGCAGCTAGTGCAATATCACGGTTGCACCGAGCTAACATAACGGGCAACTAGTGCAATATCACGGTTGCAATGAGCTAACATAAGGGCCAACTAGTGCAATATCGCGGTTGCACCGAGCTAACATAACGGGCAACTAGTGCAATATCACGGTTGCACTGAGCTAACATAAGGGGCAACTAGTGCAATATCGCGGTTGCACTGAGCTAACATAAGGGGCAACTAGTGCAATATCGCGGTTGCACTGAGCTAACATAACGGGCAACTAGTGCAATATCACGGTTGCACTGAGCTAACATAAGGGGCAACTAGTGCAATATCGCGGTTGCACTGAGCTAACATAAGGGGCAGCTAGTGCAATATCGCGGTTGCACTGAGCTAACATAACGGGCAACTACTGCAATATCACGGTTGCACTGAGCTAACATAAGGGGCAGCTAGTGCAATATCACGGTTGCACTGAGCTAACATAAGGGGCAGCTAGTGCAATATCGTGGTTGCACTGAGCTAACATAAGGGGCAGCTAGTGCAATATCGGTTGCACTGAGCTAACATAAGGGGCAGCTAGTGCAATATCACGGTTGCACTGAGCTAACATAAGGGGCAGCTAGTGCAATATCGTGGTTGCACTGAGCTAACATAAGGGGCAGCTAGTGCAATATCGCGGTTGCACTGAGCTAACATAAGATTCAACTAGTGCAATATCGCGGTTGCACTTAGCGAGCTAACATAAGGGGCAACTAGTGCAATATCGCGGTTGCACTGAGCTAACATAAGGGGCAACTAGTGCAATATCACGGTTGCACTGAGCTAACATAAGGGGCAGCTAGTGCAATATCACGGTTGCACTGAGCTAACATAAGGGGCAGCTAGTGCAATATCGCGGTTGCACTGAGCTAACATAAGGGGCAACTAGTGCAATATCGCGGTTGCACTGAGCTAACAAACTCAGCAATTTCTTCCAATTGCTGACAGACTTAGACCCTCAAGTGTTAAACGTGGTTAGTTCACGTTTTTTTTGTCGAAATCATTCTAAACTGTGACCTTTTAGTATGTATATGTTACACTTGATCTGATGGTTTTTCTCAGCTGGTTTAGTCGAGTGTTCTGCTTACATTTGAACACAGTAAAATGTAACAACGTCTCTTACTTAAACAAGACCAAAAAGAAAAAAGAAAAAGGAGTAGTCACATTTAATAGACAGAGATAATATTTGAATGGTATTATCTCAAAATGGGTATTTTGAGACTTGAGTTCTTTTAATACTAAAGTCTCGTTGGTAACTATCCACATAAATAGGCCATTTTTGAAGCTAAAATGGGATAAAGTGCCAACCCTTCCGCCTTTGTCCGAACTATACGGATTTTCTACCTCTCATTCCAACCTTCCGACAAACCCTTTACAATTACGATTTTTCGAACTTTATCTTTTTTCACCCGTCATAAACATCCGAAAGCGACAAAAAAAAAATCGGGTACGACAATAAGTGTTGCATTTGTTTTTGCAACGTTCACACATGCCTGGCGACCGGACGAATAAGTGAATAAATTCTGGAGATATTCGCCCGGCTAGTATTTTTTCGAGCAAGTCACATGACCACCGTAGTTGCACGAGATAGTTAGTCGACCAGCCTTGTCATGTGACCGCTAATTGTCGATCAGAGTTTACGACACTTGATTTCAACAAGTTCAAGACAGTCTGGGCATTTACACGAAAAGTAAATATGTTCAGTTAAACAAAAGAAACACTAGAACCATTGCTGGTATATATAATGAACAATTGGTTAAAAAGTGACAATGCTTTTTATAAAGCGTGGCATGCCCGCCGGATGGCTACCGGAAATTTGATCCAAAGAAATGTCGTCGACGGTAAATTGATCGACGGTAATTTGATCGAACTGAAATTTGGTCGAATCTTTTTTTTCTTCAGTTCACACGTTAAAATGTTCGTCAAATTTCTTTTTGAACGCACTATACTATATAGTGAAACAAAATTGTGCGTTCAAAATGAAAATTGAAGCAAAATTTTAACGAAAAAAATTATGGCTTATCTCCCGGAGGGTGGATTTGTTGGCGTATTTATTTCAAGTGTATATGCGCAAGCGACCCGAAGGAATGACCCGATATCAAAACTCTGCTGAACTTAAGTTCAGTTATATTAGATGAACTTCGAACCGAGGCCATGCGCAAAGCTTATTGCCCTGCGGTATTTGTCCCGGAGTCTGGGGAACAGTGCCGTACTAAAACTTCCATCATGAGCACCTGTGCTATTCGTCAAAAACACCAATTAGGCTGTCGTGTTTTCTGTCTCATTACCGTCAAACATCCAACAGAGTTCTTTTGGTTTATAACATTTGGCACGGATATACAAAAAAAACGACAAAAAAAAACAAACAAAAAACAAACAAACAAACTAAAAACTGGTTAGTTTTGTTTCCTGACAGTCAGTGTAGTAAAAATATCGTGTTAGCAGATCTAGTTTAATTACTCAACAATGTGTGTTTGCTGGAAGTTGGAGAATGAGGATGGCTTACGGCAGCGGTTCTCACTCAACCTGTGACCCTTCCCCAGGGGTCGCGTAAGAACATCGGAAAACGCGTACACTCCACAGTTATGGAGTAGCAACGGACATAATTTTGTGGTTGGTTTTCGCCACAAAATGAGGAACTGTATTAAAGGGTCGTGGCATTAGGTAGGTTAAGAGCCACTGGCTTATAGTGTGTGGGGATCATGTCTATACCTCCTGCAGCAGTCCAACATGTTTAACTGACAACTCTGAACGAGGCGCGTTACGGATTTCAAAGATATGTCATGATGGCTCCGAGTTAAACGTTGAAAAGTAAACGTGACAATCTCGTCGACGATTTATTTTAAACTCTTCGAAACGAAATGTGATCATTGGGGAAAGAGCATGGAACGTTTGTCGAATGGATCTTGGTGCGGGGGGTTTCTTAAAAGTGTGGAAACCCTAAGTATATCCCAGATGTTTTTGTGGCCAGGAAAAAAAAAATATAAAAAAAATGAAAAGGGCCGTACAAGAACAACGATAGGCCCAATGCTTTGTTTCCGACACGTGTCCTAAATGCTTTCCAGTGGAACAGATCCCCTCTATATTCGTCATTAATCCGCCCCCAAGGGACGGACGAATATAGAATCAATTTTTTCAATAGGAATTAGCTAAATTTGGACTAATCCGCTCATAACCCCCGAATCTAAAACGATGCATTGCATAAATATTAAAAAAAAAAATATTCACCGTATCTTGATCTGTGTTTGGGAGGTGCGAATGCCAGTAGGCGAGGGGGAGGAGGAGGAAGAGATGCATCCTTGTGAAAAAAGATACGTCACTATTCTCTTGTAACATCAGGCAGGTCGCATTGCAGTGATCAAGGTCTTTATGACTTCTCTGGACCATTTCCTGAGTTAATCTACCCCTGGCTTGACCAAGGTCCATCCCGATTTTATGAACCGTTTTTCTTCCCCTTTTGGGTTATTTTGTTATTTCAACCAGGAAAAAGAAGAAGACACAAATTCACCGTGGTTTGTAATAGTTCGTGAAACTGTTTTAAATGGTATCAAGGCATGTTTTTTTTGTTGTGGTTTTGAGACTGTCACAAATATTAGATATGACACATACAGATGTAGACTTGTAGAGATGTTCTGCTGTACCTAGATTTTTAAAACTGTTAAAAGGAGCGAAATTGACCCCAGAAAATGTTTGTCAAGTTTGTCAATGATTAAAAAAAAAATGTTTGTCAAGCTTGTCAATGATTTTAAAAAAAAAAATTGATCAGATTTGTCATTGATTTAAAAAGCACCCTCCCCCCAAAAAAAATAAATAAAATAAATAAAAATAAAATAAAAATAAATAAATAAATGTTTGTCAACTTTGTCAATGATTAAAAAAAAATGTTTGCCAAGTTTGTCAATGATTTAAAAAAAAAAAATAAAATAAAAAAAAAAAAAAAAAAAAAAAAAAAAAAAAAAAATGTTTTCCAAGTTTGTAAATAATTTAAAAAAAAAAAATAAAAAAAAAAAAAAAAAAAATAAAAAAAAACTTTAACATATATTTGAGGGCGTTGTACCAGTGCCCACTATTAACATAAAATATCAAGGGCGGATATAGAAACTAATGTCCCGAAGTTTGCGCCCCCCCCCCCACCCCGCACTAAACAGAACAGATCGCCAGACAACCCAATTCAGAAGAGTCGGGAGTTGTGCCGATCGTCCCCTCGTTTGGTCAGACGCCTGACATCTGTACCCCTGCTGTACAATCCCATCGTCATCGTCCGCTGAACAGCAGAGCCGCACTTCTTGTTAAGCGTGCAAGCGTCCAACAACTCGATTCTGTCACAGACCCATCCTTAAAAAAAAAAAGTAAAAAGAAAAAAATAAGTGACATTCGTCAACTATATAGGTCAATCGCTGGGTATGTCTGACATCGATCCTGGCATTAGTCTTGGCTGACATGCCAGATGAGTGTCAGCCAAGTGACACAACAGTTAGTTAATTAACCGTCTACCGGTTCACTTATGAGCTAGGAATTTCATTAGGGAGTTTATCCAGACTCGCCCCTCCCCCCCCCCCCCTCCCAACCCGCCACCGCGGCTGTGTCGAGTTAAGTAAGCTCAACTCACCCTTTCATTCGTCTCTCTGATTTATTCGACTGGAATTAAAAAAAATAAATAAAAAAATTGTTGTTTTTTCCCTATTCTGCCCAAAAAAAATGACAAAATGTCCCGTCGGTAAAGGTTCAGTTTTGAACTCAAGCAGGTCATAAAAACTTTCAACCGGAAACAAGCAATAAATAAATCACCGGTGAAACGACCAGTGGTTTTTTGTTTAAAAAAAAAAAAAAAAAAAATAAAGTCCATCCCCCCCCCCCTTTTTTTTTTTCTTCTTCTTTTCAGTAGGGCATCCGTTCGTTGGTAAACTTGCTGGTGAAAGCCACTTAATTTCGGTGGAATGTTACGAGAGAGAGAGAGAGAGAGAGAGAGAGAGTGCCACTAAAAGCACCACCGCCTTAATCTTCTGTACTGCCCCTTCCCCCTTATGTTGTTATTTTCATCTCTTAATTAATTAATTAATTAATCGCAGGCAATGGGTGGGACCAAATATAGTTTTTTCAAAGACGAGCTTCAGCGCACTAAAAATCCGAAATTTATTATCTTAAAATTCACTATGGAACGAAAGTATGTGCAGTAGGGTAGCGAGGCACTCTTGGAAGCCAAAAGGATTGAAATTAAATGTTGAAGAAACTTGGAATAGGTTTTATCTCCCCTTCTAATCTTTGACACTATTTTCTACACAGCCTTTCTATGCGTAAAGAATTTCAGAAAATTAGTTTCTACTTCTTGGTGCGTTTTTTATCCTCATTTGGAAAGGAAATTAAAAAAAAAAAAAGTGTTTAACAAATATTTATTAATTTTCTACTTTTTGGTATGAGGTTTTAATCTGTAAATTATCGTCCCAAAATAATGTATTACAAAAAACAAACAACAACAACGAATACTTAAAAAAATTCCGGGTATAGGAACTTAACCTTTTGCCTAAGCATAAAATTCAAAAGTATAATTAAACGACCGCTTGCCTTCCTTTGACCAGAGCCAAAGTGCCTAAATGCCCCCCCCCCCACCCCATCCCCCAAATCGCATCCCAAAGTTTTACAATTAGGCTCGATGATTTTTGAAAGCGAAGGAGTAGGCGTGTCTTAATACAAAATAACAATCAGCGTTTCTTATTTCCCCATCGAGTGCCACCCGGTTAGATAAAGGAGAGGGACTCGCCTTAAAAGCGTGTTCACGGTATCTTGTTGATAGAACGCCATTGAAAAAAAAGCCACAGTGGGTTCATTGAATGGGAATGTCTTGAGAAGATTCACAGCACCGACATTGTCCTTGCCACTATATTAAAACAAAAACAACAACAACAACAACAACAACGACGACGACGCAATGTTCAATTTGCCTGTGAGTAGGTCGCAACCCGTGAACCTAAAGGAACTCATTTCAGCCGGCGAGCGCCATCATTTCCATTCATTTGCTCTGTCTAGGACCCTAGTCACTCGGTAGTTCACACAACAGGATGACCGACCTTATATTTCTTTCTTTCTTTCTTTCTTTCTTTCTTTCTTTCTTTCTTTCTTTCTTTCTTTCTTTCTTTCTTTCTTTCTTTCTTTCTTTCTTTCTTTCTTTCTTTCTTTCTTTCTTTCTTTCTTTCTTTCTTTCTCTATCTGTCTTTCTTTCTTTTCTTTTTCTATATGTCTTTCTTTCTTTCCAATATTCGTTCGTTCTCATATTCTTTCATTCTTTCTTTCTTTTTGTGTCTGGATGTTCTTTCTGTTTAAGAACGATGTTTATTTTCCATAGCTCTCCCCACCCCGGCCAGCTGGTAGTTCCACATTTCCTCGCCAGTTCAACACTGTACAACGATCTCAAGCTGCGTGTTATCTCACCGACTAATGCTTATGTACTGTCTTATCGTCGCACACTTTGTCCACAGTTTTCACCGACCCCCAAAGCCTCTTATATTTTTACTCTTACTCCATGTATTCACACGCCCCCCCCCCCCACTCCTTTTATGACCTCATTTTTTGCACCAATAATTGACCACTTTGTCTTACTCCACATATCCCCCTCTCCCGTTACGACCCTATTCTACACTTATTATTGGACACCACCCCCTCCCTTTTTTTGTGTGCCCCGGTTACCACCATTTTTTGAACTAATTATACCCTTAATTACCTGACTCTGTTATCCCACTCGTTGCCCCCCCCCTCCCCCGCTTGTCACCGCACCGCTAGTAACACCAATAAAGCTAAGAGCACCACAAACAAAACCAACTGGTGGCCTGTGGAGAAAGCAATGTTTGTGGCGCCCCACTACAGTACATGTCTGACAGCAGTCTCTGTTATGATCAACAGCACAACTGTCGAGCCTCACTTGTCTTTAAGTGCTCCCAGACCGCAGAGAAAACAATGGGACCGTTGCCGCCTCACCGCTAGACATCGTTTGTTGATACATGAAATAGAGCTAAATAGTTAATATGTAGCACCACAAAGGGGATGTAGTCCATTCAAATATTGGAAAACGTGCTGTTTAACCTTTTTTTAAATTTTTGTTTTTCATTCTGCAAAACTTTGTGAATGATAATTTAATATTTCCTAATACCTAAGAAGAGGGCATATATTTGTGAAATGAGATGAGAGAATCTGAACATTGGTTTTCTCTAGACTTAATTTACAGGACGAGTATCTGAGTTTCTAGGGGAGGTTCTTGACGTCACTGCCCCTTACTCAAGCAAAGCTGAAAACACACTTCACAGACATCAAACTGAGGCCACGTTTGTTCGTTTAGAGCAGCGGTTCTCAATCTGTGGGTCGCGAACGCATTGAGCGTCGTCCGACACTTACTGAAAGACCATCGGAAAACACATTTATGAAGTAGCAACGAAAATAATTTTATGGTTTGGGGGGGAGGGGGGGTCACCTCAACACGAGGAACTGTATTACAGGGGTCGCGGCATTAGGAAGTTTGAGAACCACCGATTTAGAGGACCGTCAATGCCTTCTTCCCAAAAATCTCCGCCCCGGACGGATGTGTGAGTGTTAACTAAATTTTTTTTTTTTTTTCTTTTTACGCTGTTGGGATTTTCGCATGAGGATTTAAATTATCCTGTTGCTGAATACATCTTTGAAGGGGTCCTTTCTGTACCGCTATGTCGGCTGTGGCCACTGGGTGCTTTCTCAACACCACGACAACAGGGCGCCCTCACGTTCTGGCGATTGCTCTCTATTCAGCGCTGACTCTCCGAGTATAGGGCTTAGGGATGTCGTTTACTGCGGAGAAAGTCAATTTTACGCGTCTTTCACTAATGAATACGCGTCTTTCACTAATGAATACGGGGGGAAACAGATGTGTACACTGGAGAGCACATCAAAGGAAACTGGTTGTTTAGGGTCAAGATGGTCGAGTTTTTAACTCCATGAATGTCTCTCTCTCACCACCCCCCCCCTCCCTCCAACCCAACCCAAATCGACAGGAAATAATTAGACTTGTATCTAAATGGCTTTTAGTACTGTACACGAAACATCACTTTCCCCGGGACTTCTACAACCCAGCAATTCCCCAACTCTTCTGTAACACTGAATCCCCAGGGGGGAGGGGGGAAGGAACACTTATTCTCAAAATTTCTACTGGAAGCTGGAATCCATCATAACTTTGCGTGAGCCAGAGAGACTTTGACATTCACTACTAAATAAGGCCCGTCGCCGTTGTCTTTCTTCCTTCCCCCCCCTCCTCTCTCTCCCCCCCCCCCCTCTCTCCCCTCCCCCCCCCCCCCCTCCCTCCCTCCCCCCCCCCCCCCTAATGAAAATGTCGTCGTCCTTCTGGAATCTCGATCAACCGCTGTCAGCCGGGGGAATGGTTTACGCCTGTTCCTCAGGCTGCCCGCGAATCTGTCGTACTCACAATGGTCCCTTGGACAGGTCCCTACCCTCCCCTAACCACCGAACGATGACAGTGTTTATAACCCATTTGGGGTGGGGGGGGGGCGTACGGCACCGTCGTAACCCCGAGGCGGTGGAATGACTTTGCGGCTATTTATCTGTGGGGGGGGGGGCTTACACTTTAAAATGTCGTCCGAATCATTCCTTGTTGGTTTTCCCTTAACCGTCGTGCGTGCTCTTTATGCCACCGTAATAGACCCGGGAATACACCATCTCTATATATGCATCCTTTCTTTCAATGTCACACAGCTCTCAAACTACCGCAATAGACCCGGGTATACACCATCTCTATATATGCATCCTTTCTTTCAATGTCACACAGCTCTCAAACTACCGTAATAGACCCCGATATACAACATCTCTATATGCTACCTTTCTATAATGTCACACAGCTCTCAAACTACCGTAATAGACCCCGATATACAACATCTCTATATGCTACCTTTCTTTCAATGTCACACAGCTCTCAAACTACCCTATTAGACCCGGATATACAACATCTCTATATGCTACCTTTCTTTCAATGTCACACATACAATGTATCCCAAAATTTGTACGAACGAAATTTGTCTCGGACCAGCGTGCAATGCCGGCAGATCGGCTCCCCGTTTTTGTGGGGGATTTTGAAGGTTCTAATATGATTAGCTAGTTTTCAGAAATGAATGGTCTTATAAACAACAAAAAAAAAAAAACTTTCTAGGACTAGTGCTGAAAGGGGAAACGTGTGTGTGTACGGGGGACATTGGTGGGTAGAACGCTAACAAAAGTGTGCGTGTGTGGGGTGGGGGGTGTGTGAAAGTAGAATATTTTTCGATAATTGGCGAGGTTTGGCAAATGTAGATTGAAGCAGACAAGCAAAGTCACGACTTCATTCTTGTTGTCATAAGCTTAGCTTCAAACAGTGGGCCGTCTAACGATGTATAGTATATAGTGTAAAGTGCGTGTTGTATAATGCGTGTCATAAAGTGAGTAATGTGATTGGCGTGCAGTATACTACGAGTAATAGTGTAAAGTGGGAATGGCTTGAAGAATAATGCGTGTATAAGTATACAGTGTGAATGGTGGAGCGTATAATACAGACCTGTTTACTCTTTCGATTTCGGCGTACAATATACGATTTTGAGGCCTAAATATTATATATACCGTATGTTTTTCATACTATTCAGATAATGTATTGAACGATTTTGTGAGGATATTGTACGATTTTAAGAGTTGAAGGGTAAACAGGTCTGCTATCTTAACACATCCCAAGAGTTGTCCAACCAACCATCTTAACACATCCCAAGACATGTCCAACCCACCCTCTTAACAAATCCCCAAGAGTTGTCCAACCAACCATCTTAACACATCCCAAGAACCCCGCCGTTTTACACCCGTAGGCTTGTATTGTTGAGGAAAAGAGCAAAGTCAGCTTGGCTGTATCTAAGTGTAGCGGTGAATGTCAGAGGTAGACGACATGATGGGGGAGGGTGCTGGGATGTAATGACAGCATACGTGGCGTGGGTGGCATTCGCCTCGGATACCTTAATGTTGAATTTGTTGCCGGTTGGTCATGAGGGGGAGCATATATATATATATATACACCGTATTTATTGGTGTATAACACGCACCTTTTCTCCCGGAAAATAGGGGGCAAATCATGTATGCGTGTTATAAGCAGATAAAATGTTTGGTTTTTTTAACCTGCAATTTCCTTCTTCAATTGAGGTGCGTGTTATACGCCAATAAATACGGCATATATATATATATATATATATATATATAAATATATAAATATAATGTATATCCTACGTTAAAAAACACCCCGCATATACGTATATAGTTACGTACTGTTAAAAGGAAATTGAGTGCGTTATCGTTTTAAGGGGTGGCTGGTTCGATGAACAATACGTAGCAAAGGACTGAAAAACAATATACAAAGAAAAAGGATACAAAACCCTAATGATATTAGCAATAGTCAGTATATTTATACTGAAAATCTTGCCGTAACAACAATGGATACTTCTCGAGTTGTTTACTGTGCTCTGTTCCTTGTGATATTTTCATTCGCCCTGTGCGCCGAGGAAGGCTCTACGCCGAAACGTTCTAATCTTATTGTCCTGTCCTTAGATTCCAGCTTTCACATTCCTCGTTTTGGTATGTCGTTTAACCCACCACACTTAATACAAATAATAAGGTCAAGGTACCAACATTGATGCTCATCCGCGCGCGCGCACACACAGTGAAGATCTGTCACGTCTTGAAGGCTCTTGTCTCTTTTGTCTTGTACAAGCGAGGCAAGCGATGCGCGCCACGGCCCCACACCCCCCAGGTCGGACGAAAACTAGGTCAGCATACAGACTATAACAATATATGTATAATAGAATATATTACCCCATGTTATTTGGGATAGTAATGGTAGGTTCTTTGCGGTAATTTCTACTTGCAATTGCAAAAACTCATCACAATTCCTAACTTTAAAAAGAAGTATCTATATAATGATATTCTAGTTTCTAGCATCATTAACTTTTGAGAAGTATTTATCATCTATATATTATACGCGTACCCTATTCGCTTTCACGCCCCTAAAGTACCCCCCCCCCTCCCCAACCTCTAAACGTGACCTTAAATTACTCAATCTAAATTATCACTAATTTTATCGCGTTTGTCATGGAAGAAGTTAATTGAGGAACGATTTCTATGCTAGAGAAATACTTTAGATTTACCCTTTTTCGTGCCCTTGAACTACAACTTTTTTTCTCTCTAAAAATTGTGAAAACATAATCTAACATTTCCAACAAAAACTCTATATATGATATAAAAATATATTTTATATTAAAGGAATTTGATCTATCGATATCTTCATCAAAAATTTAAACAATTTTTTGTTTTGTTTTACTCATTTTACCTATCAGAAAATCGTAAAACAAAGAAATCTTTTATCGAAAGGAGAGTCTCGCAACCGTTTTTCAAGTCTGTAACAGAATTGAGTGTCTTTTAAAAATAAAAACAAAAAAATACACACACACACACACTTTACTTTTCGTAAAGTAAAAATAGAAATATATTTTCATTTTTAAAAAAAAGAATCCGAACGTATTTAAATCTTTTCGGTTCTTTGGCGTTCCGGTCAGCCTAGCTCATTCTTTTATTTATAAACGCATACTTTCGTTACGTAATGCGTATTAAGAACTTTTAAGAAAAATATCTTCCAATTTTTAGTGGTTCAAACTCGTCTTCGAAAGAATGTCTTTAATTAATTAAAAAGTATATATATATATATATATATATATATATTAATCCTTCAAAGTATTAACTTTGCTTTTGTTTATGGCTGTCTGTCTGTCAAAATCTTCGGACGGTTATATTACCCACTTCCCGTCCACCTATAGATCTGAAACATAGCACATAGACTCGTTTACACTCACAGTCTTCGAAAGAATGTCTTTAATTAATTAAAAATTATATATATATATATATATATATATATATTAATCCTTCAAAGTATTAACTTTGCTTTTGTTCATGGCTGGCTGGCTGGCAAAATCTTCGGACGGTTAAATTACCAACTTCCCGTCCACCTATCGAGCTGAAACTTAGCACATAGACTCGTTTACAATGACGACTAATTCTGTCAAAGTTCAGCCCCATCCTCCAACCCCCAAAATCAAGATTTCCTGGTTTTCATGGGGAAGTTGAAGGAAATGTTGATGCCACTGATTTCACCATATAAAATTTCCGATCACTGCCCTTAATGAGATTCTTAAAGTTTTTTTTTTTCCTCAAGTGCGTTTGGTGCGTAATATTTTCTTTTGTTTTTCCGCAATAGTTGATGAGATGAATGTGCAGTGTAAAAGCGGGTGAGTCATTAGAATAGTAATATGTGTTGCGGGGCGTGAAAAGAACGTGAGGTTGCGAGCCTTGGGAGGATGGGTGGTAGAGCACTGTTTGGGATTCTTTTAAAGTGTAATACTTGTGTGCATGTAATGTCAAATTGTCAGCCCCACCCCATTGCTCCATATGACATTTTATGAAGGATTGATACGAAAATCTTTGTTTTTAGTTTTAATTTTTAAATTTTGTATAGGTGAGAGTATTCCCGGGTTGAGTGCTCCGTTCATAAAACTCTCTTGGGAGCGCACGATCACAATGATTTTTTATTGGCGCAGCGCCCACTTGTGATATGAAGGAAGAAATATGTGAACATTTGTTTAAGTTGAAAATGATTTATTTTAATGTTGCAAAGTGACGCTGATGCCACGCAAGACAAGGTACTTAGCAGGAGAGGGGAGAATGTTGTTTTAATGTCACTCGGGAGAGACAGCTCATTAGCAGGTTTGCGCAAAGGGCAATGCGTCATGACGTCCACCAGTAAGTTGGAAAAACAAAACAAAAACATGATGACGCCGTGTGATATCTAAAAGCGAAACATATCGTTTATAGAAGAGCACTCACTAGCGATGGGAAACATATAGTTTATAGAACAGCACTCACTAGCGATGGGAAACATATAGTTTATAGAACAGCACTCACTAGCGATGGGAAATATATAGTTTATAGAACAGCACTCACTAGCGATGGGAAACATATAGTTTATAGAACAGCACACACTAGCGATGGGAAATATATAGTTTATAGAACAGCACTCACTAGCGATGGCTAACACACAGTCTCAGAACAGCATTCACTAGTGATGGCTAACACACAGTCTCAGAACAGCATTCACTAGTGATGGCTAACACACAGCCTCAGAACAGCACTCACTAGCGATGGCTAACACAAAGTCTCAGAACAGCACACACTAGCGATGGCTAACATACAGCCTCAGAACAGCACTCACTAGCGATGGCTAACAAACAGCCTCAGAACAGCACTCACTAGCGATGGCTAACATACAGTCTCAGAACAGCACTCACTAGCGATGGCTAACATACAGTCTCAGAGCAGCACTCACCAGCGATGGCTAACATACAGTCTCAGAACAGCACTCACTAGCGATGGCTAACACACAGTCTCAGAACAGCATTCACTAGTGATGGCTAACACACAGTCTCAGAACAGCATTCACTAGTGATGACTAACACACAGCCTCAGAACAGCACTCACTAGCGATGGCTAACACAAAGTCTCAGAACAGCACTCACTAGCGATGGCTAACATACAGTCTCAGAAAAGCACTCACTAGCGATGGCTAGCATACAGTCTCAGAACAGCACTCACTAGCGATGGCTAACATACAGTCTCAGAACAGCACTCACCAGCGATGGCTAACATACAGTCTCAGAACAGCACTCACTAGCGATGGCTAACATACAGTCTCAGAACAGCACTCACCAGCGATGGCTAACATACAGTCTCAGAACAGCACTCACTAGCGATGGGAAACGTTGTTTTAGAAAATCACCTGGGTACACCTGGACAAGAAAAATATATTTTCATTAATTCGAGAAATCTGAGGTGGCGAAGATAGGAAAAGAGGATAATTTAGTTAAAAAACAAAACAAAAACTATGCCAATTAAAATCTTTTATAGTAATGTTAACAAACATTTGCCATATATTTTTTTTTATTTACTCCTCTTATTTGATTCCCTTTGAGTAGAGGTATTTGAAAAAAAAAATTCTCTTTATTTAGAGGCATAGTGTTTTGTATTTTTTCGTTAATAGCAAACAGGAAAACAATTAAGTATTGTCAAGAGATTGTGTTTGGAGGGGAGTCGGGGAAGAAGGGCTCGAATAAATAATAACAAATGCACAGGACTAAAGCAGATATAAGTTATTCTTTACGCCATGGGCTATAAGTAGATTTGTTCAATGGGCATACTAAAGCTGCTGAATACCTATAAGTAGATTTGTTCAATGGGCATACTAAAGCTGTTGAATACCTATAAGTAGATTTGTTCAATGGGCATACTAAAGCTGCTGAATACCTATAAGTAGATTTGTTCAATGGGCATACTAAAGCTGCTGAATACCTATAAGTAGATTTGTTCAATGGGCATACTAAAGCTGCTGGATACCTATAAGTAGATTTGTTCAATGGGCATACTAAAGCTGCTGGATACCTATAAGTAGATTTGTTCAATGGGCATACTAAAGCTGCTGAATACATGGTGATGTACCAGGTTCAAGGTACAGTCACGTCATAAGAGGGAAGAGGGGTACAGAGGTTCTGGAGCTGTCACTGTCAGTGATTTGAAGTCTTACCCCGTATAGTTTTGTTCGAGACCCCTGAAAATAACATTTTAAGAACCGCTGCTGTGTACGTTAGTTAGTACTTGTTCGCGTTTTAGAACTTCTCATTTGACACAATCAATATCTGCTGACTTTGACCATGGAGACTGTAGAGGGATAAATAAAAAAGTTATCTTTTATAAAGCTTTAATTAAATGTAGTAAAGAAGCAAGACCACCTTTGACAGGACAGGTAGTAGCATTCATAAACAGACCAACAAACAAAAAATATGTTTGAATTAAATGAATCGTTTCTAAAATCATCAACAAAAATATGTTTGAATTAAATGAATCGTTTCTAAGCCTACCAAAAATATGTTTGAATTAAATGAGTCGTTTCTAGAAACGTCAACAAAAATATGTTTGAATTAAATGAGTCGTTTCTAGACACATCTACACAAATATGTTTGAATTAAATGAAGCGTTTCTAGACACATCAACAAAAATATGTTTGAATTAAATGAAGCGTTTCTAGACCCATCAACAAAAATATGTTTGAATTAAATGATGCGTTTCTAGACCCATCAACAAAAATATGTTTGAATTAAATGAAGCGTTTCTAGACACATCAACAAAAATATGTTTGAATTAAATGATGCGTTTCTAGACCCATCAACAAAAATATGTTTGAATGAAATGAAGCGTTTCTAGACACATCAACACAAATATGTTTGAATTAAATGAAGCGTTTCTAGACACATCAACAAAAATATGTTTGAATTAAATGAAGCGTTTCTAGACCCATCAACAAAAATATATTTGAATTAAATGATGCGTTTCTAGACACATCAACAAAAATATGTTTGAATTAAATGAAGCGTTTCTAGACCCATCAACAAAAAATTGTTTGAGTTAAATGAAACGTTTCTAGACCCAAAGCTTTTTTTGAATTCTTGTTGTGTAACATAATCAATCAGACTGGCCATAGTAATCTACCTTAATGTAGACCTAAGTGCATACAAATGATTATATAATGCGTGTAAGTGCATTTTATCTTTACATTTGAGTGGAATTTCTAGTAAATAGAGTTTTTAATTTTTTCCTTCCATTGTTTTTTTTTTTTTTTTTTTTTTTATTTTTTCTTCCATTTTTTTTTTTTTTTTTTTTTTAAATTTAATACTGCAATAATAGATTAATTAATTCCATACCCACCCTCGTACAGAATTATCATTTTTGTGTACAAAACAAAAACACAACATTGACCGTGGCTGGGAAACATGGAGGAGATCAAAAAAAATGTCCCCCACTGAAATCAATAATATCCACTGGGGACAAGATTAACGTTGGAGAGCTACAGACTCGGTGGGACATACGGGACACATCCAAAACAAAATGTGCTTTCCTCCCTATTAGTGTGTCAACATGCGTGTCGTCATTGGGGTTGTCAACAGGCGTGTCGTCATTGGGGTTGTCAACAGGCGTGTCGTCATTTGGGTTGTCAACAGGCGTGTCGTCATTGGGGTTGTCAACAGGCGTGTCGTCATTGGGGTTGTCAACAGGCGTGTCGTCATTGGGGTTGTCAACAGGCGTGTCGTCATTTAGAGTTGTCAACAGCCGTATCGTCATTTGGGTTGTCAACAGGCGTGTCGTCATTGGGGTTGTCAACAGGCGTGTCGTCATTTAGAGTTGTCAACAGGCGTGTCGTCATTTGGGGTTGCCAACAGCCGTGCGGTCATTTGGGTTGTCAACAGGCGTGTCGTCATTGGGGTTGTCAACAGGCGTGTCGTCATTGGGGTTGTCAACAGGCGTGTCGTCATTGGGGTTGTCAACAGGCGTGTCGTCATTGGGGTTGTCAACAGGCGTGTCGTCATTGGGGTTGTCAACAGGCGTGTCGTCATTGGGGTTGTCAACAGGCGTGTCGTCATTGGGGTTGTCAACAGGCGTGTCGTCATTGGGGTTGTCAACAGGCGTGTCGTCATTGGGGTTGTCAACAGGCGTGTCGTCATTGGGGTTGTCAACAGGCGTGTCGTCATTGGGGTTGTCAACAGGCGTGTCGTCATTGGGGTTGTCAACAGGCGTGTCGTCATTGGGGTTGTCAACAGGCGTGTCGTCATTGGGGTTGTCAACAGGCGTGTCGTCATTGGGGTTGTCAACAGGCGTGTCGTCATTGGGGTTGTCAACAGGCGTGTCGTCATTGGGGTTGTCAACAGGCGTGTCGTCATTGGGGTTGTCAACAGGCGTGTCGTCATTGGGGTTGTCAACAGGCGTGTCGTCATTGGGGTTGTCAACAGGCGTGTCGTCATTGGGGTTGTCAACAGGCGTGTCGTCATTGGGGTTGTCAACAGGCGTGTCGTCATTGGGGTTGTCAACAGGCGTGTCGTCATTTAGAGTTGTCAACAGCCGTATCGTCATTTGGGTTGTCAACAGGCGTGTCGTCATTTAGAGTTGTCAACAGGCGTGTCCTCATTGGGGTAGTCAACAGGCGTGTCGTCATTGGGGTTGTCAACAGGCGTGTCGTCATTTAGAGTTGTCAACAGGCGTGTCGTCATTTAGAGTTTTCAACAGGCGTGTCGTCATTTAGAGTTTTCAACAGGGTGTCGTCATTAGTGTTGTCAACAGGGTGTCATCATTAGTGTTGTCAACAGGGTGTCGTCATTTAGGGTTGTCAACAAGCGTGTCTTCATAGGAGCTCCGTTTGCGTTGTGGCGATGTCCGAGGTTGTAAAGCTAGGACAACCAGACTTGAACGGTGAAATGATACTAAGTGGCGCGTTATTGATACTATACATGTGTGTAAGAAAAGTGAAACTTTTTATTTTACAATTATACCAGCAGAGGCGTAGCTAGGAGGGGGCAGGGGGGGGACAGAATTTGCTTTGATATTATTTTATTGATAAAAATAATGGGTTTGAGAGTTAAAAAAAAAGAAAGGGGCGCTTTAAAATTAATCTCGTCCTCGGGCGCCAAACACTCCAGCTGCGCCCCTGTATCCCCGGTCTGATGTCTGGGTTACAGAAATAAGCAAATACACCTAAAAAAAAAACTGATGGAGATTTTCATACTTCCGCATTCCTAGCCCTACTCAGAACGTATTTACTATTCCAACCATGACAAAAAACGCCCCGACCTCGTACGATGGAGGCATCAGGCGCATTTACCGAGGAACGTATGTTGTCTTTGAAAGGAAGACGACACTTGCTTGATAACTTAATATCTATTGGTCTATTAGTCATTGTCTGCTAAAAAAATCCCCCAACTATCTCATACACACGCATAACACCCCCCCCCCCCAAAACCACAATGGACATTTTTTTTAAAAAGTTCAGAATAAAAATCGTGCGCGCGCCGCCCACCCACCCCTCAATCGTACATGTTTTTTTTTTTTTAAAGTAAGGACATAGAAGTGCAAATAAGCGCTTCTCTAAATCTTGATCAGAAAAAAGTTTCATAAAATGATTATTAAAAATCTTTGGTGTGTGTGTGTGTTTTTNGGGGGGGGGGGGGGGGGGGGGGGGGGGGGTTGGTGGGTGGTGGGAGTGTGTGTGTTTTTCTTAACTGAGGAGCTCTGGATTTTGATGCCATTCTCAAAGGGCTTGTTGATTCCGTTAGTCCCACCAACACTATGTACATGCATACAAAAAGACAAACACACATACGCCCAATTATTTGATGCCCATTTACCACTGATAAATGGAATTAGTGGGTTTTTTTTGGCTTCGGTTTGACCACTGATAAATGGATTTAGTGGTTTTTTGGCTTCGGTTTGACCACTGATAAATGGAATTAGTGGTTTTTTGGCTTCGGTTTGACCACTGATAATGTTTGATTTGGCTTTGGAATTCTTTGCTCCAAACCTATCGGAGCTTGTGTCACTCTAAATCACTCGTAATTATATCTTATTAAAACATTGATTTAATTTAAAAAAAAATTAAAATTTAAAATTTAAATAGGTAACACAAGATTTTTAAATGTTAATTTATTAGTTAGTTGATTGGCTTTGCTTTGACCTTTGATAAATGGAACTAGTGGTTTGGCTTTCGAATTCTTTGCTCCAAATCCATCGGAGTTTGGGTTTGTCTCACTCTAAATTATATATTTTTAAAAATCATTAATTTCATTTTCGTTTAATTTTATTTGTTCCATTTCTTTCTTTAAGCTTGGTAGATAAAACAAGATTTTAAAAATTTATCACGAAAGTTTAGCTGTAGTTTGGCGAGGCCAAATCTAATCATCGGCACAATTGTTTTTTTTTATTGGAGTCTGCAAACATTTCTCGTCTGTTGCACAATATATGTACCAATTCTGCGACGAATAAGTACGGTAATCAGTGTGTTAGGTCGTCGCGACCCGCAGTTTCATACGACAGTTGGTCTGTTTATGAGCACTGTCTGTCAGACGTAACAGCCGGCGCCAGCCATCAAAAACAACCAGAGCAGGGCGCGTGGTTTATTTTCCCGGACATGATAATGACCCCCAGGACCAGCTACGGAATGGCCACAGGGCTGCCCGGCCCCGAAAGACGTCACCCGGTCTGTGAAGCTTTTTATGTGTTGCCCGCTTGCATTGATCATGTCCCGGTGTTTGAGACGACAAAACTGGCCAATTTTACTCTTTTAAATATTTATATTATGTGACTTTGGCTGACGTCGTCTTATGCTCCCTGGCCTGGTTGGTGGCCGGATATTCAATAGCAGCATGGTTTGATCTCTAGCTGGGCGTTTTGTGTGGCCCCCAACATTTTGATGGATATGCAGATTTACACTTTCTATGTGTTCACCTAAAAAGAAATTTTAAAAAATAAATTATTTGTATATATATTGAGAGATAGATCCCTACGAGTCGCGTGTGGCGTATGTCTATCAGTTTCTAAAGCCTTCACCGTCAGGAAAAACTTATGTTTGATGAATTGCACAAAAATTGCATTTTAAAAATAAATAAATACATATATATATATATATATATAGAGAGAGATTTGAGCGTTGTGATGAGGTCCATAAGATAGTTTTTTTAGTTGCTCATATAGGATATAGATGGGCGGGGAAAATGTCATCACTTGAGTGATCAACGTATACAAATAATCATGACGCAACTTATAAAAATAAAATAATGGGTGACAGTAGCAAGCTAAAATAATGGTATGACCAATGAGTTAAAAGATTGTGTGTGTGGGTGCAGTGGCGTACCTTGACAAAATGCTAAAGGGGGCGAACCCCCCCCCCCTTCCCCCCCACACCCACCCACCCACCACAGGGACAATATGAGTACATTTATTATGTCATTGGTGATGATAGCCACTATTATTTCCAAGTTAAATATTAAGTATATTCCTTGACAATGAACAAACATGAACATATATATATATATATATATACATATATATATATATATATATATATATATATATATATAAAATTTCACAGATTAAACAAAAAAACAG
>CAXITT010000020.1:74497-115058 GCA_964033795.1 Lymnaea stagnalis
TTAAAGAAAGCTTAGTTTGTTGTTAAAGATCGTTTAGTTTGTTGTTAAAGATCGTTTAGTTTGTTGTTAAAGATAGTTTAGTTTGTTGTTAAAGATCGTTTAGTTTGTTGTTAAAGATCGTTTAGTTTGTTGGTAAAGATCGTTTAGTTTGTTGTTAAAGATAGTTTAGTTTGTTGTTAAAGCTCGTTTAGTTTGTTGTTAAAGATCGTTTAGTTTGTTGTTAAAGATCGTTTAGTTTGTTGTTAAAGATCGTTTAGTTTGTTGTTAAAGATAGTTTAGTTTGTTGTTAAAGATCGTTTAGTTTGTTGGTAAAGATCGTTTAGTTTGTTGTTAAAGATCGTTTAGTTTGTTGGTAAAGATCGTTTAGTTTGTTGTTAAAGATAGTTTAGTTTGTTGTTAAAGATAGTTTAGTTTGTTGTTAAAGATCGGTTAGTTTGTTGGTAAAGATCGTTTATTTTTTGTTAAAGATCGTTTAGTTTGTTGTTAAAGATCGTTTATTTTTTGTTAAAGATCGCATTAGTTTGTTGTTAATTAGTTTGTTTTTAAAGAACATTTAGTCTTCTGTTAAAGATCGCTTAGTTTATTCTTATAAATCATTAAAGATCATTTGTTTTGTTCTTAAAGATCATTTGTTTTGTTCTTAAAGATCATTTAGTTCGGTCTTAAAAATCGTTTAGTTTGTTCTTTAAGATCGTTTAGTTTGTTGTTAAAGATCGCTTAGAGTGTTCTTAAAGATCGCCTAGTTTGTTTTAAAGATCGTTTAGTTTGTTCATAAATGTCGTTTAGTTTGTTGTTAAATATCATTTAGTTTGTTCTCAAAGATCGCTTAATTTGTTCCTAAATGTCGCTTAGTTTGTTGTAAAATATCGCTTTCGCTTAGTATTAAATGACCGAAAACCTGAGTAAATTTCGGCCGGATGGCCGAAAGTCTAAGTCAATTTCGGCCGAAACCGAAGAAAAACCGAAAGTTAACTTTTCTCTATCGGCCGAAACCGAAATTAAGCCGAAAGTTAAATTTACAGATTCGGCCGAAACCGAAACTTGGCCGAAAGTGATGAAATGGCCACTTTCGGCGCCGAAATCGAAGCCGAAGCCGAAATTCGGTCGGCCTCTAACTTGCAGGAATAGAGCTTCAATGGGCGGGGGAAGAAAAAGACGTATGGAGGGACCCACTCTAGACAATAACAAACGCTTGTGGTCTATGCTGCCACCGCCCGCAGTGTTTGACCTTTTCTGTCACTTCCGGGCTCAGTGTCAAGGCTGCATGTTTTCAATCCCTTGTGAATGTGGTGCCAATTATATTTTAGATTCAATCGTTTTGTAGTCATTTGTTGACGCTTGAACAAATGCTTAAAGTCATGGATGAAGTCAAGTATCATTGTCTTTGGATGTGAGTGTGGTATGTAAAGGAGAGGGGTTGAACAAATGCTTAAAGTCATGGATGAAGTCAAGTATCATTGTCTTTGGATGTGAGTGTGGTATGTAAAGGAGAGGGGTTGAACAAATGCTTAAAAGTCATGGATGAAGTCAAGTATCATTGTCTTTGGATGTGAGTGTGGTATGTAAAGGAGAGGGGTTGAACAAATGCTTAAAGTCATGGATGAAGTCAAGTATCATTGTCTTTGGATGTGAGTGTGGTATGTAAAGGAGAGGGGTTGAACAAATGCTTAAAGTCATGGATGAAGTCAAGTATCATTGTCTTTGGATGTGAGTGTGGTATGTAAAGGAGAGGGGTTGAACAAATGCTTAAAGTCATGGATGAAGTCAAGTATCATTGTCTTTGGATGTGAGTGTGGTATGTAAAGGAGAGGGGTTGAACAAATGCTTAAAGTCATGGATGAATTCAAGTATCATTGTCTTTGGATGTGAGTGTGGTATGTAAAGGAGAGGGGTTGAACAAATGCTTAAAGTCATGGATGAAGTCAAGTATCATTGTCTTTGGATGTGAGTGTGGTATGTAAAGGAGAGGGGTTGAACAAATGCTTAAAGTCATGGATGAAGTCAAGTATCATTGTCTTTGGATGTGAGTGTGGTATGTAAAGGAGAGGGGTTGAACAAAGAAGGGGACTTTGCTTTTGTCTGGTTTTTGCGCCCTCTCCTATTTTTAAAAATATTTTTTAGGTAGGATATATTTATATATATATTATGTAAATTTAATTTATACTTATTTAAATGTTTTTTGTTATACTGATGAAGGCATGTGCCGAAATGTTTACTTATGTATTATGTATAATTATTATTAAAGCTTAAACTATATTGTTATATTGACACACATTTTTGGTGTTTAATTAATCTATGTTAAAGCGTTATCGCAGTCCAACACTTTTTATTATGAGAAATTATTAAAAATGACATCTGGTCGTTCTAGCCCAGTGGTCGGCAAACTCATAAGTCAAAAGAGCCAAAATCAGCAGCAGGACGATTAAAAAAATGTTTGAGAGCCGAATTTCTTTTCAAGAACCTTTCAAGAATGTTTTTCGGAGTCAAAACCGATTTTTGACCAGCCGCACTCAGGTCGCTAAAGAGCCGCATGCGGCTCACAAGCCGCGATTGACCGACCACTGTACTAGCCACATAATTTAGCACGGCCGATCTGGTCCGTCAGTGACGAAAAACAGCGGGTTGGTCTCCGGGTCGGACCCCACACTGACGGTAACGAAGGTGGGGGCCCTGGCATGGGGACGCGACTGTACGTGAGTCCGTCGTTCAACGGCTTGGGTCCGTAACGTTTAAGGCATCCTAAACCTTGGTCCCCTCAGTGGGCGTTCAGGGAGACACTGTGCCCAGAGCATGGGAGAAGCCAATGGATAGTGTTTTCATAAGGTTTTGTTGTTGAATATATGTATATATATATATATATATATATATATATATATANATATATATATATATATATATATATATATATACATTAATGTCCTGTGCATTAATTCAAGTTTAGCATACTTTGTTCCTTTGTTTCATTTACACAACTTCAATGCAATCCATCAATTATTATCTTTTATTTTATGGAGTGCGTACAGCCCGAGGGGGGGGGGGAGTTCCGCACCAGCCGCTCATTATTAAAGCGTACCGACAAAAGTACTAACCACTGAACACTTCAGTCGAAAGTGTCCGGAATAAAAAAAGTGATATTTTAAAAATCAAAGGAAAGATTTTTACCTTTTCACACTTGTAAGATTTAAGTGAAATATAAAAGGAAAGATATTACCTTTTCACACTTGTAAGATTAAAGTTAAGAAAATCAAAGGTAAGATATTACCTTTCACACTGTAAGATTACTTCCGGGGCGCCGCTCTGCAGGCGACTCGAATTCGTCCGTGCATATTTTTTCAGCTTTCGTTAATAGTTAAGAGGTTTATTTCAAAAAGTTTTCTCTGTAATCAAGGCGTGTTGAATGTGTTTTATCAGCTTTGACTGATGATCTTGTATTTTTTTTTATCGCAAGGAACAGCGTTCCATTGGATCTTTCGGACATCGTTGCCATAAAACAAGACTAATCAATATCCGCTATGTAGGGAAAAATTGAAACGCCATCTTGTGAGCAAATGGCAAGATCAAACAACCATTCAAAGACAAATCGGCTACAGACAAAAGGAATGTCCTTGAACTTGGTGAGAAAAAAGAGAACTCTGTTCAAACAAAAATCCAAGACTCTGTTCTCACTCAATAATTCAACAGTTATTCTTACCGCACAATCACTTGCCGTGTGTCTAGCTACAGACTAATTTTAAGGAACAACGAAAAGCTCAAACAAGCATTTTCAGGACGGAAAAAAAAGTACGTTGAATGAAAAAAAAACAACAACACATTTCCATTTATTAGGATCAATAAAAATATCTTATCTTATTAAAGTAAAAAAAAACTAAAAGGAAAGATATTAGCTTTTCACAATCGTGAGATTAAAGATTAACGTTGATACACATCGTCAATGCCGTCTTTAAGAAATGTGGAGGGTATTAACTATTAAAGGGCATAGCAGAAAGCCACCGCTGTCTAGGCAATTACCACTGGTCTGGGAAAGGAATGACTGAAACCTTTCCGACTGAGAATTTAATGCCATGCGCTCCAAGTGTTTGGGTTAACTTACGATTTTGCAACTCTTATAAGTAACTCATTTGTATGCGCATAGATTTATGGCTCTGACACCAAAAGGCATGAATGCCGTGTTTCCCTTCACTTGCTAGACCTTTTCTCCGCCCCCTTCTTTTTTTAACCAATCTTCTTCTTACTTTCGCCTATCATAACCCTGTTACCTACTAATCGTCTGCCACATTCATCTTGCTGTTCTCTCGGATACAACATCTCCTATACAACATTTCAGCTAAGTTTTAATATTTATATTTGCGTTCGTTTATTCGCCGAATAAGACTTCTCGCCTATACGTCAGTTTTTTTTTTGTTGTGTCCTTTTTTTTCAAGTTTTTTTACCTTACCTTTTTTCACACATTTCCTTCTATCTAAACCTGATAGTAGGCTCCACTCCCTCTCACATTTTTAGTAATCATTATGGAGCCTTTTGCCGCTTCAGCCCATATGTACGTGTCTCTATCGAACGCTTTCAGTAATGCTTTTAAGGGTATCTTTAAAGCGTGTTTTTTTCTGACCACCAGCAAACCACTTTCCATGCTCGCATGCTCGGACTCACCATTGATTAATCTTTTGGGCAAGTGGTCGTCTGACATTCGTACAGCATGTCCCGTCCAGCGAAGCTGGGACTGCATTAAAGTTGTAAAGATACTGGGAAGACTTGCCTGTGCTAGTACCTCAGTTTCTGGGATCCTGCCCTGACATTTGATGTTTAGAATTTTTCTGAGTCTTGTCACGGGACAGTGGTGCAACATTTTGTACGGCGTTCATAGACCGTCCACGTTTCACAGGCATAGAGAAGCACATGGAGCACAGCCGCATTGTAGGTCTTCATTTAGTTTGAGTACTGATACCTCTACTGGTCCATACATGCTTAGACAATCTGCCATAAGTTGCAATACGACGGTTGACATAGTCATCAACTGTGCTGCTTTGGGACAGTGTGCTGCTTAAGTATGAGAAGCCCTTTACCACTTAAAGCCTTTCGCCATACATTTGAACTTTGGGCTGAACATAAGTACTGGCTGGTGAAGGACCTCGGTCATGTTCGTGAAATTAGTAGCACCGCGTTGGATATGGCGACTGTTCCAGCGTTTAAGCCAAAATCATTGGCATACAGAAAATCCCGGATGATGTCTGTCAGGACCTTGGATTTGGCTTGTGGTCTCTTGAGATTTAATTGCCTACCATCATTTCGTTATCTGAGACCGATTCCAACAGCTACCTCTCTGAAGGCATCGGTCAGCATGATGGAAAACAGGCTGAAAAGTGTTGGGGCCAAAACACATCCTTGTTTGACGCCTTTTGGCCCAGGGAATGGTTTAGACGTCTCCATTTTTCCCCGAACCCAAGCCTGCATACCATCATCGAATTGCCTTACCATTGAAATGAAATTTCTGGGGCATCCATACTTGGCTATGATATTCAAAGACCATCTCTACTGATAGTATCGAGAGCCTTGGTGAGTTCTACAGAGGTGCAGAAGAGGTCAACATTTGTCTTTGCATTTTTCCTGTAGCTGCTTGGCTGCAAATACCATATCAATATTTCCGCGTTTTTTACAGAAACCACATTGATTTTCTGGCATAAGACCCTTCTCAAGATGCGTATTAAAACGGTTTAGCAATATTCCAGCGAGTAACTTGCTCTGCAATGGAGAGCAATGATATGTCACGAGGTTTGTCGCAAGATTGACGCTTCCCTTTACGCTTGTACATCTTGGAAACTCTGCGGAATCGTCCCTTGCTGCCACTTAAGTAGGAACAGCTGGTGAAGCATTTCAGTCAGAGCCATGCCCCCTTCTTTGTATATTTCAGCTTGGATCGAGTCCTATGTTGTTTTCTACATATTAGGGGAGGGAGGGGGCGATCTCTGTCACGATGTCTGGCTCAACGGGTTGTTGTTAATAAATGGTGTTGATACCATTGGAAGAAAAAGGGTAGGGGGGTAGGTCCACAGTTCCATAATCTCGGGTAAAGCAAGTCGTATCCCCTTTTCAACTGCTTTAAGTGTGTCGCTCGCAGATTTCATTAGAGGGATGTTATCGTCAGCTATTTTCATCGGTGGGTTTCCCCGTGGGTGTCGAGAAATGGACGGTCTGCGGTTGGACGCACTGTTATGATTGCTGAGAAGTGTTGACAGAGGCTTGACACTCACCCCACTCGACGCCCCAGTAGCCTCGGTACTCGGGTTCACTTGCCAATACATCGGCGGTTAAACCGCCTTATTTAACCGCCTTTCAACTGACGTCACGTTAACGCACATCGCAGCTTGATTTGTGTGTTTCAAAACACAATTTAGAGTTTCTTTTGCGTTTTATTTAAGGCGATGCGGTGTGCTCAAATCTGGACGCTAAATTTCTTTTGTATGCAAAATTGCGCATAGAAAAAAGAAAAGACATTTCTCACTCTTTACTCTGTGTGGATTTAGCAACAATAATATCACCAATCACGTCAGCTTAAATTGAATCTTAACTCAAACTTCTACATCACTAGCAGCGTGCGACAGTCTCTACCCATCGAGTCGGAAAATACTTGTATACCCTAGAAATCTAAAGAAATTACGTTTTAATTTGAAAGAAAAATCCTCTCTCATGTAGCAAAAGTAAGTAATTTACTTTAAAAGACTTGGTTCAAATACACATTTAAAAAATGTCACTGCGTTACATATATGTTAAAGAGAGGCCAATATTCGAACACTTTCACGGCTCACCTGAAATAGCAATGTGAACTCTTGAATACTTTATTGCTGAAAGATTGGGATCCGTAGCACATTTTGTAATATAGTTTATAAAGTGCAGGCTCATCGGCGGTAAATGATTATTTGTTTATATTATATCATATTTTAGTAGCCTCCCTGTAAATATGTTGTTTTTGGGTTTGGGAGGAGGTTGGGGTGGGAGGTGGGGGTAAGAGGTTGGGGTGGGAGGTGGGGGGAAGAGGTTGGGGTGGTAGGTGGGGTTAAGAGGTTGGGGTGGGAGGTGGGAGTAAGAGGTTAGGGGGGGGGGGGGGGGGGGGGGGGGGGGGGGGGGGGTGTGGGGGGTGAAGGGGGGGGGGGGGGGGGGGGGGGTAAGAGGTTGGGGTGGGAAGTTGGTTGGAGCGATGAGAATAGTTTGAGATATTCAATGAATGGTCAACAGAATAAGAAAAAAAAGTTAAACATCATATGACGATAATCCGCATTAAAGATAAGAAAGACTAATTTTTCGCGCAGCCCAATTGTACAGTGCACAATGTCCACAGCTTCTACCATATAATGTTATACTCCTTTTTTTTTAGGAGACATCAACAAAGTTCATGAATATTTGGATTATTCTGCGGACTCGGATGCTCAAGTTATTTGAGCCGTGTGTCCCACTAAATCTGTATTGCGGCTACAAGTCTCTCTGTATACCAATTATTTCCCTCAGTAGGGTGGGGGTCGGGGGGGGGAAGCTGAACTTAACCACTAGAATTAGCAGCAGTTATACAAATTAGCCGAGAATATGAGACCGAAAACGGTGCACTTCTCGCACGAGTTCGCCGCACTGTTGCCATCCGCCGAAGCAGAACTGCCGGAGCCGTAATATTCACCGCGGTAATTCACAGTGGGGTGCCTCACATTTCTAGTAACTTCTCGGACGGCCGCCGTGTCAATTCCAGAACTTTTGGCCGATGTCGGCGACGCCGTTCTTCCTGATGGACGATATAATTTTCACCGGATGACCCAAGCAGAAGAACTACGCGCCGAAGAACGAAGCGGTGCATGAAAATGACGTGCACTTTGTCGCACGTTAATCATACGCGTAACGCACACATTTTTAAAACATTTTTAGCGCACGCAATTTTAAAACACGTGCACTGAAAAGACGCCGCTCAGTAATTGCATTGAATACTTTTGTGGCGCTTTTATTTTGAATGTAACGTTTAATTGACACATGGTAATGTATTAATAGTGACCGTACTTTTTTTTCTTCAAATTTAAACCCTGATATTTAGAACCCTGACACTTAGAACCCTGACAAATAGAGCCCTGTTATTTAGAACCCGGACATTTAAAACCCTGACATTTAGAACCCGGACATTTAAAACCCTGATATTTAGAACCCGGAAATTTAGAACACTGACATTAAAGCCCTGACATTTAGAACCATGGCATTCAGAACCTGACATATAGAACCCTGACATTTAGAACCCTGGCATTTAGAACCCTGGCATTTAGAACCTGACATATAGAACCCTGGCATTTAGAACCTGACATTTAGAATTCTGACATTTAGAACCCTGGCATTTAGAGCCCTGACATTTAGAACCATGGCATTTAGAACGTGACATTTAGAACCATGGCATTTAGAACCCTGCCATTTAGAATACTCACATTTAGAACCCTGGCATTTAGAACCTGACATTATAGAACCCTGACATTTAGAACCCTGACATTTAGAACCCTGGCATTTAGAACCCTGACATTTAGAATCCTGACATTTAGAAAACGTTTTTTTTTTTTGCAATGGGTGTCAAAAAATAAACAATCATATGTTGTTACAGAATAACTCTTATGTCCACGAAGCGTCTCTTTAAGAAATATTGAAGTGATGCTAATTTTGGATGAAATATTTTATATAAAAATTATTATAAGGCATCCTTCCGTCTTCGTGAGACGATGGAGTAGCTATATAGTTCTACACTTTGACGAGTGGCTCACTAGGCCAATCCTAGAATGACAATCACGGCCGCATCTCTCGCAGGAGAATATTGAATCCCTGTAAGATCTTGATTTCCGAATTGTTCTTTTTGATTAAAGGGCCTCGTTTCGAGTATCTTCTGCCTTTTTTTTACTCCTTCAAACACTGCTGTTCGCCAGTTGGAGCGATGTTCGGCAAAGAGCTCCCATTCGTTTGTTTCAATATTGGCTTCCCTCATGCTTCGTTTGCAAACGTCAACAAATCTCAGGCGCGGTCGTCCAATATGTCTTGTCCCTTCTGCCAACTCTCCATACAGCAGTATCTTTGGGATACGTCCTTCCTCCATTCTCCGTACATGACCCAACCAGCGAAGCGTCTCTTGATAAGAAATGAGAATATGCTAAACATGTGTGCACGTTCCAAAACCTCCACGCTAGGCACCCTGTCCTGCCAACGAATTCGTAAAATGCGACGCAGACATCTTTGATGGAAGCTGTTGAGTTTCCGCTCCTGATTGGTATATGTGGTCCACACTTCGCTACCATATAGGAGCGTGCTAAGCACACATGCCTGATAGACACTTATTTTTGTTTTATCCGTTAGATTGAGATTGTTCCACATCCGCTTATTCAGTTTAGCCATAGTTGCTGCTGCTTTTGCGATCCTGATATTTATCTATTCATCAACGGAGATCATCATGTAATGATTATATAAAAATATACCTATATATATTTCTGGATGTCAAATGTACTCGGTCTTCAGTTTTATTAACACTTTATTAGTCTATAACTGTACAGTGTACTGGTTAATGCCCGAGACAAATCAGGACCAATGTCCAAAAACCAGTTTTGTATTGGTAAAACGGATGTCTACCTTAATTAAGATATGACGAAGGTCTCGCTGACAGTAATTGCTCAAATCTCTCCTCCTGTTGCTCTTGAAACTCTTGAAGTTGGCCACCAATTAACTGCGGGCAATCAACTCGATATATTCTGTCAGTGACGTACTTTAACAGTTTGAAACAAAAAAATGCAAACAAATCCTAATTAATCATTTTGCAGAACTTCTAGTCTACCATTTGTTTATAGAATTGTATAATAAAAACAAAAAACGGGCCCATTCATATTTCTCGTGCGAGCGACTTTATGAATGCAGGCGATCCACGTGTGTATCCTTCAATAAATCTGCTACACCAGACGATGCACAAAGCCCCCCCCCCCCCCCCCCCCACCCTTTTCATTCAGACGATCAGTTATGGTGAGGACGACACAAGATTTGCCCAACGGAGATAAATCCAACCGGAAGTGGCCACAGTAGAAAAAGAACTATCCTAAACGGAGATCAGGCCGTCCAGCTTCCGGTACAAGAAATTCAAAATAAGAATGATGTAGGAAGAGAAAAAAAAACTCAGACAAAACTCTTTTTTGAATGCAATATTCTCTCAAGGGATATGAAGTTAAAGAAAGAGCTCTACTGAAATCCCAAGGTCTTTCCTATACTCTCTGTCAACATGTTTGATTTTCCGTTCTTCTGGTGCAAGCGCTCTCATGGGTGGTGCTCTCATGGGTGGTGTACGGAACTACCGAGTATTCTTCCTTTCTTCTAGTTATTGTTGTTTCGTGTTGAGATGTTAGCGTAACAGGTTCTGAACAATGGCACGAGATCTGTCTTTGAAACAAGAAAAAGCTTAGTTAATTTTGATTTGGTTAAAATTGATTAAATATTAAGCGGCTAAGCCAGATGTAGGAGACGGCTGTCAATTTCGAAATCTACGAACAGCGATTCATTCAACAATAGGCTAAATTTAACTTGTAAGGCTAACCGATTTTAAAAAAAAAAAGCTCATGGAAGGGAACGAAAAACAATAATTTAATTAAAGGTTAATAAATAAATCCCACTTAACATTAAACGGAGACTAACTGGGATGTGTTCCAGCGGGTGGGGCCTGTGTTCAGCGGGTGGCGCCTGTGTTCAGCGGGTGGCGCCTGTGTTCAGCGGGTGGCGCCCGTGTTCAGCGGGTGGCGCCCGTGTTCAGCGGGTGGCGCCTGTGTTCAGCTGGTGGCGCTGTGTTCAGCTGGTGGCGCTGTAGTCTAGGAGACTTAATGACCATCGGCTCGATTGGGATGACGATGCTATCCACTATCGGTGCAACTTTGTCAAAGTGCAATCGTTTTACACTCTAAAAAACGTTTTCTAATTTTTAAAGTTCCCAATTACATATGAGCTTAGCTCGGATGGAACATTTGGCCCAACGTGACGCTAATTGGACTCGTGGGAATCTCACCGGGCTGGTTGCAAGGGCTCCGATACAAAATCGGCCTTTAAAAAAAAAAAAGCAACAAAAAACAAAAATCGCTTTGAAACGCAGATTTTTTTTATTACTCCACGAACATGGAAAGCTTGTAAATTAAATAAGGCGGCATTAATACATTAAATGGAATGAACAAAAAACAAAACACAAAACAATTATTTTAGGGTGAATATTGTCTGAACGCACGCAGGCGGGCCAATAAAAAGTAGTTCCAAAATGAAAGCTCTAACAACGCCATAACCGTGTAGATAAAATTGCGGTAAGCAAATTACAGAATGCCCGAAATCACGATGAAATCGGGAAACATCATTACGGGCACATTAAATATGGCTGCATGATAGAAGTGAATCAATTGAGGCAATTATGTTGGTTCTGTTAGGGGAATATCCTGCAGTGCATTTGATCCTCGAGAATGGACTTGAGGAATCGGATCATTGACCTGTATGGCTTCGTCGGCAATGCTGTGGGTGGAAGTAGTTCTTCAGTGGTGTTGTAAAAACAACAACAAAACAATCAAGTTTATAAGCGTTCCTTTCAAGTGGTGTGTATTTATTTAACAGTGGTGTGCTCAAACTTTCCGTTGGCTTACGCTTGACCACCAGTAGGTATACGACGAGTTTTCTCTTCTCTGACTAACTTTCTGGATGTATTTCTATCGGTATTTCTGTCTCTCTTTCTCTCCCTCACTCTTTCTCCCACTCACTCTCTCTCTCTATCTTTCTCCCCCACCCCCCCACCCTTTCTTTATCTTTCTGGGGGGTTTTTTATTCGCGCATTTCCTAAAAGAAGAAAAATGATTGGCATGTCTAATATTGAATGAGATATCTGATGCGTCCCTTTAATATCGAATATCAAAACCTCCAGAACGTGCTTGTTAAGGGATAGCTCATTCCAACATCATAGGCGCGGCCCCATTAACAAAAAAAAAAAAAAAAAAAAAAAAAAGAAAGGACATCTGTATTTTTGATTGATATCGCCCACCTGACCTGCCATGAGAATTCTGTTCGGCGTACCTGCCTTACCGTATCATCGTTTTCCATGTCGAATACCATTGGCTCGCGCACGAAGTACTTTAGTGTGAAACTAGCTCAATTCAAGGCCGGTACACTGACGTGACGGGTTACTCATGACATTGTTTCTATTGATTTTCAACCGCATGTCATGCCAATAGCAATTACGTCTGGCTTTAGATCATAGACAAGTATTGATCTCTTATTGCATACGGCACGGTATCAGGGTAGATGCCGGGGTGTTATTCGAAATATAACACCGGCCTAAGGGTGAGACGAGCACCTCTTGCCACGAGCATATCATGGCATTGGTAGATCATACCACGGGCATACCATAGCTTGGGAAGATCATAGCGCGGGCACATCATGGCAGGGACAGATCATAGCAGGGGCAGATCATAGCACGGGAAGATCATGACATGGCAGATCATACCACGGGAAGTTCATGCCATGGGCATATCGGAACATTGCATATCAAAGCACGGGCAGATTTTATCAAGGGAAGTTCATGCCACGGGCATATCGGGACATTGCATATCAAAGCAGGGGCAGATCTTATCAAGGGAAGTTCATGCCACGGGCATATCATTACACTGCAGAATACCTTCCGGAGTTTGTCCTGTCAACTCTTAGTGGAGCAGCCATATGTCTTATACTCCGGAGTTTGACCTGTCAACTCACTATAGTAGAGAGGATTTGTGGTTTGTCCTTTCGACTCTCTGTACTAAAGATGGTATTTATATACACTCTGTAATTTGCTCTGTCAACTCACCAAAGTCGAATCGATATTCTTACACACCCAAGCTCGTCCTGTACACAGTGGTTTGACATGGGGGTAGTCATCTCTTAGTACTCCCCCACAGAAATGGCTCCGACATTGCCCTTGGCAGGGCACCCATTACAAGACACGGCACTTCTAGCCAAATGGCACCCAGCTTCAGACAGACGTATTTAATTGAGATTCTGATGGAGAAATCCATGTCTAGGAACTGCCAATATCTACTTGACCTCAACTTAAAAACAAGGCTGCCGAGTGGGGGGTGGGGGATAGAGTTGGACTTGTTCAGCGCCACTTAGGTGTTTAAAAAAATCTGTTGATTTAAAATTCAAAAGAATCTCAGCGTGGGCTTAAATCCCAGTCGTAGGTTGTAGCGCCAGCATCGGTATCGTATGTAGCGTCCAATATTGGTATCGTGTGTAGCGTCCAGTATTGGAATCGCGTGTAGCGTCCAATATCGGTATCTTGTGTAGCGTCCAATATCGGTGTCTTGTGTAGCGTCCAGTATCGGTATGGTGTGTAGCGCCCAGTCTTCGTATCGGCTGTAGCGTCCAAAATCGGAATCGGATTTGTAGTCATGTATTCGGATTCTGGAACGAAATATGGCTCTTTAAAATTGGCATGTGAAAGCACCCGTGCGTCCGTGCTCAAAATTATCGCTCTCATTTCAGCAAATAGAATAATTTCATGTTTAATTATCGACACAGTTCAGCACTATAAATACGCTCGTAAATTGTTTCAGAAGAAGAAAAAAGATATTACAATGTCCAAAATTGGAAAGTGCATTGAAATGCGTGGAAGCAATTTAAAAAAAAAGAAAGGTTCTAAATACAAGCATAGAAAACTGTGTAAACTAAAAGCGTTTGATGAAGGCCTGTCACATGTGATCATACCAAGTTAAACGGGGCGCCCCCCCCCCCCCCCCCAAAAAAAAAAAAAAAAAAACAACCCCAAGCAGCCGAGGTTTTCAAGCAATGCGGCTTAAGATCTTTCGACATTGTAATCACACGTAATCAAGATCCATCTAAAAGGTCGCATTAACTGTAAAAGTGCCCAGATATGACTAGTTTAAAGTGTTTTTTGCGGAAGCTCTGTCGCAAGCATTTTAAGAGTTCACCCAATAAACCAACACATCGTCCTTGTAGCGTTGTGTGCTTTTAATTCACTAACACGTTATACATTTGGAATGTTATACATTTATTGAGTCATGGTCGTTTTCAAGGACCTGTTCGCAGTCTTTTAGCAAAATCTTCTTCTGCCGCACCTTCTACTGACACATCTTCTATTGACGCATATTCTACTGACACATCTTCTATTGACGCATATTCTACTGATGCATCCTCTACTAACACATCCTCTACTGACGCATCCTCTACTGACACATCTTCTACTGACACATCCTCTACTGACACATCCTCTACTGACACATCCTCTACTGACACATTCTCTACTGACACATCCTCTACTGATGCATCTTCTACTGACACATCCTCTACTGACGCATCTTCTACTGACACATCTTCTACTGACACATCTTCTACTGAAGCATCTCTACTGACACATCCTCTACTGACGCATCTCTACTGACACATCCTCTACTGACGCATCTCTACTGACACATCCTCTACTGATGCATCCTCTACTGACACATCCTCTACTGACGCATTCTCTACTGACACATCCTCTACTGATGCATCCTCTACTGATGCATCCTCTACTGACACATCCTCTACTGACACATCTTCTACTGAAGCATATCTACTGACACATCCTCTACTGACGCATCTCTACTGACGCACCTTCTACTGACGCACTTTCTACTGACGCATATTCTACTGACACATCTTCTACTGACGCATCTCTACTGACGCATCCTCTACTGACACATCCTCTACTGACGCATCTCTACTGACGCACCTTCTACTGACGCACTTTCTACTGACGCACTTTCTACTGACGCATCCTCTACTGACACATCCTCTACTGACGCATATTCTACTGACACATCTTCTACTGACGCATCTCTACTGACGTATCCTCTACTGACACATCCTCTACTGACGCATCTCTACTGACGCACCTTCTACTGACGCACTTTCTACTGACGCATATTCTACTGACACATCTTCTACTGACGCGTCTCTACTGACGCATCCTCTACTGACGCACCTTCTACTGACGCATCCTCTACTGACACATCCTCTACTGACGCACCTTCTACTGACGCACTTTCTCCTGACGCCTCCTCTCCTGACACCTCTCTACTGACGCACCTTCTCGACTGCGTGAAAGATGACTGCGATCCTCTACTGACACATCTCTACTGACGCACCTTCTACTGACGCACTTTCTACTGACGCATCCTCTACTGACACATCTCTACTGACGCACCTTCTACTGACGCATCCTCTACTGACGCATCTCTACTGACGCACCTTCTACTGACGCACTTTCTACTGACGCATCCTCTACTGACACATCCTCTACTGACGCATCTCTACTGACGCACCTTCTACTGACGCACTTTCTACTGACGCATATTCTACTGACACATCTTCTACTGACGCATTTACTGACGCATCCTCTACTGACACATCCTGTACTGACGCACCTTCTACTGACGCACTTTCTACTGACGCATATTCTACTGACACATCTTCTACTGACGCATCTCTACTGACGCATCTTTTACTGACGCACCTTCTACTGACGCACTTTCTACTGACGCATCTTTTACTGACACACCTTCTACTGACACACCTTCTACTGACGCACCTTCTACAGACATATCTCCTACATCAACATACACATATCTCTATGTAGCAATGTCCGTCACTAACGCTAAGGTTCAGCAGCGCGCAAAAGAAACTTTCCGATAACTGAGCTAATTGAGTTTCCTAAAATAACCGCAAGTGCGTTTGGTGTGTAATATTTTCTTAGGGCGTGCAAAAAAAAAAGAAAAAAAAAGTGTGCGTTGGCATTTAAGGCGGCTACCATGAGGGAGTTCAGGGGAGTTTATAAGGGTGGGGTGGGGCTATATTATATAGGTTATAAACATTTCCCAAAATCTAATGTTAGAAACGTAAACACCTGCACACAGTTGCCCTATCCGCCTCCAAGTTTTCCTCACACAATGTCTGAAGTCTGATTAAAAAAAATAAAGTAACAGCCCGTCGGCAATAATTGTGTGTAAACACGAACAAGACAGGGGAAAATAAACAGTCTTTCAATCAATGTGTTGCTTTTCTTTGACAACTAAGACAGGTTACGGGCCAGCAGCAGTAAGTTCAACGAAATCGGCAACGCAAACTTAGTGCGACGTGGAATGTCGCTATTTCTCCAACGCCGAGACTCCTGCAATCATTTACAAACCCGTGTCATAGAACTGTGGGCCTCCTCACACAAGAAGCCGTGATTTGCTGCTGCTAGTCCTGGAAATGCTTGGTAAACCTGGCAAGATGCGAAAATGGAAAAAAAGGGGGGGGGGTGCTCTTTCTGTTTCTTTTGTAATTCAGGGCGAGCTCTACGACATAACACTGAGCTCTCAACCCCAATTCCGAGAAACTTTGTGCCTATCTGTCAATGCTGACTGTTTAAAGGACCATAAAATTGTTTATGAAACTCTGAATCCGGGATCTCTCGGGATGGGACACTTTCCCAGGAAGCCTTATAATTACAAAAAATCGTGCGGGATCCGGGTAGATAAGCTCACTTGGTGTATTGGAAAGGTCGCTACATGTGTCTGTGTCTTGACGGCTTCCATTGGAAAGGTTGCTACATGTGTCTGTGTCTTGACGGCTTCCATTGGAAAGGTTGCTACATCGTCTGTGTCTTGACGGCTTCCATTGGAAAGGTTGCTACATGTGTCTGTGTCTTGACGGCTTCCATTGGAAAGGTTGCTACATCGTCTGTGTCTTGACGTCTTCCATTGGAAAGGTCGCTACATCGCCTGTTTCTTGACGGCTTCCATTGGAAAGGTTGCTACATGTGTCTGTGTCTTGACGGTTTCCATTGGAAAGGTCGCTAAATCATCTATGTCTTGACAGCTTCCATTGGAAAGGTTGCTACATGTGTCTCTGTCTTGACGGCTTCCATTGGAAAGGTCGCTACATGTGTCTGTGTCTTGACGGCTTCCATTGGAAAGGTTGCTACATGTGTCTCTGTCTTGACGGCTTCCATTGGAAAGGTCGCTACATGTGTCTGTGTCTTGACGGCTTCCATTGGAAAGGTTGCTACATGTGTCTGTGTCTTGGCGGCTTCCATTGGAAAGGTCGCTACATCGCCTGTTTCTTGACGGCTTCCATTGGAAAGGTTGCTACATGTGTCTGTGTCTTGACGGTTTCCATTGGAAAGGTCGCTAAATCGTCTATGTCTTGACAGCTTCCATTGGAAAGGTTGCTACATGTGTCTGTGTCTTGACGGCTTCCATTGGAAAGAACGCTACATCGTCTGTGTCTTGACGGCTTCCATTGGAAAGGTCGCTAAATCGTCTATGTCTTGACAGCTTCCATTGGAAAGGTCGCTACATGTGTCTGTGTCTTGACAGCTTCCATTGGAAAGGTCGCTACATGTGTCTCTGTCTTGACGGCTTCCATTGGAAAGGTCGCTACATCGTCTGTGTCTTGACGGCTTCCATTGGAAAGGTTGCTACATGTGTCTTGACGGCTTCCATTGGAAAGGTTGCTACATCGTCTGAGTCTTGACGTCTTCTATTGGAAAGGTCGCTACACGTGTCTTTGTCTTGACGTCTTCCATTGGAAAGGTCGCTAAATCGTCTGTGTCTTGACGGCTTCCATTCCAGATGATATAAGAAAAGCCCGATGTTTGAAGCTGGAAGTCCAGAAAATTGGCTTGTGGTCACTTAATGACGTAACCAAGAGGGTGTGTGTGTGTGTCACCTAATCCGTAATCAAGGGGGGGGGGCACTTAATGACGTAACCAAGGGGCCTATCACTCTTTTCATCGTCATTGCTGGACATTTTCTCCTCGGTGATATCGTCTTTGAATTTTTTTTTTAGATATGTATTTTATTGCTTGTTTGGTTTACGTAAAATATAGAGCTTTTCAAGAATTATTTATAGAATTTCTTTCTACTTGAGTTTCATTCTTGTGGGGGGTTGTGTGGAAGGAGCTTAATGCATAAAAAAATAAATAAATACATTATTTCTCCTTCTTAGTGCGTTTTAACTCGTCTTTCATGGAAAGCATTTTTTTAAAAGCTAATTTAATTTAATAAAAAATTTTTTTTTTTTTTTTTTTTTTTTTTTTTTAAATGTTTTTTTTTATTTTTTTTGTTTTTGTTTTTAAAATTTTTTTTTTTTTTTTTTTTTTAGTATTTAAAATGGTTATCGTTAAGATTTTAGCTTGTGGTTCTTGGAAAGTGATTTATGCTGCATAAACTAAAAAAAAAATTAAATGGTTGGATAGGCCTACTTTAAAAACCTGTTACTCAACAGACGGGACACCCCCGCTCCCCCCAGCCATTTTTCATTTGCTACAAGGTGAATAAATTAATTTAAAATATTGGAATTCAACGGCACTGAAACATAATTGTTACCCAAACCTTGCACTTCTGATTGAAACTGCATTTATCCGTATTCCTATAAGTTGACATAATGTTTTCTAATCAGGGATCTTGGCGCATGCGCTTGCCGTTTGCTATTTGCGAAACAGTCCTTAGTCATTGGGTTCATGGCCATGTCAAAAGTCACGCGTTTTTAAAACAAGGGTCCTCAAACTTTTCAATCAGGGGGCCGGTTCATGTCCCCCGATAACTCTTTGGGGACTGGACTAGAATTGAAAAAAAAATAATTGAAATATTACTATGCATACTTCATGTATCGTATTTGTAGTGTAAAAAAAACAACCCAGCAACAACAGGAGAAAATAATACCCTATTAAGAACGAAGAACAGTTGTAATCAACACAAAGTTTATTAGTGGTTCAAGGGGAGGTATGTGTCTCCTTTTGGCTAAATAGATGGTCAATATCCGGTTCTATATATGCCATTCCTGGCCAGGTACCCAAAACGAAGGCCAGGCGGTCCTAGTTAAGGACCTCTGGCGGGTCGTGGTTTGTGGCCCCCTGGTTTAATAAGACAGTAATTTGTTGATATTAACACACACAAAAATCTTACGGGAGCAACCGGCTCTGAGCTAAACTGCAAGTTTGAGAGAATAATCACCAAATGTAAAAGTGCTATCAAAAGTTCGCAGATAAAAGCCAAAAATAACATGATTTCTTTTTTAAAAATATTATTATTTAAAAAGTGAAAAGCAGTAAATGTTAATTTCCGAACTATCCCAAATGACCAGAAGCCAGCGCTACACCAGCCCTGTAGCCGAGCGCCCCATGACCGTATTACATCACATGCTCTCATCATCTACTTTGCTCACGAACTCCTGGTCACGTTCCCCGAGAAATCGGAACACTCACCCGAGCGTTTACCGTCGGATTTCATTGGTTTTGCCGGGCCGTGAACCAAATTCGCCAATGATTTAATCAACCACTGCGCAGCGCCTGCTCCCCCTTTTCCCCCGCTGCGCCCGTCTAGACAAAGGATTATCCGTCCGGTTGCAGAACAAAATAAAACCCAACTAGTAAAACATGTCGGGGGAATAGGAGAAAGAAAGACACCCCCCCCCCCCCAAACCAGCAACTACATAGTCAGACAATTGTGAGGGTTAAACAGGGGGATTAACTTATGTACCCGCAGGCGTAGATAATTAATAATCTTGACATCTGGTAAAATAACTGCACATGTCCAGAAAATTGAATTTTTTAAGCATATTAGCTTGCCCATGGATGGAGCCGACTTTTTCAATGCCGGTTGGTTTCACAATCATAAATACTTGAAAAAGACATTTTTAGACTTGTTTTTTCTAAAAGACATGTTTAGGGGCTTGTTGTTTCTAAAAGATATGTTTAGGCTTGTTGTTTCTAAAAGATATGTTTAGGCTTGTTGTTTCTAANAAAGGATTATCCGTCCGGTTGCAGAACAAAAAAAAACCCAACTACGAAAACAAGTCGGGGGAATAGGAAAAAAAAAGACACCCCCCCCCCCCCAAACCAGCAACTACATAGTCAGACAATTGTGAGGGTTAAGCAGGTGGATTAACTTATGTACCCGCAGTCGTAGATAATTAATAATCTTGACATCTGGTAAAATAACTGCACATGTCCAGAAAATTGAATTTTTTAAGCATATTAGCTTGCCCATGGATGGAGCCGACTTTTTCAATGCCGGTTGGTTTCACAATCATAAATACTTGAAAAAGACATTTTTAGACTTGTTTTTTCTAAAAGACATGTTTAGGGGCTTGTTGTTTCTAAAAGATATGTTTAGGCTTGTTGTTTCTAAAAGATATGTTTAGGCTTGTTGTTTCTAAAAGTTATGTTTAGGCGCTTGTTGTTTCTAAAAGATATGTTTAGGCTTGTTGTTTTTTAAAAGTTATGTTTAGGCGCTTGTTGTTTCTAAAAGATATGTTTAGATTTGTTGTTTCTAAAAGATATGTTTAGGTGCTTGTTGTTTCTAAAAGATATGTTTAGACTTGTCGTTTCTAAAAGATATGTTTAGGCGCTTGTTGTTTCTAAAATATATGTTTAGACTTGTCGTTTCTAAAAGATATGTTTAGGGGGTTGTTGTTTCTAAAAGATATGTTTAAGGGGCTTGTTGTTTCTAAAAGATATGTTTAGGGGCTTGTTGTTTCTTAAAGATGTTTCGGGGGCTTGTTGTTTCTAAAAGATATGTTTAGGGGCTTGTTGTTTCTAAAAGATATGTTTAGGGGCTTGTTGTTTATAAAAGACCTGTTTAGGCTTGTTGGTTCTAAAAGACATGTTTCAGCTTGTATTTTCTAAAAGACATGTTTAGGCTTGTTGGTTCTAAAAGACATGTTTAGGCTTGTTTTTTTTAAAAATATATGTTTAGGGGCTTGTTGTTTCTAAAAGATATGTTTAGGCGCTTGTTGTTTCTAAAAGTTATGTTTAGATTTGTTGTTTCTAAAAGATATGTTTAGGTGCTTGTTGTTTCTAAAAGATATGTTTAGACTTGTCGTTTCTAAAAGATATGTTTAGGCGCTTGTTGTTTCTAAAATATATGTTTAGACTTGTCGTTTCTAAAAGATATGTTTAGGGGGTTGTTGTTTCTAAAAGATATGTTTAAGGGGCTTGTTGTTTCTAAAAGATATGTTTAGGGGCTTGTTGTTTCTTAAAGATGTTTCGGGGGCTTGTTGTTTCTAAAAGATATGTTTAGGGGCTTGTTGTTTCTAAAAGATATGTTTAGGGGCTTGTTGTTTATAAAAGACCTGTTTAGGCTTGTTGGTTCTAAAAGACATGTTTCAGCTTGTATTTTCTAAAAGACATGTTTAGGCTTGTTGGTTCTAAAAGACATGTTTAGGCTTGTTTTTTTAAAAATATATGTTTAGGGGCTTGTTGTTTCTAAAAGATATGTTAGGGGCTTGTTGTTTCTAAAAGACATGTTTAGGCGCTTGTTGTTTCTAAAAGATATGTTTAGGGGCTTGTTGTTTCTAAAAGATAAGTACAGGCTTGTTGTTTCCAAACTCGATTCCCATAAGTTGAGCAGGGCTAATTTAAACAGAACGAGTAATATATATATATTTCTGCCCTTTCAATTCATTGCGTCATCATCCAATCCCTGTTTACATAGCCTAGGTCAGTGGTCAGCAAACTCATTAGCCAAACGAGCCAAAAATCGGCAGCAGCACGATTCAAAATTTTTTGAGAGCCAAATTTCTTTTCAAAACCAGGTTTTTGTGAGTCAAGACAGATTTGTGGCTTATCGGCCGAGCCGCACTCTGGTCACTAATAAGCCGCATGCGGCCCGTGAGCCGCGATTTTTCTACCACTGGCCTAGGCGACGACCGCGACCAATGATACGAAAGCGAGACCAACATGTTCGCTCTCTTCTCCCCGAAAAAAAAAATTGTTTTTTCCTAAACGTCCTACTCACGTGGCAGAAGACGTGAATCATTTCGTATCGTCGAGTGGGAGTTGTAATTATATGCCACTCAGAACTCCGCGACAGCCCTGCATGTTTCCAGTTGAATCAGAGGTCGAGACGGGACATCTTTTTATTTAATACTTTTTGGTTTCGGTCCTTCATTCTAAAAATAGTATTATAATTTTCTAACATTTTCTTTTCAAAAAAAAAAAAAATTAAAAAAAAAAATTAAAAAAAAAAGGAAAGAAACTGTTCCTACGTGTAACGTAACTGATTGACGCGAAAAGCATGGTGAGCGTAGCATTCCAGCCCGCTGGAACAGATTGCGTGCTTCTTGATAAGGTTTTCAAAATGTTCATTTTACGGTGTATTGGTTTCCGGGCCGCTTGGATTGGTTTCACGCGATACAAAAATGTGACAAGACATTGTGGGCGGATAAAGAAGTCGGAAATACAGAGGAAGTGCAGACAATTACCGTGTCCAAAATACGATGGAGAACAGCACTCAGATGATGACTTCTTAATAGCAAAGTAAATAAAGATTTGAGAATCCCTCTACCGCAGAAATAGAGGGCGCACCAAAATTTTATTGTGTCAGCAATGCGCCTGCGAAGAAAAAAAAGCGGAGTGGGGGCGTTAATTTGATTTCATCCATGCATTATCTTCGTCTAAGTCTTAGCCGTGGTAAAGTCATCGAATTGTAGTTGATCTTCAGCCTGACGCCCCCGAACATAGTATTCTCTACTTTAATTACATCAAGATCTACTGCAATGTTGCCGTCGTTCTTTTCTTAGCGGATTTCCACGAGGTCGTCGTAAAACTGGGGGAGTCATTTTTGTAGCAGCCATGAGAATGCTGTGCGGCTGTTGAAGGGGCGTGATGTAGGCTATTTCATAGTTTAAAAATGTGTGTGTGGACCTATGTGGGGGACATCCTTGATCAAATCGTCTCACTTTAAACAACATTATTTATAACTGACATGGTTACCGAACGCTGCATGAGACTGAATTCAGAGACGGGGGTCTTCAGTTATTTTAACAAACTCCACGAGTTTCTTGGTTGTTTGGACCCCCCCCTCCCCCCTACCCCACAGACACACTTTTTTTTTTTAATTCTAACAATTACCCCCCCAAATATACTTTTTCATTAGAGGTAAAGGTCACGCTTCTTCAATGTGAAAATTGCATAATTTAAAAATAAAAATGAAAAGAATAATAAAAAAAGAATTTTGTGTAGGCTAACCTAATTATGGTTGTATTACACCCTCCTCCTTCCCTTCAACACACAGACATACACACACATACACAGACGAGCTCCATTCTAATATCAAACAAATGGTCATTGATTTTCTTTTTTATGGCCTTGATTAGGTTTAGGGTAAAACCGAGGATGTTGTCATTATCTTGGCTGGGCAAGCTTGGAGGTTGTCATTTGTACTGGTTGATGCCCCCATGCACACACACCCACACACACCCACACACACCCATACACCGCTGGCCCGGTGACCAGAAGATGGTGTATTTGTGCATCTTGGCAGCCGAGTTTGAGGCGACATCCGGCATCGGGCCGGTCACTATGGAGAAACTTCCTGCCCGGCCTGCGCCCAGATAACGTCGGGTGGATGAATGCTCGGAGATTTGATAATTGGATTTACCAACAAGATTACGGCTGAGTACTTAACGATTTCACCATAGAAAACCTGGAGTTTAGTCACCAATGAGGGGAGGGGGGCGCTAAGGTGGTTGGGAGAGATAAGGTGGTTGGGAGAGAGAGAGAGGCAGCGAGCGCTATTAGGGTGAATGGACCTCATCGGGGTTTTCAATGACGCCATAGTTATTTTGTTTGTATTGTGTGTGTGTGAACTACTTGTTCAAAATAAAGAAGGAAAACGACAATGAAACACCTGGGCAACAATTTTTTGAGTTTAAAGCTCCCAAACCAGGCCTGCACAACATATGGCCCGCGGGCCGAATGCGGCCTGCCAGCTCCAACTTTGCGGCCCGTGAAGTAACGAAATGTTCTTTATTATTATTATTTTCTTAATCCTTCCCCCCCCCCCCCCCCCCCCTATTTTCTTTCGAGCCGCACAAGTGTTTCATCAAGTATGATTTGACCTTTAATCAGTACATTCTCAGTTGTGCAGTCCTAAACGATCAAAGAATTGGGTTGGTCAAATTTTTTGGGGGGTCGGGGTTCACGCATTTGTCCTTCAATTGGTAGTTTATGGCTTGCTATTAGTGAGAACCTCTGTAATGGACGGCCATACTCTCGCCAGCTATCTTTATTTGCTGTTAGTGTAAGGGACCAAATCATGAACTTGAAAAACGGGACTCACCCAAGGAGGGTTTGGGGGGGGGGGGGATACCTTCCAGCTAAAGAGGAGTCCGGGGGCCTCCACCGGAAACTGTTTATTGAAATATGCTCATTCTAACTATTTTGAGACCTCGAAATTTTTTAAAATTTACCTTCACGTGTAAGGGACCAAATCATGAAATTGAAAAACGGGACTCACCCAAGGAGGGTTTGGGGGGGGGGGGATACCTTCCAGCTAAAGAGGAGTCCGGGGGCCTCCACCGGAAACTGTTTATTGAAATATGCTCATTCTAACTATTTTGAGACCTCGAAATCTTTTAAAATTTACCTTCACGTGTGTAATTTAATTTAAACTCTTGGGCATTTCATAAACGAAAACAATTATTTTTCAGTGAATACTTATATATTTATACATATTTTACAACATAATACAACACAAAAAATTAAATTTCTCTTGTCTAGGACTTAAATTGAGGATATTTGGCTATGTCCCAGCCATTGTTAAAGCTTCCTTCTTATCTAATGTAAATTTGTCTAACTAGAACAGTCCCTTCCGAAATTGTAGAGAACCTGCAGGATTGCAGAAAGGGTCTCCACTCTCATCTTATCGACAGAGTGGTGGAAGGGGAGCAGTGCAGCCATCACGCGAGCCCACATCACCACTGGCACAGGCTACACAGCTAGTCAAAATATTACTAGAAGTTATATTATAAATTAGGAACTTTGGGTGATTTGAAAATGTGTTTGGTTTTAGAAACGGGACATGTAGGCGTCCCGAGAGACATTTTCGGGACACCGGGTAGGATCGTGAAAAAAAAACGGGACGTTTTGTCACCCTATGTTAGTGAGAACCCCTGTAATGGGCGTGAGAACCCCTGTAATGGGCGGCCATGTTCTCATCAATGGTATCTAATGAAAAACATTACACGATTTTGGTCTCTGTTCAGGCGGTCACACTGCACGTTTAGATGTGGAACAGTAGTGCGTGGGGTTGGTTGAACTACACGCACTCTGGGAACCTCCACGTCTGACTTCAATTTATAACCTTAAGAAAATAGTTATCTCTCACACGGTTCTTTCCTTCCACCCAGTCATTTTTTGTTTTTGTCCTTTTTTTTTTTTTTTTTAGTTTCTTTTCCTTTTTTTTTAAAAAAAACAACAACAACAAAAACGTGAATTAAGCACATTATCTGGAATTATCATACATCTATTTGAAGGGAACATTTTGTGATGAAAATCCATACTTAAATCAGCGCAGTTAAGGTTTCCCCCAATCTCTTGGTGCAGTCGAATTTCGTCTTGTTATTCCAATTTAGCTTTAATTCGCGCAAAAATAATATAATATTCCACTCCATTATTTTTGGTTAATATTTTTTTGTTCAGGCAAGGACCAGCCAAGTGCGGTAATGTAACGTAATAAGTTTGACGCGGTCCGGGAGTACTGGCTCCTGCCGCACATCGCGGTGCTGTGGACGTTACTCTACGCCTGTGCGCCCCCATCTCCGGTGAGCTCAACACTTCCGTTTTACTGGATCAGCCGTGTCGGAGGAAAAAAAAAAAGATATCAGCCGCGTTCTGTCGCTGTCCGTGGTACACGGTTTGATTGAAATGCCGGTTTGTGGTAAGACGCTCGCGGGGAAAACGTGGGGGATAAAACCATGTAGACTACTGTCACGTTCTTCTACGTTGGATTGGAAGGCCCGTCTCCTAACACGACCACGTCGGATCGCATTCTTCCGGTAATGTGTCGGAGAAAGGGCTACCCTATCGTCCACAAAAAAAAATGCTGCTGTTCAAAATAACAGTACCCGGAAATTTGTTCGAATAAATGTTTTTTTGTTTTTTTTTTTAGAACAGATGTTAGCTCAAACGGAAGTTTGTTAGAACGGAGATTTGTTAGAACAGAAAAATCCCCCTTTCCCCCCCCCCCCCCCCCCTTTTTTTAGAACAGATGTTAGCTCAAACGGAAGTTTGTTAGAACGGAGATTTGTTAGAACAGAAAAATCCCCCTTTCCCTCCCCCCCCCCCCGAAAAAAATAACAACAAACAATCAACAAACAAACAACCAAACACCAAACAAACAACAGACAAACAAACAACAAGCAAAGACAAACAAACAACAAGCAACAAAGTCAAAATTATTTTTAAAAAGATTTTATTTGCGCTATTTTTCACTCGCACCTTCAGTTAGCAAAGTAAAAATTAGTAAAATAATATCTTGTTTGATGAGCTAATTTCATTTCAAACAAACTTAAGTTCGCTCTAACTTCCGTTCGAAAAAATATTCCTTCGTACAAATTTATTTCGTACTAAATCCCGGGAACCATTACGTGCATTACATTAATTCACACGCTACCGTTTGTTTTGATGGGCCGCTCTTTCACCGAACAGTTGGTTTGAGTAAAAATAAAAAAATAAAAATTCCTATCAATATAGTTTTCTCGGCTATCCCATAACCGAGATTACCTAGTGATGAAATCCCGTATCTAGTCCCCCCCCCCCCCCCCCCGCATTGATGTCACACGCCTGCCATACTTATCTGGATTATTATTATTATTATTTTGCAATGCATCGCTTCCCACAACAACGATTTGTCAATATTTTCGAAATATCTGCGCAATGCCAGCAAAGTCTGATTACCGCATAGTTTAATAAATCTTGCCCCCCCCCCCTCCCGCTTCCATTAGGCCAAATCGATGGACCCGCCTACCCTTTACTCCGACGGTTCTCAACACGTTTAACTCACGCCCACTTTTGTGTGTGCATTGCGCAAGTGTTCGCGCCTCCCCTTTTTAAACTATGAAAGTGCAACTCTATTTAGGTCTCTTCACACACAAAAAACAACAACAACACTATCACTTGCCAGTCCTCACGTTTCGGTTATTTAAAAAACCAAACAAAAACCAAACAACTTGATCCGCTAACCTCCGCGCCGCACCACGTCATTTAACGTTAAACATTTCTTCAACAACGGGTTTCCGCGCCAGCAATAAACACGGACTGGTTTGTTCTGATCTATTCCCGTGACACGAGTTTCTAGTTCCGATCGATGGTGTACACATTTTGGTTAAAAAAAAGAAAATGAAAAAAAAAAAACCAACAAAAAAAAACCAAAAAAAAAAAAAAAAAAAAAAAAAAAACAAAAAAAAAAAAAAAAAAAAATTTTTAAAAAAAAAAACGGTTTTGGGGGGGGAGGGGGGGGGCGGCGGGTGAACCCCCCCCCCCCCCCCAAACCCGTCCAGGGCATGAGGCTTACTCGGGATTTAGGGCTATGGAAAAATACAAATTGTATGTGGGACGATCCTGTGGCTTAAGGTTGCCTTAGCCGAGATTAGCTGTCCGTGACGAAGTGCAGGACAGAAAGTGGGACAGGCTAAATATTGGCGGTGTTTTATGAACAGTCAGGCTAAATATTAGAAATGTTCTATGTACAGTCCGGCTAAATGTTAGAGATGTTTTATGAACAGTCAGGCTAAATATTGGAGAAGTTCTATGTACAGTCAGGCTAAATATTGGCGATTTTTTAAATATACAGTCAAGCTTAATATTGGAGATGTCCTATGTGCAGTATGGCTAAAAATTCGAGATGTTCTATGTACAGCCAGGCCAAATATTAGAGATGCCCTATTTAGTCTGGTAATAAATTGGTCTATTGAACAAACGTCTTCATACAACTTTGATAAAGACCAGATGCCTTTATTTTTCTCCTCCCCATATGTTATGTGTATGGTACCAAAAATAAATAAAACTTTAACCTTGCAAATTTTCTTTACATAAAAAATATATATACACGTAAACCAGCCACATGCCAGAGCATCCTCTTGATTATCTGCCAACGTGTAACATGTGTATAAAAGGGCTCTGTGTACAATCACTGCAAACATCTTCTTTGTTATTTTACCCACCCCTTTAACCACGCGCACACACACACACACACTCTTGTAAAGACATATCTTCATCTCATCCGTCCCTCGCTCGGTCCCCGAGAACAAAGGACCCAGGCGTGTACGCTAATACGTTCCACCATTGCTGCTCCCGCTCTGTGGTCTTGACATCGCGCCCCCCCCCCCCCCCCCCCCCGGCAACGCGAGAATCGCCCCTGTTTTCCCCCACAGAAGATGTATTCGTGTCCATGAATCTTCTAGAGGGCAAGTGTTTCCAGCGGCCCGAGAGGTACCCGGGGACGCACGACTATTAGTCCTGGCTAATCCCTGATAACGTCAGGCCCATGCGTCACCGGTGCCGAGATCAGGAGATTAATTTCATTAAATCAGTTTACCCGGAGAGGGAAACGTGAACTAAGGTGCTCGCTTGTCTTGGGAAATGTCACCAGAAGTCTCCGAAAACACAGCATGGGACTCGGTACATTTTATTCGGGACATTTTTGTTACGCCTTTATTATATAATTATATTCGATAAATAATCACCGCTCTTTACTCTATGGCTGTGGTTTTCAACTTTCCTAATGCCGCGATCCTTCAGAACAGTTTCTTATGTTGTGGTGACCCCCAACCATAAAATTATTTTCGTTGCTACTTCATAAATATGTGTTTTCCTATGGTCTTGCGCAACCCCTGTGTAAGGTTCGTTCGATCTCCCCCCCCCTCCCAAAAAAAAAAAGGGGGTCGTGACCCAGAGGTTGAGAACCGCTGCTCTATGGGGACTTTGTTGTTGTTGTATATTTTTTGCGACAACTAATCCGACTACTGCTAAATTCGCGACCCTTTACTGCCGCCCTGCAAAACGTGTAATAATTGAAGAACTAATTGAGGAGCGTCTGATCGTAACGTGAACACCGTTGTTGACACTGGGGGCGTTGTGCTCCCGTCAATGATGCCTTCCGTGACATTCTCTTGTCTGACGTTGGTGTCCGGTCGTAAGCATTATGTTGAAGACGATTTGATACGTCTACCGGTGCTTAGCTTACAATCCATCTTTGTTCTAAAGGTCTGTTTAGGTGTTTTTTTAAATATATTTCTGATGTCTAATGAACAGCAAAGAATGTCGTCATTCACATTGTGGGGGGAAAAAGTGTGTGGGGTTGGGGGGGGGGCGTTTGTAGTGCGTAGGGTTGAAGAAATTATCGCGTTCAGCACTTTTTATTGGTTTCAGTTTGAGATCATACACATAATACGAGCATACTGATTTTTTAAAATGTTCTAGTTTATTTGAACTGGTGTGTTATATTGTGTTCATGTGCTTTATATTGGGACACCATCGGTCCCCGATACACATTCTCATGTTAGCCATGTTCTCATGAACTGCCTCACAATCATCAGAGTTAAATGATGCGTTATTAAAAGTGTGTTCGTCTTTTCAACATGTAGTTCGTTACTAAGATACTTTTTTATAAAGGGAAATCATCAAACCTGTTAGTAGTGGGGAGAGTGAGGGTGAGGGGAGCGAGGGTGGGAGGAGCGAGGGTGGGATGAGCGAGGGTGGGAGGAGCGAGGGTGGGATGAGCGAGGGTGGGATGAGCGAAGGTGGGGCAGAGAGGGGGTGGGAGCGAGGGTGGGAGGAGCGAAGGTGGGAGGAGCGAGGGTGTGAGGAGCGAAGGTGGGGCAGAGAGGGTGGGGGAGCGAGGGTGGGAGGAGCGAAGGTGGGGCAGAGAGGGTGTGGGAGCGAGGGTGGGAGGAGCGAAGGTGGGGCAGAGAGGGTGTGGGAGCGAGGGTGGGAGGAGCGAAGGTGGGGCAGAGAGGGTGTGGGAGCGAGGGTGGGAGGAGCGAAGGTGGGGCAGAGAGGGTGTGGGAGCGAGGGTGGGAGGAGCGAAGGTGGGGCAGAGAGGGTGTGGGAGCGAGGGTGGGAGGAGCGAAGGTGGGGCAGAGAGGGTGTGGGAGCGAGGGTGGGAGGAGCGAAGGTGGGGCAGAGAGGGTGTGGGAGCGAGGGTGGGAGGAGCGAAGGTGGGGCAGAGAGGGTGTGGGAGCGAGGGTGGGAGGAGCGAAGGTGGGGCAGAGAGGGTGTGGGAGCGAGGGTGGGAGGAGCGAAGGTGGGGCAGAGAGGGTGTGGGAGCGAGGGTGGGAGGAGCGAAGGTGGGGCAGAGAGGGTGTGGGAGCGAGGGTGGGAGGAGCGAAGGTGGGGCAGAGAGGGTGTGGGAGCGAGGGTGGGAGGAGCGAAGGTGGGGCAGAGAGGGTGTGGGAGCGAGGGTGGGAGGAGCGAAGGTGGGGCAGAGAGGGTGTGGGAGCGAGGGTGGGAGGAGCGAAGGTGGGGCAGAGAGGGTGGGAGGAGCGAGGGTGGGAGGAGCGAAGGTGGGGCAGAGAGGGTGTGGGAGCGAGGGTGGGAGGAGCGAGGGTGGGAGGAGCGAGGGTGGGAGGAGCGAGGCTTATTATCACCCACTCACTAGATTATTAAAAAGGGGCAGCTTTTGAAATAAGATTTATTTTTTGTTTGGGTTTCCTTGGCTCTCATAAGAATCGACGTGTCACTATTATCTTGGGTGGCAAGTTCTTCATTATATATTAAAAAAGCATATTCCTGATGGAGCAACAACAGACAGTGACCTATGGTAAAATAGGAGCCAGTGAATTTTTTTGATCGTTTATATTCAACGTTTTTACCAGATTTATTTTTGGTTTTCTTAAAACAGTTCTTTTACAACGACAACGGGGAACACTAAAACCTCTCGTCATTCCATTCTGTCATTGTAAGGTGTTGTTTTGTTGGTTTGTTTAATCGAACATTTTAAATATAAAATCCACGCAATTAGTTCATCCTCCATGGTAAGAATGGCTTTCACTCCAATCGCATTTATGAATTCCATTAAATCAACATGTTTGTATAGACAAAATCCATCTCCATTATAACATAGTTTACAAAATGCACTGAATTTTTATTTTTTTTAAATCAAACAAATGCAAGAAAGTTATAAATGGAATCTTAAGATCCGAGAATACGTAATTAAAAAACAAAAAACAAGTTCCCCTCAAATATCCTACTTAGGATCTATCATCTGTCTGATGGATTTATAACTAAGACAATAATCACGCCAGAGGGCACCTTTCATATATGAAGAATGAATCGACATTCATCATGAGGTTAATCAGCCAGTTCGTGTAGTGAAAGATCAATGGTTCGGACGCCATTCGAACATCTGTTGTACACATCACAGAGTCTCCATTCATCAAGTGCCGGCTTCAGACGTCAATCACGTCATAGCCGGCTCACCCAGATAAATAAACGAATGAATGAGTTTAAACAGGAAACAAACTGTCACACCCAAAAGTATAAACTTAGTTGTTTCGTGGTTCAAGCAGACTTCCCGCCAGCCATACTGAATTCGACAAGAACATCCATCAGTTACATCTGGGCAAGCTGAATAATTAGAACGGTATATATGTACATTTTTAGGGACTTACAAAGAAACAGTGGATTTAAAAAAAAAAGATGATTAATAAGTTAACATAGAAACAGCGCAGCAGTCTCAGCTTATCAAGGTTTAAACACTGCATGGCATATTATGCTTAATGCACACCTCGTATATTAACAATACCCGCTGACTTGAGTGTGACACGTGATTCGTTAATTTCAGACTTAAGATCATGCCTATACATGCATTGATAAATGTCCGGGACGTCTCGTTTCGAAGGGATTTCTTCAAGCCATTTGTTCAAAAATGCTTTGAAAATTGGACTTAATGTCTAGCCCGAAAAATGAACCCACATATCTTGCCCATAAAATTTGGACAAATCCAATTATCTTTCTATATATATCTTTCTATATATATGTTTCTGTTGTCTTTTTTGCCTCACTTACAATCGGAGGGGGGCGAAGGTTGGGCGAGCCCAATACAGTCCTGAGCTATTTTGAAAAGCTTTTAATATATATGTATACGATGGACTGCGTTCAACCCGTGTGAGGTAAATAGTATAACAAGAGGTTATCTTAAGGCTTGGAGAGAAAAAGAAGACACGACAATGAAACGGCCGTTTCGTCTAGAGGTGTCTTCTTCAGCAGACGATGCAATGATAAACAACAGATCAATTTCAATCAAACATGAAACTTATATCTCAGAAGAATGTAGGTCAATGTCCTCATTGTAGGACAGCAAAGACAAACCCTCTGAGGCTTGTTGTGTAGATAAATAATCTGTAGTCTACAGGCAATGATAGGCATATTCAACTACGGAAGTGACCCATGGCATCAAAGAATTTGCCTATAAGACCAACAGGAAACATAAACGATTAGAAACCTATAAATTTAGAAATAAATACACTTAGTTATTTCTAAATGGTTTACGTTTTCTGTTAATCTCATAGGCAAAGTCTTTGATTTCATGGGTCACTTCCGTAGCTGAATATGTCTATCGTTGCCTGTACACATTTAAGAGTGTTTGCCTCGGTCTTTAACTGTGTTTGCTGTCGAAGGCTTTTTGGCCGAAACGTGCACTTTCTGTTGTTGTCCTTCTTGGGGGGATTCTTCTACCATTTGTATATTTCATATCATTCCTTTACTGGGCGCAGAGAGTTTAAAAAAAAATAAAATATTTTGTTACTTTGATTGTTAGCGCAAAATAGATCCCACAACTTCAAGACAGCTTCAAGACATCGGCACTGTCTATGTATAATTAGGTCATTGGTCCTCTGACCTCGGCTCAATTTGACGTTTAAATTTTGAGGTATCTCGTGTGAAATAGAGAATGATATTAAATCAAACCTCCTTTTAAATTAACAAAATTGCAATGAATAAGCCGTGCAAGAACAGTTTTTCTCCACTGAAAAAAAAGGCCCGGGGGGGGGGGGGAATGGCATTTCATTAGAATAGCTGATTATCTTTAGAAGATTTGCAGCTCTGAAAAGACATTCTCCCCCCTTCTAATTTTCAAATGTGTATATATAAATATTGAATAAACTCTCCACATCCATCCAATGCTGTATTTGTCGTAGACGTATTCAGGACGATGAACGATAAGATAAAATGTAGAATGAAAACAATTCTACCCCAAAGCCCTCTGCTCTATATGCATACCGGTATACAGTTGAAAGTTTAGTTGTTAAAAAAAAAGGAAAAAAAAAGATGAATCGGAAAGAGATGATTTGAAAATATACATGTAAGGCAATCAAACGAGATGTTGAAACAATAAGTCAATGTGCACTCTGTACGCTTGTATCGGCGGCGACGTGCTAATCAGGTAGGGAATGTACACTGAGAGTATAAACCACGAAGTCATTTGACGGATGTTACAGTGTTTCAACATATTATCCTATCCATAGAACATCCTCAGCACATGATACGCCTAGCCGGGAACTCAGTACATGATACGTCTAGCCGGGAACTCAGCACATGATACGCCTAGCCGGGAACTCAGCACATGATACGCCTAGCCGGGAACTCAGCATCTGATACATCTAGGTATGACATCAGCATCTGATACATCTAGCCATAAACTCAGCATCTGATACACCTTTATACACCTAACCAGAATGCTAAGGAAATAATGTTCACTGAAAGGAAGTGTTTTGGAAGTCAATTTTTTTTTTTTGTTTTTTTTTTGTTTTGTTTTTTTTGTGTGTTGAAGTTTTAAAATTGCTTTACGTGCTAAAACATCCACCAACGACATGATTTGGTCATTTTAAAAACTTTGTCATGGAAGCATTCACCAGCACAATCTGCAGTTTGAACAAGTTCAGTTGGAAGTTAAATGGCGTACCGGTAGCTTTGATTGCTGAAATTTGCTTGGCGCTATCCTTGCATTAATTCTTTTTTTTTTTTCCACATGCTCCTTGTTGTAAATCAAACGCCATCCAGTCAACAAGAGTTCATTATCTCCCGAGTTAAAGGCAAATGCTTTTTTTTTTTGGCAAACGGACTTTTACAGGAGAATACTCCTTTTAATAATTCTAGATCTCAGTTTTAAAAAGAAGAAGAAAAACATTCCTAAACTCGGCTTTATGTTGATGCATGCAGTACTTTGCACCATAGTCCTTCATCATCGCCGTCCCATCTCATGGCGGGGAGCCACGTCCAGAGAACTCGTCCATCACACGTTGGTGACACGAAGGGCGTTGCCAGCGGCGGGATGACAGGGCCGCCCGCCTTGAGCCAAGTGACGCAACACTCGGGTACAGCGTCATACGACGCTCATCTCCGGCTTGTCTTTCAGGCACATCTCCGACTTGAGCGTGTTGCCGTTGTTGATGTCCGTGGTCCGCGAGTACGACACCCCGCCGCGCCGGCCGGACGCGCCGCAGCACAGCCGGTAGCCGAACAGCTTGCCCAGCTCTTTCTTGAAGTTGTCGTTGAGCCAGCCGTAGAGGAACGGGTTGATGCACGCCGAGCTCATGGCGAACACCTTGAGCATGAGGTCAATGAACGTGAAGTACTTGCCCTTGACCACCACGTGGCTGAACTCGGCCGTCAGCGCGAACAGGTTCCACGGGAGCCAGCAGACGGTGAAGGTGAGCACCACCGCGATGAGGATGCGGTTGGTGCGCTGGTTCCGCCGCGTGTCGTGCTTCTTGACCGGCCGGTTCCTGAGCACGTGGCAGATGTGCTTGTAGAAGAACGAGGTAAGGCAGATGGGGATGACGAACTGCAGCAGGAAGATTGACACGGAGTAGATCTGTTTGTCCAGAAACGAGGGCCACTGCTCCGAGCAATACGCCTGTGGACGATAAGACAATTTGTTACTAAAAAAAAAAAAGATTGAAAACTGAATGGTTTACTTTTGGAGTTTTCCCCCCGTCTAGTTCATAAAAGAGAAGAGATGAACTTGAACATTATAAATCTATTTGTTTAGCATAAATAAGGTTAAAATCAGAAACCGTGCTACGCGGGGGGTATAGTTGTTAAGTGTTAAAGACCCGGCAGATAAGAAGAGTACCACTTTTGTAGGCGCATCTTTTTTTATAAAGCTCTTATGCTTTGGTCAATGATCCTAGTTTTCATCTTAAACTTAGAGTTACAATGTTATATATATATATATATTGAATAACTTCTCAACATACATATATCGGGTTAAACGTATTCAAAGAGAGCGATAATTATATATACTGTATTTTCCGGCGTACAAGACGACTTTTTAACGCATGAAAATTTTTTCAAAAGTCGGGTGGGGGGGGGGTGGGGGGTGGAGGGGGGCGTCTTATAAGCTAGTATACGGTGTGCTGAAACTTCAGGGACAGGCGCCCGCTGGTTCGAGTTTGGTCGACTGCTTGTAAAACAAACAGCATGGCAGCTCCAATGGGTTTATATCTTGTCCTTCCTTTCAGCTTTAGAGAGGAGTAGGAAAAGTTTAATCCACTTTGCGCTGTTTTATGTTGACATGTTTGGTGACAAACAGCCTTATGTTTATAAGTGGCAGTTTTCCTGTTAAGTACCTGCATGTCATAGGCCTTTGAATTAAAATTATCATATGATGATTTTTTAATTTTTACTTGGTGTGCGTTGGAAGAGGGGTAGTCTCATACGGCGGGTATAACCCAAACCCTAGATTTTAACAGGAAAAGTAGTAGGTGGTCGTCTTATACACCCAGTCGTCTTATATGCCGGTAAATACGGTATAAATATATATATATATATATATATATATATATATATATTGCTATACATAGATTGACATACGTTGCGTTCAGACCGTTCGTTTCTAAGATAGAATCTGACGTATATTAGAAAATTCCCGCCCACAGGCTTGTGCGACATTTGAAGAGATTACGGCAGTTTCGTTGAGCTGAGACAATCATCAGCTGTCTTCGCATCGATCTGTACTAAATAGCACATTGTCTCCTAAACCACAAGTTGTGTAATAGCGCGCCCGACCATGCTCGAGAACAGGTGTGTGTGTGTCTGTGTGGGCGTGTGGACATGCGTGTGAGTGATTGGATGAAATGACGATGCCGTCTGTGTATTTTTAGAACGTGTCCAACAGTTGTCTTACAATATCAGTTCCCGCTCTGTGGCTCGGGAACCTGTAATAAAGGGCGAATCCCGCGGAGCGACTACCCGAATGGACACCATCGCATGGGGCAGTTGGCCCGTGGATCTAAAAGTCACCTGACATCGGGACACCTTTATCAAATATAACGTAATATCTTCTAATAACATAAAATCTTCTAATAACATAATATCTTCTATGCGTTTAAAGGGGTTCTTCTGTTTGTTTTCTTGTTAGAGTGATGGATCTCTCACGTTAGTGTAAAGTGGGAACAATTGACGTTGAGCAAGTCGAAAATCATGATTTGGTGGACTTTTGAAGTATCGGTATGCAAGTTATTTTAACATGTATTTATCCTTACGCTACTTTATGGACTGGGATCGTTACGCTACTGTCTAAACGGGATCGTTAAGCTACCGGTACTTTATTGAAGGGATCGTTACACTACTTTACAGACGGGATCGTTACGCTACTTTACAGACGGGATCGTTGCGCTACTTTACAGACGGGATCGTTACACTACTTTATACGGGATCGTTGCGCTACTTTACAGACGGGATCTTTACACTACTTTACAGACGGGATCGTTACGCTACTTTACAGACGGGATCGTTACGCTACTTTACAGACGGGATCGTTACGCTACTTTACAGACGGGATCGTTACGCTACTGTACAGACGGGATCGTTACACTACTTTACAGACGGGATCGTTACGCTACTTTACAGACGGGATCGGTACGCTACTTTACAGACGAGATCGTTACGGGATCTTTACACTACTCTACAGACGGGATCGTTACGCTACTTTACAGACGGGATCGTTACGCTACTTTACAGACGGGATCGTTGCGCTACTTTACAGACGGGATCGTTACGCTACTGTACAGACGGGATCGTTACACTACTTTACAGACGGGATCGTTACGCTACTTTACAGACGGGATCGCTACGCTACTTTACAGACGGGATCGTTGCGCTACTTTACATACGGGATCGTTACGCTACTGTACAGACGGGATCGTTACACTACTTTACAGACGGGATCGTTACGCTACTTTACAGACGGGATCGTTACGCTACTTAACAGACAGGATCGTTACACTACTTTACAGACGGGATCGTTACACTACTTTACAGACGGGATCGTTACACTACTTTACAGACGGGATCGTTACGCTACTTTACAGACGGGATCGTTACGCTACTTTACAGACGGGATCGTTACACTACTTTACAGACGGGATCGTTACGCTACTTAACAGATGGGATCATTTCGAACCAGGAAACGCCATTACCCACTTTTTGCTCTCTCATCAAAGGGTGAACAAACTCCACGTAATCCAGGTAGACGATGAGCGGTGTGGAGAGCGCCACCGTGCAGATGATGATAACAACGACTGTGATGATGGCCTGCATGTTGGTCATCCTCTTCTTGAATGGGTACACGATCAGCATGTACCGGTCCACGGCTATCATGAGGATGGACAGCGAGGACGAGAAGAGCGGCACCCCGAACGTCGGCAGCGCCACGTAGCAGAGGACGCGGCCGAACATCCAATTGTTGCTGAGCTGGTAGTGCAGCTGGAGCGGCAGGTTGAACACGCACAGGGCGACGTCGGCGATCGCAAGGTAGCAGATGAAGATGTTGGTGACGGTGTGCAGCTGCTTGTAGCGTATGATGACGACGACGACCAGCAGGTTCGCGAAGAAGCCGAAGATGATGACGACGGCGTACAGAGTTATGACGATGGTCTGCCATTTGTTCTCCGCGAAGACCGTCCAGTCGCTTCTCCAGGCCTCGTAGTTTTCCGTGCCGTTGAGCGTGGCCAACAGATCCTCCATGGTGACGTTGCTGCTGCTGTCGTACGCATCTTGCTCGAGCAGAACGGACATAGCGGGCTGTGAGGTCGGCCTCGGGCTGGAATTGTGGAAAAAATTTCCTCACACCACCAAGGAAGTAAACCAACTGTCGCTGAGCATTGGGCAGGGTCCTACGTGTAAACCAAGTATCGTGACACCCCGTCACGAAATCTGACCTGACCACTCCAGTCTACTGTAGCGTAAGGACTTTGAAATCCTGCATCATATATCCACTGAGATGGTCCCGATCCTTTGCCCCTTGGTGGGGTGTTGACTGGACCGTATGATCAGGGTGCTAAGGGTGTCATTTCATACGGGCGTCAACAAATTAGCATCTGCCCTGGCCGAGAAGAAAAAGGGGAGTCGCAGCGCACGACGTCAATGTAACATGTGGCACTAGCGCGACCTTTGGCCAATCAGAAAATTATCCTACTTGGTCTAAGCCCGCCGGATGCCCCCGTTCCTTTTGAAACTTGAAGCGAGCTAGCGCCGACACGGCATTCGCCGAGCCACGTACAAGTCCCCGATGGACGGACCTTCTTCAGTGGGCGATGTCTTCAAGGATAACTTCTGAGACCTGGAGAGGAAACAAAATGGAAACCATGAACAATGCTGCCATATCTTCTCTATCCACAACCCTGTTTATATCTTGTAGCGTTGTCGCATGCGATTACGGCCACATGCTGTCAACGCTGTGTTGTCATAAATTCAATATAAACTTAACGAAAGCTAAAGAGGCGGTTACTTTATTTCAGCCCGTCTCCCAGCAGGTAATGGCGCCCCTATCTCGCCGCCTTCAATAATCCGGCAATCGAGTTTGAGAGATTGAGTGTTGTCTACGCTATCGTATACATCCAACGAATCTATTTTCTTGGCAGCTCAGCCTGTGAAATTGGGTATTAGCTTCGTCAGATTTTTAAGCTCACCGAATATATGGAGGGTAAAAAATTTTCTTCTTCTTTACCTCGCTGGCTCTTGAAACTGTTTGAATCAACGTCATCTCTAACAAAATCCGACGACGTGATCGTTCGCCTGATTATATAATTATATGATTATTATCTAATTTTCACATGCATCGCAAGGGGCAAATCAATACAAGTTCAGGTCGTACCGGGTATCTTTCGTGGAGGCCCTCAAACGTGTTGGACGCGGTGGCTCCGCATTACTGACAATTTCAGGCTAAAAGCAATCTTGGCGTTTGTTAAACTTTAATTTCGGACAGCCTAAAAAAACAACAGAGTAGCTAATGGAACGATGTTCGCCAAAAATGATTTTCGCCAGCCGCGTTGACGTTTCGAAGTGCCCCTCTCCACAACTCTGCAATTCTCTACTTAAGATTTCGGAAAAAATAATATAGAAATCCTTTCGGGAAGTACTTATCGGTTAAGTCATTATGACTTGCTCTAAAAGAATAAAAACACACACAACGCGAGAAACAAGATGGAGACCTAGTTCGAAACCTCGTATAGTACACCGTAAGCATGCGGCTAACGTATACAACTATGGCTTAGCCTTGGATTATGTTAGCAATTACTTACTGAAGTACTTTAATGAACATAAAACTAATTGATGCATATTTCTTTGAACCCCGCTCTAGATGCTTTGCGGTAGTAACCCTTCCGTGACGCCGTCCACTGCCACGTGCGTGACGCCCGATGGATTGATTGGTTATTACTTTGAATTGCATCCACCAGACCCGCCGTAGAGTAGACAAGGCAAAGTGGTGGCAGGTGGCTTTGTTGATCAAGGGTTTGGTGACGCGCTTCCTGGAATGCAGTGACGCGACCTTGGAGGATTTCAATAACACAAAATATGAATGTCTTTTTTTTTTTTTTTTTTTACAGAAAAGGGCTGGCCGGCTTCCGATAAAATAATTAAAAAAAAATAAATTCGCTAATTTTTAGTTCATCCCTTTTGTTTTACTGCACGGAACGAAGGCCAAGGGTCGAAGTCTTAACCCAATTTTCCCATGGAGGATTTCAATAACACAAAATATGAATGTCTTTTTTTTTTTTTTTGTACAGAAAAGTGCTGGCCGGCTTCCGATAAAATAATTAAAACAAAATAGATTCGCTAATGTTTAGTTCATCCCTGTTGTATTACGTCACGTGACGAAGGCCAAGAGTCGAAGTCTTAACCCAATTTTCCCGACAATTAATTCATGACTGAACATGCTACATAACAATTAATTTATGACTGAACATGTTACAGAACAATTAATTTATGACTGAACATGTTACAGAACAATTAATTTATGACTGAACATGTTACAGAACAATTAATTTATGACTGAATATGTTACAGAACAATTAGTTTATGACTGAACATGTTACAGAACAATTAATTCATGACTGAACATGTTACAGAAGACTTAAATATAATTTTCTACTTGTCAATACACATTTATATTCACCCCCACCCCACCTTTATATGCCCCCCCACACACACAACATGTCTACTAACACACAACCAGAAAGTAATTTTCTAGTATTGTTCTGTATATATCTTAAAAATAATGTTTTGACCAGCCACGACTATCCATCACCATCTGAGATGGAATAATCTCTAAAGAGAACTTTATCACAGCGCAATTCTCTGTCCACCCATCGAGCTAGCCACACGTCTCCAAGTGTCTCCTCTCCCCACAAGCTGTGAATCACATCGCGTTCTCACACTACCTCCTAACAGGAGGACCCCCCCCCCCCCCCCCCC
>CAXITT010000020.1:115075-122575 GCA_964033795.1 Lymnaea stagnalis
CCCCCCCAAAAAAAAAATCTTCATCTCTTTTAACCTTCAATGGCCTCACTAATAAGCACCCAACTCTATCGAAGACACTATTGAATGGAGCCCCAACTGGTGGCTTCCCTTCCGCCCTCCCCCTGCCCACCCCGCCTCAACCGCTGGACCCCACTGTCCACCAAGTCTGGGCTCGATAAGGACGGCTTACCCTTCCTCCAGTTCGGTAGGACCTGAGTTGAATCCGATCGTCCTGACAGTTGTCGCTAGTCTGATTCAATCGAAGGGCGACCCGAAAAGAAAAAAAAAAGAAGAAATCCTTTTGTGAGGGGGACTCGGTGATTTACGGCAAAGGCAATTACGGGATTAGATTTGTTTGGTCGCCGTGCTACTAGACACAAGTATGGATTAATTACGTAGTTGGAAACCGACTCTTACTCCGGTGGGCAGCACGTTGTTCGACTCTCTCCGGTGGGCAGCACGTTGTTCGACTCTCTCCGGTGGGCAGCACGTTGTTCGACTCTCTCCGGTAGACGGAACGTTGTTCGACTCTCTCCGGTAGACGGAACGTTGTTCGACTCTCTCCGGTAGACGGAACGTTGTTCGACTCTCTCCGGTAGACGGAACGTTGTTCGACTCTCTCCGGTGGACAGCACGTTGTTTTTAAGTTGAAATGTGCCAAGTAATAACTATAATATTAAAATACACTACGCGATTTGTGTCCGTGAATCAATCTAATTTTCATTGAAACTTCTATTGATAAAAATTTCAAAGATTTTGCTTGACTGTTTGAAAACAACTTTCTTCGAATAGGGTAATAAGGGGAGAGACTGCAATCAGGTTAGCACACTATCAAATGAGCAAAACAGAGTAGGGTTAAACCTGGAAAAAAAAAATATTCTTCGAATAGTCAAGCAAAATCTTTGAATCTTTTAGTGAAAAAAAAAACTATTCTTCGAATAGTCAAGCAAAATCTTTGAATCTTTTAGTGAAAAAAAAAACTATTCTTCAAATAGTCAAGCAAAATCTTTGAATCTTTTAGTGAAAAAAAAAACTATTCTTTGAATAGTCAAGCAAAATCTTTGAATCTTTTAGTGAAAAAAAAAACTATTCTTCGAATAGTCAAGCAAAATCTTTGAATCTTTTAGTGAAAAAAAAAACTATTCTTCGAATAGTCAAGCAAAATCTTTGAATCTTTTAGTGAAAAAAAAAAACTATTCTTCGAATAGTCAAGCAAAATCTATGAATCTTTTAGTGAAAAAAAAACGATTCTTCGAATAGTCAAGCAAAATCTTTGAATCTTTTAGTGAAAAAAAAACTATTCTTCGAATAGTCAAGCAAAATCTTTGAATCTTTTAGTGAAAAAAAAGCAAAAGCAAAAAAAAGCAACCGTTTCTCCTAAGTTTTCATCTGATCACTAATTCAGTTATGATTGCCACTAAGGGAGTTCATTTGTGACCGATTTCTGCGCCAGAGAAATACTTTATATGTCTTGTGTTTTAAATAGCTTTACTCATTGTAAAAGGGTTGTCTTGGTTGAAATGTGTAATTACCTATGTGCTGAAAATGAATATGTAGCGTGTAGTAAAACAACATCAATTACAACACATTTCTATTTATTTGAATCAATAAAAAGAATCTTATCTTATACGTGTTCTCTGACCTCTGCGAAGAGCATACTGTGTTTAACAGCTGTGCTATGTTTCCTAATGGTGCTACCCTACATGTAAACATCTCTCGTCTTAAACTGTTTGATTTTCACGTACTTCAAAGACCAATGATATTTTTCATAAATGAATTTAAAAGAACAAATATTCCATCGACCAAACACAATTTACTTTAAAGGGGAAAAAAATGTAGACAGAATATTGCAGTCGACCCTTTGTTCTGTTAAGTTTAATATTGCAGACATGATTAGATGGAAAACTACGACATTCAGTGTTGTGGTTTTATATTGAAAATACCGACGTCATAGCGGAATTTGAAAATCCCCCTTGGTAAGCTTATGAATATTTAACCAACTGTCAAGTGAAATATCCACTTGCCCGCGGAGGTCCCGGCAGCGGTGAGCATGTGTCGCTCAATAAATCATGCATACCTTATGTAAGCTTCTTCGGTTATATTAATATAAGCTTCTTCGGTTATATTAATAGTCCCTTGGAAGCATTGGTCATTAATTGTCCCTTGGAAACATCGGCCTTTAATAGTCCCATGGAAACACTGGTCATTAAAAGTCCCCTGGAAGCATTGCTCATTAATAGTCCAAAGGAAGCATTAGTCATTACTAGTCCCATGGAAACAATGGTCATTTATAGTCCCATGGAAACATTGGTCATTAATTGTCCCATGGAAACATTGGTCATTAATAGTTCCATGGAAACACTGGTCATTAATTGTCCTAGGGAAACATTGGTCATTAATTGTCCCATGGAAACATTGGTCATTAATAGTCCCATGGAAACATTGGTCATTAATAGTCCCATGGAAACATTGGTCATTAATAGTCCCAAGGAAACACTGGTCATTAATTATCCCATAGAAACACTGGTCATTAATAGTTCCATGGAAATACTGGTCATTAATTGTCCCATGGAAGCAATGGTCATTAATAGTCCCTTGAAAACATTTGTCATTAATTGTCCCATGGAAACAGAGCTAGCAAGCCACAGCTATACAGAACCATCAACCCACAGCTATACAGAACCATCAACCCACAGCTATGCAGAACCAGCAAGCAACAGCTCAACAGAACTAGCAAGGCACAGCTACACAGAACCAGGAAGGCACAGCTATAAAGAAATCACATCCACATACATCTCTGAGCAGTGTTATCGTATGGAGATCATATCAAAATGTTTCGTTGAGCTGTCAGTGTAGCTATTTTAATTTTTCCGGGAACTCTACCCCTGGATATCAGACGGGCAGTCAGGTTAATTCTGTCATTACAAGTTGCATGGCCGAGGCAGTGGACCAGTAGAGCCGACGATGATTCAGTTAATAGATAAGGAGCTTTCCCCCAATCTCCTCACAAGATCTCTGAACAACCCTTTACGGTCCTTTTAAGAGCCGGTCACTGAAGACGTGACGAATGTTTGACGTACAATGTAGATGTGCATCAACTCTATCAAAACGGCGTTAACACCCCTTCTCCCCCCCTCCATTTTTATTCTCCTCCACCACACAAATCAAATATACACCCAGACACCCGTCTCACACAAATCTCAGATTTTATGTACAGATACGAACGCGATGAAGCGCTTTCTCTTTTAGCTTCACTATGCACTGTTGACACAAGATGTTAGGTTTCTCGGAGATGTTGGACGAAATTCTCTCTTAAATTCAATCAGAAGAGCTGACCTGTCGCATTACCTCATTTCAAGATTTCTTTGAAATGGTTTGATCTTGAATGAGCAGTGGAGGGCTCCCCCTTAACCCCCCCCCCCCCCCCCAAAATAAAAAAAAGAATAAAGATGCTTAATGCCTAGACGTCTAATATTGTCTCTACCTTTAGATAAGATAACAAATATACACAATTTTAAAAGGCTTTTTACAGGTTGTCCGATAAAACTCGAGAGGTCACGTGCGCAAATGCCGGAAACGGCCTTTTTAATTGTCCCAACTTCTTTCTTTTCAAGCCTGAACATATCAAGTTCCACTATTTATTTACTTCACACGGCTTGAAGGCAGTCCCTCGCATGTTATTCTTTATTCTTGACACTTGACTGACACTAGTTTATATGGGCTTGCTCATCACCCTTGTTGTGGCTTCACTTTTCATCATTTTAGGATTTTAACTACTACTGATTCTATGTGTTCCTTTGAACTTGTTGACTTGTTCTGTGTCGAAACACAGACGTTTTGATTATTAATTTCTAATTATCAGTTGGTTCTTGTTTTGCGTTGTGCGCAGAAGAAGGCATCCGGCCGAAACGTCCTTTTGTAAGGCCTTAAACATTCCTTGTTTCGCTATTTATACCATTGAAAACCATCACTTCTACTGAGTGCACGAGTTTTATAGTTTAAAGATGCATTTATCCCGCTATAAATGTTATACAGGCTCGTCACGCCCCGTCTCCCGCGTTAAGGGGCGCCCCTCACTTCAGTCATGACATTAAGAGGCCGCCCCGAGCGTTTCAACGGAGTGCTCTGCTAGTACTGTATAGATTCCTCTACCTTTGTCTACCTTGACGCACGCCATCAATTATTCTGCATACAAATAGCGTGATCATGACGTTTTTTTTATGAACGATGGAGCTGCTTTTGGTGGTCCCTGTCTATGACGTGCGTGAACTATTAGTTGTTGTTTTTTTTATAGCATTTTGTGTGTGTGGTTTGTTACTATTCATGACAACTTACCCTGGACCAAGCACAACCGAGCCATCCACCTCGCAGCGCTTTCCTCGGAGGTCTTATTTGATTGCGGCCGAGCTCGTAAACGTATCGTCGGGTGTCTGGTGACGTCGTCGGCGTACAGGCCACGCATAGATTAACGTGCGAAAACGTTTATCATAATTAATAAATGTGTTTTCTCGTTCAATCGGGTTGACATCAGTCACGATTTGAAAGCAAACACTATCTTATATAAAACAATATTTACAACGAGCCGTGTGTCTCCCCTCCCCACCCGGCCACACAAAAACGCCCCGCCCGGCCACCAAAAACAAACAACCCCCGCTCTGGGGGTTAAGAGGTTCCCCGAGAACTTGCCGTGTCTAAATGACCCACGTTCGACTAGGAAGTCTCGAAAACTCAAACACATTTCAATAATTTCAGGTCAGTTCAACATTCACCAAGAACGTTTGCCCCCCCCCCCCCCCCCCCCCCCNGAAGTTGCCACCCACGTCTTGGCGCAGACAGACATCCTTAACTCTTCTTGACTAACGGAAACAATGAGGCGTACGAAGAAGGAAAAAACAAAAGTGGCGAAAACGAGACCGGATTGAATGCTCCGAGGAGGAGAAAGTATGTACATGTGCTTGTGGAGAGACAAAGTTGGTGAAACTAGCCTCCGGAGCCGGGCATTGCAGAGATTAGGTTACTTAAGACATAGGTCTCCTTCGTCTGCGGCAATTAGTTCTGTCGTCTTGCCGCACCAGGGAGAGAGTCGGGTGGATACGCTCTCTGGCGAAAGCACGGTCCGACCCCTTGAAAACGCGCACCTTGACTTATTTATCTATTTATATGTTTAGTAGTTACTATTCTGAAACGTCTCTTGTTCGACCTGGTTGATGAAACAAATGCGTGGTAATTATATTATTTTCTCTTTCAGAGCGAAATAGGGCAACGTATTTCTTAAGAAAGTCGATTTGACCGTATGTAAACTAGATTTCTTAGAAGTTCGATTTGATATTACGTAAATCAGATTTCTCATAAAGTCGATTTGACCGTAAGTAAGCTAGATTTCATTGGAAGTCGATACACCCTAACTGAAACCGATACACCATTTCTTTAAAAACGTACTGTTAATGTTAATACAGTCTGAGCGAGATGGTTTAACATCACGAGAATGAAAGGGAAGCAAATCTGCTACATTAACCGCTATTTTCTTTTCAGCACGTTTAAAAAAAAAAATAATCGCATTTAAAGGGCAGATCATAAGCCGTTCCTTTACGACTATTTCTTCAAGTATGAAAAAACAACAACAACTACATGTAAAGAATTTCCAGAATTACACTATACAATTTTATTAAGATCACATAGCCTAAACATCTGTGTCGAAAAACTTTTCTAAAAACCACATCTTTGAAGATTCCCGCTGACTCAGTGTGATATAAAATAGAAACTTGCAGCCCCCCACCCCTTTTTCCCCGCATCTCTATTCCTCCATTACCACACATGATTATTACGGTTAATGAGCGAGGTTATGGTCGCCCGTAACAAGGCTAACGTTGATGCCTGTCATCTTTAAACTAGCCTGCATGATGACCCTTCTTCCTCGCTGAGCATCAATTTCTCTCCAGATTACAGTGTACGCGTACGATAGTCGATGGGCCAAGCTGATCCGTTGGCCGGTGTCTTGGAATCAAGACATGCTGGAGATGTTGCATCACATCGATCATAGAGAGACAGAAAGAGAGAGAGAGAGAGAGAGAGAGAGAGTGTGTGTGTGAGTGGAGAGAAAGAAAATGAGAAAGAGAGAGTGAGAGACCAGTGAAACACGTTTCTTCTTTACACGTGCACGGGAACCCATCTTTACTGAAGATACAGCATTGACAGTGAACCTATGGCTGACGGCTGTCGCGCTTTAGTGCAACGGCGACAGTCGCGCGTGAATGCCTTGACTATTCTTGCCGAACTTTGTGACCGTGATAGGAGAATGAAGACTTTCAAGTCTTCTTCGGGACGTCGTCCATTCCGGACGATAATTGATGACATAAGTGGCGCCATACTCCGAGAGAGGATGGTGCAGCTTCTTATCTGGCGCAACAGTCCGTTCCTTGAGTGAGTGGATGCCTGTGCTTCACTCGCCGCAAGGGGAACCTCGTTGTCCCTCTCGTCCAACGCTCAGCAACAATTTTTCTCTAGTCAAATTTCAACATCAAAACAGCCGACTGGGGGCGGTTGCGACTTGGAACCCATTCTGCCATAGCGGTGGCGACCAAGAACCCATTCTGCCATAGCGGTGGCGACCAAGAACCCATTCTGCCATAGCGGTGGCGACTAAGAACCCATTCTGCCATAGCGGTGGCGACTAAGAACCCATTCTGCCATAGCGGTGGCGACTAAGAACCCATTCTGCCATAGCGGTGGCGACTTAGAACCCATTCTGCCATAAGGGATCCCACAAACGACCATAATGGACCCCACAACATCGAAGTTTGAACCCCGGTCGAATATTTGTAGAAATGCTAAGCTCTTTCTTCATCGTTCCCTCGAATGATTTTGCCCTAATACTGGAATTGGTGTACAAACTTCCATCAGAGCTGAGAGAAAAAAAAAATCTGCTTCATCTTCCATTGGGGACTTGGTGTCGCAACACCTACTCTTCGTAGGCCATCTGTCTCATTACCGAGAGGATGCTAGTGCGGCTCTGTGTAATTGATCATTTATCAATACGCCGTAGTAATCTATTCCTGCGTCATATGGAGATCGGGGACCGGCTGGTCGGTCATTACAGGGGTATTTTTTTGTTTGAGTTTTTCGGTCACGTGTCTAGTCACGTGTGGGGGAAAGTTTAGCCCCAGTTCTGTTAATTCAGCGTCTGCCGAAAGCCATATTTTCCTGGAATATATAGTGGGTTTTTTTTTTGGGTGTGTGTTGCACGTCTATTAGCAAGGGCAGGAAGTTCACGGCTCAAGTCTCTCCTATAATATCCGTTAACATGTAAATATATAGGCAGTGCCTGATTTTTGTTGTTGTTCGGTATTTCGGCGCATGTACACAAGTTTTTAAGTACGGTACCTAATACTTTTATTATTATTATTCTTATTATTTTCTAACTTCGACCTTTCAATTGCAAGTCAAATTACTGTGCGAAGTGTGTGTTCCCATCAGTATCATATTTTTTATTCAATGTATATT
>CAXITT010000020.1:127575-130018 GCA_964033795.1 Lymnaea stagnalis
TATAGATTCGCGTCGGTGGCTTGTTCATCTTGCTTTGGAGCGGGCAGCGTGGCAGCATCCTACGGGGCGCGTGGGAACAGCGTATGGGGCGCGTGGGAAGGTTGGGGTCAGTGGTTTATAGTTTATCTGAGGGTGTAATTGATATATTTTTATTTTTTTTGTGTTGCCTTACTTTAAGGATAGGGCTCTTGACTTGAAGGATCGGAATGATTGACTTTAAGGATTGCAATGTTTTAGTTTAAGGATAGGGATGTTTGACTTTGCGGATAGAAATGTTGGAATTTAAGGAAATAAAATGTTTGGCTTTAAGGATATGAATGTTTAACATTAAGGATATGGATGTTTGTTGGACCTTAAGATCAGGGATGTTTGGCTTTAAGGATAGAAATGTTGGAATTAAAGAATGTTTGAGAAACGGTTCTCTAAATTATTCTTTGAAATTTATTTAGCTGGGCGGGCGTTTTAGATATTACAAAAATACCGGGGGTGTCTTTTCTGATGCCGATTGTGTAATTCAGTGGTTCCCAATCTGTGTTCCGCTGCCGCATAAAACAAACAAACCCCATTAACTCGTGAGACATAGAGCACCTCTAAGTGCGTCCTCCCTCCCTCCCCTAGAAATTGATGCCAAAAAGGACGCTGTCGTCTAAAAGGCTGGCAACCGATGGTTGAAGACAGCGTTTCCCAATCTGTATTTTTCCGACCCGGTAACTGTTTCGTTTCTTAGTTTGGATATCCGGTTACTTTTGCTTTCAATGCCCGGGACCGGGTCACGACCAGGCCTTTGGGACACGCTAGTTTAAGATAACGTCTGGAACAGCTGTCCTCACACAGCGGTCTGATGACATTTGGTCGACCGGTACAAGCATGATTGAAAAATAGCTATGGGATACCCGGTACGGTTTTTTTTTTTTTTTTTGTGTCACTGCGAGTCCTTCATGTGTCGGTACAATGTACTGGCTGCTTATAGTGATGATGCATTGTTTGACAGCGGCTCCTTATAGTGATGATGCATTGTTTGACAGCGGCTGCTTATAGTGATGATGCATTGTTTGACAGCGGCTGCTTATAGTGATGATGCATTGTTTGACAGCGGCTGCTTATAGTGATGATGCATTGTTTGACAGCGGCTCCTTATAGTGATGATGCATTGTTTGACAGCGGCTGCTTATAGTGATGATGCATTGTTTGACAGCGGCTGCTTATAGTGATGATGCATTGTTTGACAGCGGCTGCTTATAGTGATGATGCATTGTTTGACAGCGGCTGCTTATAGTGATGATGCATTGTTTGACAGCGGCTGCTTATAGTGATGATGCATTGTTTGACAGCGGCTGCTTATAGTGATGATGCATTGTTTGACAGCGGCTGCTTATAGTGATGATGCATTGTTTGACAGCGGCTGCTTATAGTGATGATGCATTGTTTGACAGCGGCTGCTTATAGTGATGATGCATTGTTTGACAGCGGCTGCTTATAGTGATGATGCATTGTTTGACAGCGGCTGCTTATAGTGATGATGCATTGTTTGACAGCGGCTGCTTATAGTGATGATGCATTGTTTGACAGCGGCTGCTTATAGTGATGATGCATTGTTTGACAGCGGCTGCTTATAGTGATGATGCATTGTTTGACAGCGGCTGCTTATAGTGATGATGCATTGTTTGACAGCGGCTGCTTATAGTGATGATGCATTGTTTGACAGCGGCTGCTTATAGTGATGATGCATTGTTTGACAGCGGCTGCTTATAGTGATGATGCATTGTTTGACAGCGGCTGCTTATAGTGATGATGCATTGTTTGACAGCGGCTGCTTATAGTGATGATGCATTGTTTGACAGCGGCTGCTTATAGTGATGATGCATTGTTTGACAGCGGCTGCTTATAGTGATGATGCATTGTTTGACAGCGGCTGCTTATAGTGATGATGCATTGTTTGACAGCGGCTGCTTATAGTGATGATGCATTGTTTGACAGCGGCTGCTTATAGTGATGATGCATTGTTTGACAGCGGCTCCTTATAGTGATGATGCATTGTTTGACAGCGGGTGCTTATAGTGATGATGCATTGTTTGACAGCGGGTGCTTATAGTGATGATGCATTGTTTGACAACGGCTGCTTATAGTGATGATGCATTGTTTGACAGCGGCTCCTTATAGTGATGATGCATTGTTTGACAGCGGGTGCTTATAGTGATGATGCATTGTTTGACAGCGGCTCCTTATAGTGATGATGCATTGTTTGACAGCGGGTGCTTATAGTGATGATGCATTGTTTGACAGCGGCTGCTTATAGTGATGATGCATTGTTTGACAGCGGCTGCTTATAGTGATGATGCATTGTTTGACAGCGGCTGCTTATAGTGATGATGCATCTTTTGACAGCGGCTGCTTATAGTGATGATGCATTGTTTGACAGCGGCTGCTTATAGTGATGATGCAT
>CAXITT010000020.1:130993-142881 GCA_964033795.1 Lymnaea stagnalis
CCCCCCCCCCCCCCCCTCTTTGCCGGCTTCAAACTCCTACGCGACACTTGACTCACGTATCTTGCACAACATCGCTCTAACGCTGTACGCATCGCACACCAATATACAAACCGGGTCGATTTTTGTCTCTCCCCCCACCCCCCCCCCACACCCCACACACACATTAATTTTCTTGAATTGTTTCCAGGGGCCTTGGGCCACATTTGCCGTGTAGGAATAATTCTTTGTCATCCGAATAATTGTCAGTAATTATACGACGGACTGGACTAGGGCGGAGGGCAATCTCCAAGGTTCCCATGTCGATGATGGGTGTAGCTGACGCGATGCGCCGCCTAATAAAGTGTTCCGATCTCACGCCAGGCAAAGGCCACTGTGATGCTACGACACCCACCTGTTGTTGAGTAACAGACGCGATATGTCAAGCTGTGTAACACATGCTTGCACGTCGAATCTAACCAGTGGATCCCACTCTGAGATGCAAGCGAAGCTCGTGGAATCGTGTGGTTGCGGCTGTTGGGGTCGTAAGAAGCGCTGCTCCGGCTTTATTAAATTATTTTTTAAAGCAAACCAAAAAAAAAAAAAAAATTTAAAAATCTGTATTTTATCTATGCTTAATGCACTGCTGTAGCTAGACGTTGTGACGCCCTAGACGTTTCTTGACTTTGCAGCCCGTAATTCTCATACAAACGTAATACTATAAAAACTTAAACAAGGCATAGAAGTAAAGTATTTCGTGTAAATCATTTAGATGCATTTTTTATTATTTTATTTTTATATTAATATTCTAATGACCCACCCTATTGTACACCGCAGATTTATTTCACCAACTATTTGGTAAAAACAAAAGAAAATATTTCGCACCCAACGCACTTGCGATAATTTTTTTTAAAATAATCTCATCTAGCGCAGTTATCTGGAATTGTATATGTGGTTTTTGTGTCATAATATTTCCTTCATCTTTCCCTTGAAAAAATAGGTGATTTTGAGTGTGGGAGGGGGGCGCTGAAAATATGATAGAATGTGTTGCCATCGGCAACCGGGCTATTAGCCGAGTTTCAATCGGTAGGTTAACGGGAAGTGGGTCAATGAGCCGTCCGAAGATTTTGCCCTATTTATAAAGAGCAACGTGAATATAAAGGATTTTATAATAAGCTAAATTAAGTATATGGAGTGGACCGATGTTTTCCCGGGCGCAGCCCCCAACCAAAGCTTTTCTTCCTCGTCCAGTGACTTTTTGTCATTTGCAGGTTCGCAGACCAGATTTCCCAGTCTTACGATTTTGCGTACTTACTCACATCGAGGGTATTTGTGTCTGACCTGGAGAATGAGGCACTTTTCACAGACCAGCCACCTTGTTACTTATCGACATCTGGCGTCCTTTTTTTTTTTTTTTTTGGTCAGCCTGGAGACCTCTTGTTTTCCTTTTGTTATTTTGATATCTCTCGCCGTTGGATGCCCTAGCCCGCCACACTTGATCGTATTGACTATCTGTCCGTTTGGGATCCCAAATAATTACAGATTTTTTTTTTTTGTCTTCGGGCGTCCTTTTTTTTTTTTTTTTTGGTCAGCCTGGAGACCTCTTGTTTTCCTCTTGTTATATTGATATCTCTCGCCGTTGGATGCCCTAGCGCGCCACACTTGATCGTATTGACTATCTGTCCGTTTGGGATCCCAAATAATTACAGCGTCTCTTACAGTACAGCGTCCTTTCATCAGGACTTGGCCCGACCTGTTTGTTACTACCGAGAAGTTAGGAAGAACCGTGTTACGTATTTGCACGTGAAGATAACTAGAGCCCTCCTATTGACCGATGACACACACATGCAAGATGTTGACAGCGAGGCTGAGTCTGGTGATTAGTATTTGAAGCCGGGGGATTCTCCTCCTTGTGACGTCACTCAACACGTTCAGATAACTTTACCCGCTGTTTTTCTGCGGTGTATTTTCGAGCCCCCCCACGCGGGCGGTTTGAATTTTTTTGGGCGTTCTGCTTCAGACGTTCTTCTTGTCTGCACAGACCGGACGTTCTGCTTGTCTGCACAGACCGGATGCTCTGCTTGTCTGCACAGACCGGACGTTCTGCTTGTCTGCACAGACCGGTCGTTCTGCTTGTCTGCACAGACCGGACGTTCTGCTTGTCCTAGTTATTTAGACCATTTGTGCCTCTGGGAAAAATAAAGACTAACGGAATGAGCAGCTCGAGATATCTGTAAGCTGTCTGTGGAAGGCGGCAGGACTGTCTCAGGGGCGGAATGTCCCCAAAGTGCTGCGTCGATTAGAATTACAAAGTCACCACCCTCTTTTGCACCGCAGATTTATTTCACCATTTCAGAAAAAAACAAAAGAAAATATTACACAACAAACGCACTTGTGATATTTAAAAAAAAAAAAAGAATCTCATTTAGCGCAGTTATCGGGAATTTCATTTCATGAAATTAGTGGCATCATATTCCTTTACATTCACTTTGAAAAACAGGAAAAAACTGATTTTTGGTTGTTGGGCGTTGGGGGCGGGGCTTAGAATTTGAAAGAATGTCTTGTCGTCGGCAATGAGCCTATGTGCCAAGTTATAGTTCGATAGGTTGACTGGAAGTTTGTCAATCAGCCGTGTGAAGATTTTGCCTTAACCCCCCCCCCCCCCCCCCCCCCCCCCCCCCCCCCCCCTTTTCCCAACAACAACACCCGGAGTTAATATAAAGGATCTAAAAATAAGCGCCCTCCCGCCCCCCCCCCCTTTTGAGCCACGAGGCCTCGGTAAATAAGGCTGGGTCAAAGTTCACTTGCGTCCAATAATGTCTCGTCCAACTGTTCCAAATCAAGGGATGTCGCGTCCAAAACATTTTTGGTACGCTGTACAGTCACGTGACCTTGCGTCCAACAATGTACCGCTACTCTGCGCCAAAGAAAGGGATCTCTGAAATTCTCATTGCCATTGATATTGTGATCGATGTCCTGTGGGAAGCTAAAAAAAACAAAAAACTCTGACGTGGAATCCAGAGGGGACAAAAGGTTCTAACTCCAAATCCTCAGCGACCTCCCCGTAATATAGAGATACACATACTTTTTTTAATATCCAGTGTTTCAATGAAAACCGAAATCATTAAGTTCAGTAACCGTATTCTTTTTAGAGCATGTTAGCCAACGAGGGATTTAAATTTGGATTTTTAAAAATAAAAATGTAAAAAAAAAAAACGGGATTGGGTGGGAGGGAGGGGTTGGGGGAGGGGGGGGCGATTTAAATGAAAACCGAAATCATTAAGTTCAGTAACCGTATTCTTTTTAGAGCATGTTAGCCAAGGAGGGATTTAAATTTGGATTTTTAAAAATAAAAATGTAAAAAAAAAAAACGGGATTGGGTGGGAGGGAGGGGTTGGGGGAGGGGGGTGCGAGAGAGAATTTCCTAGTCTGAGAGAAAATTAAAACTTATCGCTTCTCTCCATACCGAGCCAAGCGTTTGTGGTTATCTCCCAGGCAGAGGTCTTTGGTCGTCATGACTTGTGAGGGGGGATTAATATCGCCACGGCCAACTCATACGTCGGCCTGGTGGGTTAGATATTGTTTTCTAATAACCTTTCCCCCCCCCCCTCTCCACCCCCCCACCCCCACACACGGACGTGGATTTAAACTTAAAACTATACTATAGTTACATCGCCCGGGTGCCCGGTCTTTGAGACGCGCGGTGTACAAAGACGAAGCTGGTTTTAAAAAAGACTTGTGCGGATTGTAAAAAGTGTGGGGGGACGAGACGGGACGATCTAATGAAAACAAATGTCTTTACATTAAAATTAGGTTCAAACGTATAAGTTAAATAGTAAAAAAAAATTATATTTTTGGGGTAACGTTTGTCTCTTAATTCACGAACAATTTTTGTTAACGAAGAAGATATCTTTCTTTAACAATACAACTAATTTTAAAACAAACCTATTGACCTACTTTTGTACGAAACGGTTGAGCAGACGTTGTCTTTTAACTGAAACCAGATTCTGTATGCTATGAATGGGACAAATATTCTGAACCCGGTTTACTTTCACAACTTCAAATCGGTTGCATCGGTTCACAACAGACGTATGTCTGGCGAGACAAAAGCGCCCCATCCCGTGGTCATAATATAGGCGTCGTCTCACCGCGCACGATCCTGGTGTTTAAATCCGAGACCGGGTAATCCATGTAAAGTCTCCTTTTTCACATCTGGATTTATTATCTCTCCCCCCCCCCCACACACACACGCACACGCGAAGCGCGTCATATGACAAATGCCAGATTAAGCCGTCTTTCATCTGCGGACATTTTCAAAATGGATGGACAACCTGTCAATAAGCACCTGTCTTAAATTTGTTGGAAAGTAAGTCAGGAGCGACGAATGGCATTTGCCTAATGATCAGCGTCTCCGAACCTTTTCTATATTCCGTAGCCCTTTACAAAGTAGTTTGATTCAGTCTCGCAAACCGAGACAAAAACTATTTTAAAAAAACAACAACAAACAAAGCGTTTAATAAGATTGGAGAAAAAAAAAATGGATTTAATTTTTTTTTTTTTTATGAATTAAAGAGAAACTGAACCACTTAAAATTTAGAATTTAACACACACACACAAAACAAAACAAAAAACAACAACACCACCACCAAAAAACGACGTGTGTTTGGATTGCATCAAGTAATGAAGAAATTACGAAACATATTAAGAAAAAAAAGAGAGATTTAAACATTTTTCTTTTCTTACAAATTTATCTTTGTAATGAGATCTTTGTCTTAAATACAATTACTGCAATATAATACCAGTGTTCTCCAACCCGTGTGTCGCGATACTCTGGCGCCTCGCGGGAAGACACAGGTGTAAAGAACTATTCTAAGGACACTAATCGAGGCATTAAACATTTTGAAAATAAATAGATTGGTCTGTGTTTTTTGTTTAGAGAGTGGAGCGGACCGGGTTAACAGCCAAACATATAATGAGTTCAATATCCGATATAATATCTTCCTTGATCCATCGCATAATAAACATGTGCCTTGGCGCTGGTCCTCGTCGGGCATTTATATCATTCTAAATATGTGGATTTTATGTTACAGGGTTTTAGGGATTATTTTCACAGAGATGCAGAATGTTAAAACAAATTGTGTAACATCCGGACGTGTAGAATATGTTGTTCGTCCTTCGCATGCGAAGATGACCAAGGCAAGTTTCGGCTTGAGCTTTATTTTGTTTAAAGCGAAGGAGAGTTGCCCCGTTCGTCGGTCTCACACTCTCGTCCTAGCCTATGGTCATCCAATGGCAAGACTTAGTCGTCGCAGGAGTTGTCCGAGCATTCGTTCTGTCAATGCCGTGACGCCCACGGGACACCATCTCCGGGTTTCATTTTAGAGTTTGCGTTCTCTTAGATGAGTTGCCATCCAAGTGACGCCCACGGGACACCATCTCCGGGTTTGATTTCAGAGTTTGCGTTCTCCTAGATGAGTTTCCATTCAAGTGACGCCCTTGGGACACCATCTCCGGGTTTGATTTCAGAGTTTGCGCTCTCTTAGATGAGTTGCCATCCAAGTGACGCCCACGGGACACCATCTCCGGGTTTGATTTCAGAGTTTGCGTTCTCTTAGATGAGTTGCCATCCAAGTGACGCCCACGGGACACCATCTCCGGGTTTCATTTCAGAGTTTGCGTTCTCTTAGATGAGTTGCCATCCAAGTGACGCCCACGGGACACCATCTCCGGGTTTCATTTCAGAGTTTGCGTTCTCTTAGATGAGTTGCCATCCAAGTGACGCCAACGGGACACCATCTCCGGGTTTCATTTCAGAGTTTGCGTTCTCTTAGATGAGTTGCCATCCAAGTGACGCCCACGGGACACCATCTCCGGGTTTCATTTCAGAGTTTGCGTTCTCTTAGATGAGTTGCCATCCAAGTGACGCCAACGGGACACCATCTCCGGGTTTCATTTCAGAGTTTGCGTTCTCTTAGATGAGTTGCCATCCAAGTGACGCCCACGGGACACCATCTCCGGGTTTCATTTCAGAGTTTGCGTTCTCTTAGATGAGTTGCCATCCAAGTGACGCCAACGGGACACCATCTCCGGGTTTCATTTCAGAGTTTGCGTTCTCTTAGATGAGTTGCCATCCAAGTGACGCCCACGGGACACCATCTCCGGGTTTCATTTCAGAGTTTGCGTTCTCTTAGATGAGTTGCCATCCAAGGCGTAAGAGTCCCATCTACCCGGGGTGCTGGTGATGTGTTGTTGTTGTTTTTTCCTTGTCTAAGCGTTTTCTGGGGATTGAACTCTAGTCCACCAGCTTGGGATTGATGCAGTTTAGAGTCAGTCCCAGGGCCAGCCAACACCCGAGAAGAAGAATAAGAATTCACTGGAAGCAGACATCAGAAGCGAAGGCCCCGCCAGTTGCTCTACCTATTTATTATGGAAACTATTCTTAACTACATCGGGCGCTCCCTTCTCTATGCAGGTATTCCTTTTTGAATATGTGTAGAAGAAACCCATGTGTGGTGGGTATGGACGAGTGGATTGTTCCACAGTTTAGTGCACTTTGTCCAGTCGTTGTTATAGGGCTGCTGGAGAATCAATGGAGTACCGGGAGGACTGCGCTCAGGTTAAAGCAGTAAGAAATATACACCGGGGAGAGGAAAACACAAAGAAGGACATTTCCTTCACACACACACACACACACACACACTACAAAAGGGGACGTTTTGGCCAAGAAGCCTTCGGCAGCAAAAATACGCGACGGACAAACATTGGTAGCCTTGTGTACAAGAACTGTTAGCTTTTGGCAGTCTTTTAAAATGGGTTTTTCCCTAGTCCTTTTGTACACATTACAATCTGACACCAACTATCGGGACGCTCTCAGTTATTTGAGTCAAAAGTCATTCTTTGTTACAGTTTCTATATTATCAAAGCTACCGAAGTATAGATAGGTGTACATTTATGGTTTCTTGGAGTGGTTTTTTTTTTTAATTTTGATGATTGAACTCGATTATTTTTTCTTCCATTCACTTCCATCGGTATCTAAAACTCCCCGAGCCCAGCAATTATGTATGATTTCAGCCAACGAGAACAAGAAGCAGACGGATGGTTATTTCGGCTGTAGAAGCTCGGCCCCCACAACACTTTCTTATGCGAAATTGTTCCAACGGGAAGTTCCTTATCATTTTTAAATGTCAACGATTTCTTGACCGGCTGCGACCTCCGTTGTCAGGCGCTGTCGCCTGCAGGGTTTAATTTGGCCAGCGGTTCTGGGCTAGTGTCTGTAGTCAGGGCATTCCGACAAGCGATTAATTAAATTATCCTCAATTCTTTGAACAAGCTGATCAGTAGAGCATGGGTAAAATAGATTCATGGAATTATTGGAGCTTTACGTCTACGGTTATTCGTGTCCGTAGTTGAGACCGACCGAATTTCGGCTTCGATTTCGGCGCCGAAAGAGGCCATTTGATCACTTTTGGCCTAATTTCGGTTTCAGCCGAAACCAAAAAGTTAAATTTCGGTTTAAGTTTGTCTTCGGCCGAAACTGAAATGTTAACTTTCGGTTTAATTTCGCTTTCGCCCGAAAGGCATTTTTAAATTTCGCCCTAATTTTGTTTTCGGCGAAATAAGAAAATCACTTTCGGTCGGTCTCTTAGTCTGTAGGCTGATGGAAATAATTGTTAAGATTTATTGAAAAATACGCCCACTGTAAAAAATAAAGTCTGTTACTTTGATGTAATTTAATTTTTTGTTTTTAAATGGGTCGTTACATGACTGCGTCACGCCACCAGCGGCCCCCCCCCCCCCCCCCCCCTCTTTTTTTTAGAAATAATTGTTAAGATTTATTGAAAAATACGCCCAATGTAAAAAATAAAGTCTGTTACTTTTATTTAATTTAATTTTTTGTTTTTAAATGGGTCGTTACATGGCTGCGTCACGCCACCAGCGGCCCCCCCCCCCGCCCACAATTTTTTTTTTACTGCGAGGTATCCCAAAGTCATGTATGACGTGACCTCCGGTTTGAGAAACACTGGATGACATGAATGCCTCTTAGAACTGATGCCCCTTTTCCGGTTATTTTGTTTGCCCGTGTCAGAATGTCCTTTTGGATTTGATCATTACTTCTTGTTATAAACACTTCTGTCACATTTTCACACACACACGCACACATACACACGCCCAAGCTCACACACAGATAAGCGCTCATACACACTCACACATGTGTTAACAGAGCAAGAGGTACGATTGTGTTCGTCGGAAGCAAAAATTAAATTGCTTACTAAAGTCGTGGGGGGATAGGGACGAATTTTCTGTGTGAAGTCTTTTGTCGAGGAGATGGTTCGAGTCTATCACAAACTCTGACTACATGGAACCAACCTATCAATCCCTGCTTGATGTATGCAGGGCTGCCACTCAATTTTTTAAAAATTCCCAAGATTTGTTCAAAATATTTCCCAAGATTTCCCAAGATCATGATAATATGTAAGAGTTTTTTTTTTAAAAGGAAATTATCTAGGGATTTTTTTTTAAAGTGATTTTTTGTCCTGAATGGGGTAGTGAATTCCCAAGATCTTGGGAAATTTCCCAAGGTGTGGCAGCCCTGGATGTATGTAGTCCCCAACTCTGGCGCGTCTTCTCTTGGTTTCTCCGAAACCCTACGTTTTTCTCACCGCCCCCACCCCCTCAAACTCCGTTTCTCTATCTTTCTTTAGACTTACGTCACCTTCTCCCAAAAAACTGAACTTCTCACCGCGACCGACGGCAGATCCCGGACTGCCTTCTGTAAAGATCAGTTGATCCCTAATCGCCCGACTTCGTGGTAGTCCGCCGATTCCAGAGTCGAGCTGTTGGTTTATCTCACTGAAAATTAATTAATTGACCATCCAACGGGACCTCGTGTCGGGATAATCTCTCTTGATTCTCGCCACTTTGTTCTACGCTCGGTCCGTACTGTTGTGGGGGGGGGGGGGGGGGGGGGGGGTGGACTCCACCCCCCCCCCCCCCCCCCGATCCTTCTATAAACCTCACTTGATTTTCTCATTCCAATAAAAGCATTCGCTCTTTGATTAATCTTCGAATGGATATCTTTCAAAGCGGTATGAGTTTACATTACTTGGCCCAGTACTCACCAACTCTCCTGACATAGTGCTGTCTCTTTTTCTCCGTATAAACACGCTCACTATTACATGCTCATCCATATCCACACACCCACCCACCCACACACCAAACATATGCCAAACACGCAACACACAATACTCCATACACTCAACACACACATATCTACATTCACCACATACATACCGCACCGTAAACTTCTGAGAATTTCCTGTTTCAAAATGTGGAATGTATGAACGTGCTCTGTAATTTTGTCTGAAGTCGGGCAAACTTCCGCTAATGCAAGCCTTGTGTTAATTCATTGCGAGACTCGGCTACCTTGCCGTGTCTCCCACACAATACTCGTCTCAGTTCGAAGTACCAACAGGCGGCAGTGTCATGTGCTGCTCTTTGTTTTGTTTCTACCAGCGTGACAGTTTTATTGAACAGAAGCTCGTGGTGTGTCTGGGAGATGGGAAACACATTGGGAATATTTATGAATCGACTTAAGTGTGATGGCCAGAGTATATCGCGAAAGACAATTGATAGCCGCTTTGGTCGATAACAAGACAGCATCAAAACGGCCATGACATCATTGGGTATGCATATCCCCCTTACGCCTTGATCATACGTTGTAGCTTACAGAAAGAGGAAAAAAAGGGCTTGTGTAATCATGGAGCTTCTTGTAATAGGTTGTTATCACTTGATTATGTGATTAACACGTCATAATCATGAGGAATTTGAGGCGGCGACGTCGTTTATCTGCATTTCTTTAAGGGGTGGCCTATACCGAAGGCGTCATTCTAAATCGTACGGGTGTAGAAACGGACAGACTATATCGTTGGTTATGAACTCAAAGAAACGATTGGGGGAAAAAACCATAATTAATATACTTAAAAATCGCAATTGGTGGAGGTTATAGTATAACATGGTTCAAAGTAGTTTCTCGTTGTTTATGTATCTTTTATCTCAACCGCATTTTAGCTGCTGTTTTTCATACAGCGTTGAAGTCGGTTTAAAAAAAAAAAAGAAGAACAATTTTGGAAATAAAGTGGGAAGAGAGGCCGATGAAGCAATCACATTTCTTCATTGAAAGATCAACACCCCCCCCCCCCCCAAAAAAAAAAAATTAAAAAATTTAAAAAAAAAAAACCATCATTAATATACTTCAAACTCGCAATCGGTGTAGTTTATAGTCTAACATGGTTTAAAGTAGCTTCTCGTTGTTTATGTTTCTTTTATCTAAACCGCATATTAGCTGCTGTTTTTCATACAGCGTTGAAGTCTGTTTTAAAAAAAAAAAAATTAATAAATTAATAAAACATGTTCACACCTTGATTTTGATAAGCACTCTTGACTTGAAGAGGCGGCCACAGAGGAGGGGTGGGGGGGCAGGGACAACGTGTTTCTTTGGTGGACGCGACATAGACGTGAACCTTAGGATTGATACTACAGCGCTTCATACGAGGAAAGGCATACACCCAAGTATCAGGACCGCAGAGACTTGTCCGGTCAATGTATCTTACAGGCATTTTAATTATGACCAACTTTAATGGACGGTAGAGTTTTTACACGAAGTTTGGAATAAAAAAATAAAAAAATTAATCAAATTACTGTAACTCGATATTTAAAAAAAAATAATAATTACCTGAATTTAATTAATCAAGGGTGGACTGGTATATTTTAATCTTTAATAAAAAAATCATTTGTTGAAGGTAAACCCCACAGCTAAGTCTACTTCAGAGCGGAGACAGGCTGTGTGACAAATATTCCCTGTACATTTACCTTAAGACCTCGCATCGCACTGCAGGATTGTCCAACGTTGAAGCGGAGAGCGTCCCGGTGTGGGCAGCACTGTCACCGCCTAAACCAGTGGTCTTCAAATCGCGGCTCGCGACCCGCATGCGGCTCTTTAGCGACTTCAGTGCGGCTCACCCAGTCGACCACAAATCGGGTTTGACTACGAAAAACTTGGTTCTTGACCAGGTTCTTGAAACGAAATTTGGCTCTCAAAAATTGTTTAATGATCCTGCGTCTGAATTTTGGCCCTTGTGGCTAATGAGCTTGCCGAACACTGGCCTAAACCAGCATAAAATAACCAGCTGGTTTAGTAAAAATCTTTTCAACCCACAGTCCAATTCATATTTGTTTGCCTCTGGAATATCACGTTCTTTCATATAAATACCACCCCACTACACTTTTAAATATTTTTTTTTACCTTTCCATTTCTTAGTCTCGCCCTCTCCAGTCAAATAACCAGTTATTTTATAATAATGGAGTTTCAATTACTGGCTGTCAAAGGGAAGGGAGTTTATTTGATGTGTTTTAATTATAGGTTCGGGGATATCCTGAACCGTCGAAGGATGATGCCACAGGAGAGGTTATTAAAAACTGACACACGTGATATTACAGTCAGAGTTAAGGTCCTCATTCTATTTATATGTCATCTATTTGATGGCGTGAGTGTGTGTGTAACGTTTTATGTTTTAATTTATTACTAGTTTTATTCAAACAAATTGAAACTGGTGAAATATATGTCTCATTAAGCAAAAAGATACACCAGTTCACATCACTAAAAGAAATACATATATTTCGTTTCCGTTTTAAAAGGTATGAATTATCCACGGCACCGGGAGCGGTAATGTTGAATCTGTATCAACTGACCCTTTGAATAGAGTGGCGCGTTTGGTTATCATTGTTTTATCTCACACATGAACATGAACGTAGCAATTAAATGAGTCCCTTTGAATGGAGTGGCGCGTTGGTTTACCAGTGTTTTATCTCACACATGAACGTAACAATTAAATGAGTCCAGTGACCCCTCGCCC
>CAXITT010000020.1:151689-169969 GCA_964033795.1 Lymnaea stagnalis
ATCACTCCTCCCACTCACATCACTCCTCCCACTCACATCACGCCTCCCACTCACATCACTCCTCCCACTCACATCACTCCTCCCACTCACATCACTCCTCCCACTCACATAACTCCTCCCACTCACATCACTCCTCCCACTCACATCACTCCTCCAACTCACATCACTCCTCCCACTCACATCACGCCTCTCACCCATAGAACTCCTTCCAACCTCATCCTTCCTCGCAACCACATCATTACTCCCAACCACGTCACTCCTCCGAGCCACATCACTGCCCCCACCCACATGATGTTGTTGTTTTGTTTTTTTTACTCACCTGTAACATGTTTAATGGTGGTGTATTCAATTTATCTGGTTGTGTCTCTGCAGAATAGATACACTCTGTAAGACACACTCTGTTAGACACACTCTGTTCGACACTGTTTAAAAAATCTCGCAACCGCAACGAACATTTAAAAAAAAATCGCAAAGTGTTGAATCTCTACCAGTCATCACATCTCCATGGTGTTGAATCTCTAACAGTCATCACATCTCCATGGTGTTGAATCTCTACCAGTCATCTCATCTCCATGGTGTTGAATCTCTACCAGTCATCACATCTCCATGGTGTTGAATCTCTACCAGTCATCTCATCTCCATGGTGTTGAATCTCTACCAGTCATCGCATCTCCATGGTGTTGAATCTCTAACAGTCATCACATCTCCATGGTGTTGAATCTCTACCAGTCATCACATCTCCATGGTGTTGAATCTCTACCAGTCATCGCATCTCCATGGTGTTGAATCTCTACCAGTCATCACATCTCCATGGTGTTGAATCTCTAACAGTCATCACATCTCCATGGTGTTGAATCTCTAACAGTCATCACATCTCCATGGTGTTGAATCTCTACCAGTCATCACATCTCCATGGTGTTGAATCTCTACCAGTCATCACATCTCCATGGTGTTGAATCTCTAACAGTCATCACATCTCCATGGTGTTGAATCTCTAACAGTCATCACATCTCCATGGTTTTGATTCTCTAACAGTCATCACATCTCCATGGTGTTGAATCTCTACCAGTCATCTCATCTCCATGGTGTTGAATCTCTAACAGTCATCACATCTCCATGGTGTTGAATCTCTACCAGTCATCACATCTCCATGGTGTTGAATCTCTACCAGTCATCACATCTCCATGGTGTTGAATCTCTAACAGTCATCACATCTCCATGGTTTTGATTCTCTAACAGTCATCACATCTCCATGGTGTTGAATCTCTACCAGTCATCTCATCTCCATGGTGTTGAATCTCTACCAGTCATCACATCTCCATGGTGTTGAATCTCTAACAGTCATCACATCTCCATGGTGTTGAATCTCTACCAGTCATCGCATCTCCAAAGTGTTGAATCTCTACCAGTCATCACATCTCCATGGTGTTGAATCTCTAACAGTCATCACATCTCCAAGGTGTTGAATCTCTACCAGTCATCACATCTCCAAGGTGTTGAATCTCTACCAGTCATCACATCTCCAAGGTGTTGAATCTCTACCAGTCATCACATCTCCATGGTGTTGAATCTCTACCAGTCATCACATCTCCATGGTGTTGAATCTCTACCAGTCATCGCATCTCCATGGTGTTGAATCTCTACCAGTCATCACATCTCCAAGGTGTTGAATCTCTACCAGTCATCACATCTCCATGGTGTTGAATCTCTACCAGTCATCACATCTCCAAGGTGTTGAATCTCTACCAGTCATCACATCTCCATGGTGTTGAATCTCTACCAGTCATCGCATCTCCATGGTGTTGAATCTCTACCAGTCATCACATCTCCAAGGTGTTGAATCTCTACCAGTCATCACATCTCCATGGTGTTGAATCTCTACCAGTCATCACATCTCCATGGTGTTGAATCTCTACCAGTCATCACATCTCCATGGTGTTGAATCTCTACCAGTCATCACATCTCCATGGTGTTGAATCTCTACCAGTCATCACATCTCCATGGTGTTGAATCTCTACCAGTCATCACATCTCCATGGTGTTGAATCTCTACCAGTCATCACATCTCCATGGTGTTGAATCTCTACCAGTCATCACATCTCCATGGTGTTGAATCTCTACCAGTCATCACATCTCCATGGTGTTGAATCTCTACCAGTCATCACATCTCCATGGTGTTGAATCTCTACCAGTCATCACATCTCCATGGTGTTGAATCTCTACCAGTCATCACATCTCCATGGTGTTGAATCTCTACCAGTCATCACATCTCCATGGTGTTGAATCTCTACCAGTCATCACATCTCCATGGTGTTGAATCTCTACCAGTCATCACATCTCCATGGTGTTGAATCTCTACCAGTCATCACATCTCCATGGTGTTGAATCTCTACCAGTCATCACATCTCCATGGTGTTGAATCTCTAACAGTCATCACATCTCCATGGTGTTGAATCTCTACCAGTCATCGCATCTCCAAAGTGTTGAATCTCTACCAGTCATCACATCTCCATGGTGTTGAATCTCTACCAGTCATCACATCTCCATGGTGTTGAATCTCTAACAGTCATCACATCTCCACGGTGTTCAATCTCTAACAGTCATCTAATCTCCACGGTGTTCAATCTCTACCAGTCATCACATCTCCATGGTGTTGAATCTCTACCAGTCATCACATCTCCAAAGTGTTGAATCTCTACCAGTCATCACATCTCCATGGTGTTGAATCTCTAACAGTCATCACATCTCCATGGTGTTGAATCTCTACCAGTCATCGCATCTCCATGGTGTTCAATCTCTAACAGTCATCACATCTCCAAAGTGTTAAATCTCTACCAGTCATCACATCTCCAAAGTGTTAAATCTCTACCAGTCATCACATCTCCAAGGTGTTGAATCTCTACCAGTCATCACATCTCCATGGTGTTGAATCTCTAACAGTCATCACATCTCCATGGTGTTGAATCTCTACCAGTCATCATATCTCCACGGTGTTGAATCTCTACCAGTCATCACATCTCCATGGTGTTGAATCTCTACCAGTCATCATATCTCCACGGTGTTGAATCTCTACCAGTCATCGCATCTCCATGGTGTTGAATCTCTACCAGTCATCACATCTCCAACATGTTGAATCTCTACCAGTCATCGCATCTCCAGAGTGTTGAATCTCTACCAGTCATCGCATCTCCATGGTGTTGAATCTCTACCAGTCATCGCATCTCCATGGTGTTGAATCTCTACCAGTCATCACATCTCCATGGTGTTGAATCTCTACCAGTCATCGCATCTCCATGGTGTTGAATCTCTACCAGTCATCACATCTCCAACATGTTGAATCTCTACCAGTCATCGCATCTCCAGAGTGTTGAATCTCTACCAGTCATCGCATCTGCAAGGCTAATTTATATAAAGGGAAAAAAATTGTAAACATTAAACCCGGAAGTTATCGCATTTACCTGCGAGCTCGCGATCACTGCACGTGGTTTGTAACATAACAACAAAAGACGATGGCCGCACATCAATATTTTGAACAGCACTTAGATATTGTTAGGTAAGACTTTCAAGAAATATGTGGAAGAAAGAAAAAAAAATGGAAACGTAGGGGTGAGGAAATTATTAAGGTAATTTGTAAATCTTCCGTAAGTCCATGTTTAAAAGTCGATAATTGGCATCGCTCCTCCCACCCACATCACTCCTTCCACCCATATCACTCCTTCCACCCATATCACTCCTCCCACCCATATCACTCCTCCCACCCACATCACTCCTCCACCCACATCACTCCTCCCACCCACATCACTCCTCCCACCCACATCACTCCTTCCACCTATATCACTCCTCCCACCCACATCACTCCTCCCACCCACATCACTCCTTCCACCCATATCACTCCTCCCACCCATATCACTCCTCCCACCCACATCACTCCTTCCACCCATATCACTCCTCCCACCCACATCACTCCTCCCACCCACATCACTCCTCCCACCCACATCACTCCTCCCACCCACATCACTCCCCCACCCACATCACTCCTCCTGCCCCACAACAGCACAGATTCTTTCTTACCAACTCACATATGGCGAAAAACACCCAGCCTCCCGTGTTTATAAATCAATTCTTGCCGGCACTTCCGTTTCTTCAAATGTTAAGTGTTATCAAAGAGACACGAGCGCACTGCTAATATTAAAGCACAGCTTTAATGAACGTTTGTTGTTAATGTAAATTACATACACTTGAATGAACGAATCAAGCGTGCACATGTTCCGGTGGAGGTCGAACTCAGAAGACGAAGATGTGGATGTTGTTTTTACTGACACTCGGAGAGAATATTAAGGCAGCATACGTTGTTATCCGCTGTCTCGACATCGCGAGCTGTGGGACATATTTCCCCACCGAACTGCTCACCTTCCTTGGGGTGGAAATATTAACGATATATGTGGTTATCAGTTGTCTCGAGATCGCTAGCTGTCGGACATATTCCGTACCCTAATTTTTCACCCTCCTTGGGATGGAAATATTAAGGCAATATATGTGGTTATCAGTTGTCTCGACATCGCGAGCTGTGGGACATATTCCCCCACCGAACTGCTCACCCACCTTGGGGTGGAAATATTAACGATATATGTGGTTATCGGTTGTCTCGAGATCGCTAGCTGTCGGACATATTCCGCACCTTATTTCTCACCCTCCTTATCACACTGTGGACGTCACATACGGATCATGTCCCCGTTATCGTCCTCAGAAGTATGCCCGGCTGGACGTGAAACGCGGTTGGCCGGCCTCTCTTTAACCCCTTGCTCAACTCAATTTCGCTTCCAGGTGAATTATTACACCAAGAGCCAAAAGGCCGCAAATTGTGCAATCGGCCAGACGCCTGGCTCCGGGGCCATCAATTTCACTGCCTTATCATTAGCTGTGAGAACACTGGCCGTCTATGATTATACCCTCCAGAGCGCCGTCATCTGGAAACTGCTGTTCACTGCATGTTTCAAGAGACGAGATGTGCATCAAAAGTTCTACGAGATGTGCATCAAAAGTTCTACGAGATGTGCATCATTCAGTTCTACGTGTGCAATCTACTGAACGTGGTGTTTTCATTTCTTTATGATGTTTAAATATCTAAAACTGTCCATGGAAACTATTGAATTGAAAAAATTGAATTATTTTTGTTTTCTACGGAGTCACTTGGTTCTAACTTCAATTAGTTATTACATTGTAAGACTAGCGAAACTGTTTGAGTTTATATCGTTTAGAAATAATTTAACCCCAAGATCATTAATGAAAAACAGTTACTTTACAAAATAAATACTTACTTTTTTTGTAAAAACACATTATCTTATTAACACCTTTAAAAAACAAAATAAAAAATAGAATTGCTATAGAGCGTTGGTTGATAGCAACAACAACAACAACAAATCTGGGCCCCATGAATTTAAAGCTATTATAGACCCTTTATCAGTCAAGTGCTGGTACAACATAGAGTACTGGTATGTCTATAGACCAGTTGTCAGTAATATAGACCAGTTGTCAGAAATTGAAGTGCTCATACAACATAGAGTATGTCTGCAGACCAGTTGTCAGTCATTGAAGTGCTCATACAACATAGAGTATGTTTGCAGACCAGTTGTCAGTCATTGAAGTGCTCATACAACATAGAGTATGTCTGCAGACCAGTTGTCAGTCATTGAAGTGCTCATACAACATAGAGTATGTCTACAGACCAGTTGTCAGTCATTGAAGTGCTCATACATGTCTACAGACCAGTGGTCAGTCATTGAAGTGCTCATACAACATAGAGTATGTCTACAGACCAGTGGTCAGTCATTGAAGTGCTCATACAACATAGAGTATGTCTACAGACCAGTGGTCAGTCATTGAAGTGCTCATACAACATAGAGTATGTCTGCAGACCAGTGGTCAGTCATTGAAGTGCTCATACAACATAGAGTATGTCTACAGACCAGTGGTCAGTCATTGAAGTGCTCGTATAACGAAGAGTACGTCGTTATTTTATATCCGGTCATCATTGCCTGGTATCTCGAATGTGTAGCTCTGACGTCACGTTAATTGCGTCAGCAGTGATGCCATCGTAAATAGCTGCCAATAGTAAGACGGAAAGATTGTTAAAGTTGGCTCCTCTCTCCCACCTTGATCACTTACCTTGTTTCCGATGGTTATAGTTGGCTCCTCTCTCACGTTGATCACTTACCTTGTTTCCGATGGTTATAGTTGGTTCCTCTCTCCCACGTTGATCACTTACCTTGTTTGTCGATGGTTATAGTTGGCTCCTCTCTCACGTTGATCACTTACCTTGTTTCCGATGGTTATAGTTGGTTCCTCTCTCCCACGTTGATCACTTACCTTGTTTCCGATAGTTTTAGACCTTTCTTTTTTTGGCAAGCGTGGGATTTGTAAACATTTGTCCGAAATGACCACAAAAAAATGTCCTTGAAATGCTATCTGGCGATTTAGTGCCCGCTCCATGATCTCTGATAAATATTACATGAAATGGGCACTTCCTTGTGAATGCTTTAAAAAAAAATAATTATTTCATTTTGTTTGAAGATGTGACGTAAACATTTTTAATTTCATCGATTTTAATATCTTATTTTGTTTCTACGCGCTTGACCCAGTTTGCGAAAGTTGCCCGAAAGCGTCCTGTAACTGCTTGAATGCCGTGCATGTTTGCCGACCCACTCACGCATTCCTTCACGAAGACGGCTTTAACAGACAGAATCTGAATGCCATCTGATAGAATCACAAATGATATGTTCCCCCCCCCCCCCCTTTGAACGCGCACAAGAAGGGCTCCGAGAAAGGAAGCAAGCAAATGCAATTGGCACTAAACGCTCCGATATGCACTTTTAAACCCCCCTCCACCCCACCCACCCACCCCCACCCCACCGGCTTGGACAAACGCGTCATCAAGGTCAGCGATGCGGAAGTTCGTTTTTGGGGTTAAAAAAAAATGTAGTGACTCACCTGCCGTTGTCAGTACGTCATGTGTGACCTTGAAAAGGGAATTGTTGCCTGTTGGCGGCATTCGCGTTCCCTTCTTTTTAATTCTCCTGGTCACGCACATCATAATCATAACAGTTAATGGATTATCATAGCGTGCTCATGAGTTTGGTATTTGTATCCCGATGGCTGAATAACTACCGGTAGATATTTAAAGGCTGAGCTGTTCGGAGAGTTGGAACAGAATTTCTGCTGTGAGAGTCACTCGTCAGTCCACAATCTCTCCCCACCCCCCCGCCTCCCCCCCCTCGTCCCTTCACTATATGTCTTCCAGTTACGTCATTTGCTACCGTTGCTAAACCCTCGACCCCCCACACCTCCCCCCCCCCGCACGCGCTCTCAGTCCCCCCTCCCCCCATAATCAATCAAAACGTCATTTGCTACCGTTGCTAAACCCTCGACCCCCCACACCTCCCCCCCCCCGCACGCGCTCTCAGTCCCCCCTCCCCCCATAATCAATCAACAGACACCGGACGTTTCAAAGGCGTGCATCAATTGCGTTTTAGGAATTCACGTTTGTCTCTAACAAATGACCTGGCCATACACCCACCACACCCAACGTAATACACACTCTGTATCGAGTTGGACACGTCACGCTCTTAATTCATGGCTACGGTTTTGAACATTTAATCTGTTGTAAGATTTGGCTGGCAGAACAGACAGGGATTAACAAAGGACGCTGGCAGAACAAACAGGGATTAACAAAGGACACTGGCAGAACAAACAGGGATTAACAAAGGACACTGGCAGAACAAACAAGGATTATCAAAGGACGCTTGGAGAACAAACAGGGATTAACAAAGGACACTGGCAGAACAAACAGGGATTAACAAAGGACACTGGCAGAACAAACAGGGATTAACAAAGGACAGAGAGAGAGAGAGCAGTATGCAAAGAAAACGATACCACAGCTAGTGATAATGACAGTGTTAAATTTAATTATGCAGTTCAATTTCTATACAAATTCAAATTCCTATACTTAAACAGACTGTAGGAACAGACGGTACATCCAGTAAAGGTACACTCTTTAAAAATACTAATATGGATTTATCACAGACAAGTACATAGCGTCGCGTATATGTTGAGAGATATAGAAAATCTCTCTCTCTCTCTCTCTCTCTCTCTCTCTCTCTCTGCTAAGAAACCTGTCTAGGAAATTCTAGAAATCGCTTCCCCTAGAGGCAGGGTGCCACACCTTGGGAATTTCCCCAAGATCTTGGGAATTCACTACCCCATTCAGGACCGAAACTCACTTTTAAAAAAAAATTCCCAAGATTTAAAAAAACAAAACAACTTATATATTTTCATGATCGTGGGAAATCTTGGGTAATATTTTGACAAAATCTTGGGAATTAAAAAAAAATTGAGTGGTAGCCCTGCCTTGAGTTATTCCTGGGAACGAATAGAGCGCAATCGAACGTAAAGAACATTTTTCCCAATCAAGGCCGGGTGGGTAAGGAATGACACAGCACGTTTACAGGTTGACGTCAATAGCAAGGCCATACTAGGGGAGACAAGTGGTGGTGGCTAAGAATAGATCCACCTTGAAATAGGCCAAGACATAAGCCACACTATAACACCATGTGAACAAACATTTATTCGCCCGGCCCGCGTCCACTGTGAACTGGAATGACAAGCTCGCCGGCAGAGGGCCACGCGTAAAAAATGGCTGGCAGACAGTAGTTGAAGGCCAAGTAACAGTTCCTGATTTCAAACTTTTGTCTGTGTGTGTGTGTGTGTCTGTGTGTGCGCGTTAGTTTGTCCTCTCTGAGAGAGCTCTTCTTCCCCCCCCTCCCCGCTTTGAGTAAAACTACACTCAGGCTTAATTGACAGTTCCTGTTGCCCCAAAGACGTCATTGGTACCAAGACCAAGGCCGAAGGAGTTCGTTTACGGACGTCTGCATTTGAGACGATTCGGACGTTAAACGTTTTGAAGGCTGGCTGTTAGTTTGTTGTGTAAGCCAGGGTTGTGTAAGCCAGGGTTGAGTAAGCGAGGGTTGTGTAAGCCAGGGTTGTGTAAGCCAGGGTTGTGGAGTCTGAACAGTGTTGTGTAAGCCAGGGTCGTGTAAGCCAGGGTTGTGTAAGCCAGGGTTGTGTAAGCCAGGTTTGTGTAAGCCAGGGTTGTGTAAGCCAGGATTGTGGAGTCTGAACAGTGTTGTGTAAGCCAGGGTTGTGTAAGCCAGGGTTGTGGAGTCTGAACAGGGTTGTGTAAACGAGGGTTGTGGAGTCTGGCCAGGGTTGTGTAAGCCAGGGTTGTGGAGTCTGAACAGTGTTGCAACTACAGCCGTGAGTATCAGGTGTCAGAGCAATGTTACAGCAACAGCCACGAGTAACAGGTGGTGACCCCGGCTGCTGGTTACAAAATAATAACTTAAAAAACCTCACTTTACTGGTATAAAAATCTGGGTATTGGTAAGCAAATTTGTGTACTGGTATACAACTCTGGTTACTGGTATACAACTCTGGTTACTGGTATACAACTCAGGTCACTTTTGTACAAATCTGGTCACTGCTATTCGAAACTGGTTACTGGTATACACATGTGGTTGCAGTTATGTACAAATCTGGGAAATGGTATGCAAATATGCTTGATGGTTTACAACTCTGGTCGCTGGTGTAGAAATCGGGATACTGTTATTTAAGTCTGCTTGCTAATATACAATTCTGGGAGTGGGTGCGCCATTCCGGGTACTGGCGTACACATGCGGTTAGTTGTTCTCTTATAGAACCACAGCGACGCCACCGGTTAACAGTGTGGCTAATTAGCATCACATTTTTCTCCATCTCATATTCCCATCCTCCGACTCCTTTCATCGAGCGACATCTCTGAAACGCAGTAAATAAGCTGGTAATCTCCTCATTCTAATTTCTCTTCTGTAAGTGCAGTGTTTTGATAGATATCCCGTATTCATATCACGGAACACATATTGGGGGGGGGGAGTCGTATTATTTCTTTGTAAGAATATTATTACGTTAAACACCCCCCCCCCCATTAAAAATAAAATAAATAAATATAAACAAACAAAGCTGGAAACTTTTAAGCAATAGCTGGTGAACTCACAGGGGTTAAATCCATTTTAGTAAGTGGTTTCTAAAGACGAAAGTAAACCAAAAAATAAGCAAAAGTAAAGTGGAAAAAAAACCAGAGTGAAGATGATACATCGGAAACTGCTCACAGCCCCGTCCTTGTGAGGTGCCTGGTTTGTTGTTGTGTTGTTGTTTTTAAACAAATGTATTTGACGTTAAAAGCCGTGTTTGCCGAAAAGTTTGATGCGTCATTTCACCTGTCGTGTGCTCATGATAACAAATGAGCATCTTTACGCTGCTTGAGTACCTGAGTCGTGGTAGGGCTCGATGGAACACTATTGAGCTGCCTTGCTTATCTTTGCCGGCTCTGTGCGCCATCAGAAATTGACATGATCGATGGGTGGTCGATGGAGAGGGGGCCAGCCAGATAACGCTTTACGGGTTTCCTTGGTCTGGGCTTAAAGCAACCACTTGTACGGCATAAAACAGGTCTACGGAATATTGATCTACTGCAACATAATGGTGTGCTCTTTATCTTTTATGTTTAAAAAAAAAAACCACACACACATCACGAACGGCAGAATAGGGTTTGTCATTTCTCAGACCGGAAAACGTCATAGCGTTACTATTTTTAGAACGTCGGACAAATATTTCTTAAAACATGGCAGCTAATAGCGTGTTTCAGCATAGCGCTCCGACGATCCTTGTATCTAGAGTCTCTGTTACATGTGCCGTAGGCGCACTTAAGTCTCATTTCACAAAATAGCTGGATAAAAATTGTGTAAAATATTTCGTAACATATGGTTGTAAACAAGTTTTGATTTAGGTTAAAGGCCATTTCGCTTACATAGTTGTACTGAACTGTTGACATTTTGTTCGACTCGAGTACCCGGATGATGACAGCAGTTCTATTAATAGATTTCCGCCATTAAATGACAAGCCCTATTCGAGTGCTTTATGGAGCAAAGAAGGTTGGTTATAAAGTTGATGAATTCGCTGGAGCAGACTCAAGGGATGGTTTACTAGTTAGATCGGCAGACTCAAGGGATGTGCTTTACTGGTTAGACCGGCAGACTCAAGGGATGTGCTTTACTGGTTAGACCGGCAGACTCAAGGGATGTGCTTTACTGGTTAGACCGGCAGACTCAAGGGATGGTTTACTGGTTATATCGGCAGACTCAAGGGATGTGCTTTACTGGTTATATCGGCAGACTCAAGGGATGTGCTTTACTGGTTATATCGGCAGACTCAAGGGATGTGCTTTACTGGTTATATCGGCAGACTCAAGGGATGTGCTTTACTGGTTAGATCGGCAGACTCAAGGGATGTGCTTTACTGGTTAGATCGGCAGACTCAAGGGATGTGCTTTACTGGTTAGATCGGCAGACTCAAGGGATGTGCTTTACTGGTTAGATCGGCAGACTCAAGGGATGTGCTTTACTGGTTAGATCGGCAGACTCAAGGGATGTGCTTTACTGGTTAGATCGGCAGACTCAAGGGATGTGCTTTACTGGTTAGATCGGCAGACTCAAGGGATGTGCTTTACTGGTTAGATCGGCAGACTCAAGGGATGTGCTTTACTGGTTAGATCGGCAGACTCAAGGGATGTGCTTTACTGGTTAGATCGGCAGACTCAAGGGATGTGCTTTACTGGTTAGATCGGCAGACTCAAGGGATGTGCTTTACTGGTTAGATCGGCAGACTCAAGGGATGTGCTTTACTGGTTAGATCGGCAGACTCAAGGGATGTGCTTTACTGGTTATATCGGCAGACTCAAGGGATGTGCTTTACTGGTTATATCGGCAGACTCAAGGGATGTGCTTTACTGGTTAGACCGGCAGACTCAAGGGATGGGTTTACTGGTTATATCGGCAGACTCAAGGGATGGTTTACTAGTTAGATCGGCAGACTCAATGGATGGGTTTACTAGTGAGACCCGCAGACTCAAGAGGTGGGTTTACTGGTTAGACCGGCAGACTCAAGAGGTGGGTTTACTGGTTAGACCGGCAGACTCAAGGGATGTGCTTTACTGGTTAGACCCGCAGACTCAATGGATGGGTTTACTAGTGAGACCCGCAGACTCAAGAGGTGGGTTTACTGGTTAGACCGGCAGACTCAAGGGATGTGCTTTACTGGTTAGATCTTCAGATCACTGATATTAACGCCATTTTTAGAGATAGCAAAATAAAATACCGGTCTATGTATTATAAAACTGTGGGATAATTGATAAGCATGTTATCATCAATATTGCGATCTATGGTAAAGATAAAATAATAATGAAATTCCATTTGAAGGTTTTGACCGAAATGTCAAATGTCGAAAATAATTGAAGTACCGGGTAGAAGAAAGAGACACACACACGTACGTCACCGGGCATGCGTGTGTTTACCAGACCTGTATTTCTATATTCACATGTGAGACATCAAAGGCGGGTGCAGGACAGGGATCCAACATTAGCATTAGCTATTGCACACAAAACAACAAAAATACATTTTTTTTTTTTAAATAATAAAAACAGAATTTTATAGAGAATTGAAATGTCAAAACTAGCTTTAACGGTTTAAAAAAAAATATATATTTTCCATGGTATGGAAACTACTTTCCATAGTATTAAAAAAAACATTTTTTTCAATAGGGCGTCTCTTAATTTTTTGTGGAGACAAAAAAAAAAGAAAGAAAAAAAAAGAAAATAAGCTTTGACTCTAAGGCCTGTTTGAGGTCATCATTTTGAAACTGTCTGTGAGGTAGGTCATCGGTAGTTCAATGCAGTTAACTTCAGCCATTATTTCAAGACAAAGACAAGAGTGCTGTCCCTGGCCTACATTAGTGGTGCGTTACCATTGAGTGTGAGGGCATTTAGGGAGACCCAGAAAATCAGTTGTTTCTTTGAATTTTTAGTAACACTTTTTAATCGAGGGTATGAAAAAGGGGGGGGGGGTGAAATGTTTTGAAGGAAAGTGAAGATGCAACACCCACCCCCACACATTTTTTTAAATTTTTTGAAACCTTTTTAAATGGGGGGTTTAAAAAGGGGGGGGGGGTGATATGTTTTGAAGGAAAGTGACGCTGCAACCCCCCCCCCCCACACACACACACACAAAACAAATGAAAAAAACAACAACAAAAAACGATAAGAGCCGACAAGCCGCTGACTTAGTCAACGTGGCAGATTAAATATAATTGCAGCTTGAACACAATATAGCGATGGGAGACTTATCATATGTAACTGATGAATTTGTTGTTGTTCCATAATATCTTTATTCTTTAACGCGCGTTGAATACCAGCCACCTCTCTAGGGCCGGTGTGCATTCTTGGCTTAGGATGTTAATGAGTAAATCAGGCAGAGAGAGCGTTACCACCGGAGCGATGAGATCTTGCAGAGTCTGTCGCCGTCCTTTCCCCCCACCAGCACGTCAAACGTGGCTCTATCGGGCCATTAAAAGTCGACTTTGTCCACACGGCCGTTAAATGGATAGAGTACCGAGCTGAGTGCTGCCCGTCCTGGGGGCGGGGGGGGGGGCGAGTGGGGCCCGGTTATGATGGATAATTTAGTCTGGCCTTTCATGCCACCGAAACACTTAGGAGACATTCAAAGTCCAAGCCCGATTGAGTGTGATCAAATCCTGTGATCTTGTCGACCTCCAAAAGGCGAGGTTTCTTGTTTTTTTTGTTTTTTTAATATTGATCCCGTTTTTTTAATCGTCGTTCTCGTCATGTTTTCAAGTCAATTTCCCTCAGGTTGTATGGGTTGGCTTGAGAGGAGGGGGCAGGGGATTGGGGGGGGGGGTAGGGTAGTGTTTAGAATGTTAATTCAAGAGTTCAAACGCCATTCAAACCAGTCTCCCCACATACTGGTTTCGTGTTTTCTCTCTCTCTCTCTCTCTCTCCCAAAAAACTGGAATAGTGTTCTCTCCCTTTCCCCACATATTGGCTTAGTGTTCTCTCACTCTTTGGACGGACTGTCTCTTTCTTTCTCTCTATCTTGTTCTCTCTCCTTCTCTCTCTCTCTCTCTAATCTATTCCCCCCCCCCTTCCCTTAAATGTTCTTTCATTGCCCCCCCCCCCAACCAACCAGCCACCATTCCCATCCTCTCATTTCCCAGGAGGTGGGGCTGGTGTTATGTTTCAGGGCTGTTTGTTGGCGATGTTGTTTTATTTTATTTTTTTCTGACCTTGAGAAAACATTTGGGATTTCCTGCAAATTACTCGAGAAACATTAAATTGTGTTGGCACTTTTTCATAAAATAAGTTTTCATTTTATTTTGTACATTAATTCTTATAACCGACTCCTCCCCCCTCCTCCCTCCAAACCACAACAACAAACAACTCTAACCTCAAACAGCGATATCATTGGTCCGGTGCGCCGAGGGAGATCTCTTGACCTTTCCGGCGAGCTAGAAGCAAAAAGCCACATATGAGCAGAGAAACCTATTAGAGCTACTTCATCCCTATACTGAGGAACCTTGCAAAGAGATCTGCTGCTGATATTGCCGTGGAACAAGCAAGAAGACTTCAGGCAGGACCTTTTGAATGTTCATTGTGTTCTGTCTAGGCAACATTGACCAGTTTATCTTTCTGTCTAGGCAACATTGACCAGTTTATCTTACCAACATTTGAGTGGCGAGTGTAATTTAACTATTTCCCAATGGTGTTTTTGTTATGCGGTGGCCTGGTAAGGGCTTAAAATCGCTTCTAAATGTCTCCCCGGTTTGACGTGGGCAATCGGCCCGCCCCTGTCATTTAGGTCTATGCGTGTATTCAACTACCCGTGCTCATAAGTTTCCAGCCGCTGATAAACTCCAGTGAAACTATGGGAATGAAGGATTTGAGTGTACACGCACCTAGTAAAACTTTGGGATTTGAGGATTTGAGTGTACACGCACCGAGTAAAACTTTGGGATTGGAGGATTTGAGTGTACACGCACCTAGTTAAACTTTGGGATTTGAGGATTTGAGTGTATACGCACCAGGTAAAACTTTAGGATTAGAGGATTTGAGTGTACACGCACCGAGTAAAACTTTGGGATTAGAGGATTTGAGTGTACACGCACCGAGTAAAACTTTGGGATTAGAGAATTTGAGTGTACACGCACCTAGTAAAACTTTGGGATTAGAGGATTTGAGTGTACACGCACCTAGTAAAAGTTTGGAAGTTACATTATTTTAAGAATTAGAATGTTAATACAATGCTGTATGTTGGCCCTCACTAAACTCGACTTAAGACAAACACTTTTCAATGTCTGTTCTGATCAAATGCTGTTGGCCCTGATATTTGATTATTGACAATATTATGGTCTCTGACACACTTCATCGTTAGTACTCGATTCATGCACGGAGATAGGTATTATCACTGTCACAAACACACACACACACATACATGCAAGTATTCAGTTAATATACGTATTCAAAACATTTTTGTCCAAATTATTAAGTCATGTAATCTTGGATCATCTGCGGGAAATTAGTTATAGCTGTGAAATTAAAGTCAGTACTTATTGAAAACGTCACTCACTGTTGACGGGTTAGGATTAGCGTACAGCTAATTGTTATGGAATGACTGATTGGTCTGCACGCGCGTCAGGGTACAGCTAATTGTTACGGAATGACTGATTGGTCTGAACACGCAAGTTATATGTGAAAGGCACTATATAAACCATTTGATATGATGTACATTATTATTTTTTTTTTTTACATTAGGTTTAATTGGACACACGCCAGCTGACCCTGTTTGTCATTGTAATAGTCTCACTTATTGGCTGTCCTGACCCTGTTTGTCATTGTAATGGTCTCACTTATTGGCTGTCCTGACCCTGCTTGTCATTGTAATGGTCTCACTTATTGGCTGTCCTGACCCTGTTTGTCATTGTAATGGTCTCACTTATTGGCTGTCCTGACCCTGTTTGTCATTGTAATGGTCTCACTGATTGGCTGTCCAGAACCTCATTGTAATGGTCTCACTTATTGGCGCGAATGAGCGCACTTGTCAGTTTGGCTCTTATGTGTGTGTGTGTGTGTTGGACGCTTGCGTTCCGATGGTTGCTACAGTTAATTACCGTTTTTACACTTTGCTTGTTTGCGTGTTGTCAGCTCTGCGGCATATGGTCTACTTGGCAGTGGCGAATCCACAAAAGCCGGTAACGGGGGGGGGGGGGGGTGGGAGTTCAAAAACAGTTAAGCTGAACAATTTGTTCGTGGTACACGTCGATTAGTACACGTCCACGTTGGCCTTTTGCTCTGCGGGATCTGCCACTTGTCCTTCACACCAAGGCCAACTCCACACTGTGGCCGTGGTGCACTGCTCTGGTGGGTGTCACCACAACACGAGGAACTGTATTTAAGTTTCGCGGCATTAGGAAGGTTGAGAACCACTAGTGTAAATGATGCCACATTTGAAACAGGAATTAAGTATGGCGTGATTAGAAGAAATTGCTGCCATGAAAACACTTGCGCTCAACCGAGAGAGAGAGAGAGAGAGAGAGAGAGAGAGAGAGAGAGAAAGATAGAGAGGAAAAGAGAGCGTGAGGTAGAAAAAATGAGATGGAAAGAAAGTGAGAGGGAGAAAAAGAGAGGGTTATCAAGGAGAGAGAGAGAGGGTGGAGAGCTTTTCGGAAGCAACTTTGTCTCGAGAGATCGTAAGTGCCTCTAGTCTTTGATAATACCTGAGCATTGCTTCTGTAACTAGGCTGAAAATTTCTGAAACCATCCCATTGCCGGGAATAATTTGTTAAGGGAGCGAAGATATCTACCATGTTGTGGTGCATCCATAATAAAACAACTACAATCCTGGCTTTCTCGAGAAGTCGTGTCACATTAGAGTCGGAAGCGGGGGTCGTACAAGAAATTAAGCGATTTGAACTCACTTCTCAGATTCTAGGGTATTAATATATATATATATATATATATATATATTGTGTGTGGACAAATCCTTTTTATAGACTTCGTTTTTGTTCGAGGGTGGCAAAATCTTCGGATGGCTAACTGACCAACTTCCGGTCAATTTATCGAGCTGAAACTTGGCAGATAGACTCGTTGTCGATGACAACACTTACTTTCAAAATTCCAGCCCCAGCCCCCAAAAATCAGTTTTTCCTGTTTTTCAAGAGGAACATATTGGGAAATTCCCGATAACTGCGCTAAATGAGATTCCTTTTTTAAAAAAAAATAATATCGCGAGGGCGTTTGGTGCGTAATATTTTCTTTTGTTTTTCAAAATTTGTTGGTTAAATAAATCCGTTGTGTAAAAGCGAGTGGGTCATTTTGATATTAATATAGTTCAGGAAGGTAACAAAAAAAAAAAGTCGTTTGCAAGCTTTGAGGGGGTGGGGGGGGGGGGNGGGGGGGGGGGGGGGGGGCACTAATTGGGCTACTTATAAAGTCCGTTACTTGTATGCATGTTTTGTCAACATATTACATATTATAAAGGATTGATACAAAGTTTGTTATGAGTTGTTTCATTTATATTAATAATATTGATTATTGGCGTCCTTTGTTAGCTGTAATTTTTCTGCTCAACAAGTACCACTCCATCAATGGTTCCGTTTATCTAGCGTTAACCAAATGCTCTCCGTGCGCCGCGCTTAGACAAAAACGAGGCCAAAAGTGAAACCGGACTAGGGAAACTCTATACTTTTCTTGTATCTGTTTCGCTCCTTCCCAGTCGCATCTCTCCTCCTGTATTTCGTTGCGTGCATGTCGACCTCTTCTCCGCTCCTCATATTTACAAGCCCATCGTTGTGTTCTCATTGTTATCTTCAGCGGTCGGCTCTGTTCCGCTCTCCCGTGTTGACCAGATCTTAAGCCCAGGATTCTCCCCGCTTCTTCAAACCGCATCCTGTGCGTTTGTTTGGTTTTCTTGGAGTTTTAATTTCACATTAATTACTCCAGGCCCAACGATTTTTCTTCTTCTTCCAAGTGGTTTAATGCTGCCAGATCAGAGCTGGACGAGCTCTCCTCGAGGGAACCGGATTTTCACGGGGAACACTTTGGGAACAAGAGTGAGATAAAATTATATATGATGGGGTGGGGGTTGCGTCGACTTGGAGACTCCTAAGCGGCTTGGAGACTCCTATGCGGCTTGGAGACTCCTATGCGCTGGTTCCAAGTTCTCCATGTCAAATTAGAATGAACGTTGTTTTGATGTCAACTTACCATTAGGCCCGTGACAGAAAGCTTTTTTTTTTTTTTTTTTTTTTTTTTAAAGGGATGATTTAGCCCTGCAGATCAAGTTAAA
>CAXITT010000020.1:171372-188708 GCA_964033795.1 Lymnaea stagnalis
TAACCTGCTGCGAACGCGTAGAAACATGGCGTCTCTCGTAAGACACTTATCCAAATGGAACGGAACTCAAATATATATCGAAAGTACTAATTTAATAATAAATAGACACACACATCGGAAAATTAAAAACTCGGATTTTTTGGCGCCGATTGCGAATTCCCATACACAAAAAGTAGTAGTCCACCTTGACTTACCGAAGTATCTACCAATAGTACCAAAATCCGGAATCCGGGAGAAACCGGAATCCGGATCCGGCGGATTTCGCATAAGAAAATCCGGATCCGGATCCGGTTGGAAAAAACGGATCCGGCACACCCCTAATTTTGAGACTCATCCACCCGGGAGACCTATTCCAATGGTCCATTGTGAGACTCATCCACCCGGGAGACCTATTCCAATGATCCATTGTGAGCCTCATCCACCCGGGAGACCTATTCCAATGGTCCATTTTGAGACTCATCCACCCGGGAGACCTATTCCAATGGTCCATTGTGAGACTCATCCACCCGGGAGACCTATTCCAATTGAGTTCACTGAACGCCTTTAAAAACCACGGAGCTGTCCTAACGCGCCTCCAAGTAGTGCTCTCCGCGCACATAATGAGGCTTAGCCTGTCACCGAGATGCCGGGAGGTCTTAGCTGGTTTTAAACCTTTGATTGGGTGGTGGGGAGGGGGGCAGACTTAGACTGTGGTCCTAAAACGTCACAGGTCTACTCAACACGTCACGTCTTTCGCCGCGCGTATAGTGGAAACATTAGATGGCATTAGTTTCCCCGTTATGATTACTATGAAGCACACACACACGCAAAATGTATAAAGTTTTCACCAACGGACTTCAAATCGCTGTTCGGAGATTTATTTTTATAATGATCAGTGATCGTGACCCCCCCCCCCCTTTTTTTTTCCCCCTTCCCATAGGGACCCAAGCTGCGAGGGACTTGCGTCTTGCTGTCTTTATGTAACCTGTGGGGACCGTGCAGCGAATCAGAGGAACCTTGGCACACGAAAAATGTATAAAGTTTTCCCCAACGGACTTCAAATCCCTGTTCGGAGATTTATTTTTATAATGATCAGTGATCGGGCCCCCCCCCCCCCTTTTTTTTTCCCCCCTTCCCATAGGGACCCAAGCTGCGAGGGACTTGCGTCTTGCTGTCTTTATGTAACCTGTGGGGACCGTGCAGCGAATCAGAGGAACCTTGGCTCAAAAAGAATTAGAGCACTGTCTATACCATCGAGGGGATAAAGCGATCACGCTAAAACCAGTGGATACTGCAGGTTTATATGAAAACACAACATTTATTGCAACATAATGAAATCAAACGGCATTTTTTCCTCTCCATGTTTTTGCTCTGTCACACCTCTGTTTGGCTCATTTTTGGATGTCACTCAGGGCAGGTTACGCCTTTGGGTTTATTCGCTCTATTCATGTTTCCAGGAAACTGATCAAAGTCATCAGTTCTGTAGAGAGACCTGCTTTTAATGATGAAATCTCAGTGAATCGGTTGTTGTCTTTTTTGTGAATTCTCAATCGAGGGAAAATTTCGAACTTTTTTGAAAATAATTTCCCAAAACATCTGAGTTTCTATCGCTTCAAATAAAAATTGAAATGAGTAAAAGCTGAATGATGTGTTTGTACTCAAGTCTTAGCCAATGTGAATGCTGGCTAATAGACGGGCGGCTTATGTACGGACTATATACCTAGGCTTACCATCATCTTTTAAGGTTTTTGAAACCGGAAGCAGTGGTGTAAATAAAGGGGGGAGGAGTGGCTACCGGTCCGGGCAGCACTTCTGTTACTATCAATCACCAGCACTGTATAATAGATGTGTGTGTGTGGTACTGCAATGTTGGTAGCAATGTTCCCTTTAAACTACGCGGCCGCGCAGCTATCTCACAGACGCCGCGCAGCAGTTTTGAGTACCGCGCAGCAAATTTCCATGTATGTTTGTGTTTGTGGGTTGAAAAGTTTTGCACACAAAAAAAATTGAGGCTTTAAAACTTTGCACACAACTGTATGATTTTGCACACGAACCAACAAACCTTAAAGGGAACATTGGTTGGTAGCCCCGGCCCGAACTAGCACACGAACTGATAAGTCACATTCTTTGTACAGTGGTACCTTGAAATACGTGTGCCCTGACATACGAGATTTTTGAGATACGAGCCGTCAAGCGAGCGATGTTTTGCTTTGAGATACGAGAAATATTTGAGATACGAGAAACCGGATCAGCGGGTTGGCCGGCTGCAGTGACGAAAATTAAGCGAAAGTAACAAAAAAAATTGTTCAGTGGCATATAAGTTCAATTAAGTTCATTGAAGTTTGATTAAGTTCCATTAAGTTTATGGATAAAGTGTAGCAGTACGAGTGTAACGAGTGAATGACATAAAAGGTAAAATGACCGAAAGAGTTTAGCATTAACAGTGTGGCCAGTAAGTGAACAAAGTGAAGCTCCTCGCCTATCTCCTCCATCCTACACCTCCGCCATCATCTTCCGTAAGCTCCAGTCTCCTGATATCCAAGCTACATACACTTTATAAAACCAGTTTATTTCTTTACATTCTCTTTTATTATGTTTTTATGCAATATTTGTCATCTTTATATACATGTTTCTCATTCAAAGCACGTAACAAAAACAACTGAGGTGGGATTTTGAGGGCTGGAACTGATTAATGGCATTTTTATTAATTTCAATGGGGAAAACTGCTTTGAGATACGAGCAAATAGACTTACGGAACGAATTAAATTCGTATCTCGAGGTTCCACTGTATTGGGTATTAGGTGATGGAAAGACTATGTCTCATTTGAATCTACTTTCTTTTTTTTAAAAATGTCTTTGTACAAAACCTCCAATGAGACTGTGCTGGTTATAGCCACGACAAGATTACTGACCGTAAGTTGTAGCTTAGTTTTAATATCTGTACATATTACAATGCTGAAGGGGGTGGGGGACGGGGGATATTGGTTTCTGGCGTAAATTATTTCCCCAGGCCTTGGGTTCAACGAGGCCTCAATTTCGCAGGTGGATCTTAAATAAATTAAAACACGGTGCCAAGTACTAGCTTAGAACGTTGACAAACCTTACATATAGAATGTTTAACTTATTTGCTCTCGATGTGGACTTTGATACCAGCCTATTTCTGATATTGGCTGCATGTATTATGTACGACACCATCTAAGAAGGCAGGGCACACAAATTTTGACCAAACTGAGTTTGAAACCGGGACAAAATTCAAACTCGCCGGGACAATCCCGGATATATGGTAAGCCTATGTACACCCGCAGTTAAAGCTTGGCCACTATTATAGATTGTAGAGTTAGACCTGATCGGCATCGGTCTCTTTGGGCATTGACTGGTGGCGAGTCGATAGTGTTAAGTTGCCGTCACGATGGTGAGCGTCTTAATCATCATTGACGGGATAAGAGAGAAGCGTTAGTCAAACGGTGGCAGCGATGACAACCTCAGCCCGGGCACCGGGACGTCGGGTCGTCAGGAGGGTCCGCAGGAAGTTGACAGCTTGTCACGTGGCATTCGAATGGCGGTTTAGTCGCCGCGTCACCACTGACACGGCTCAACAAACAGACCCGGGGGGGGAAGTTTTTCCAGTGTGAGAGATCTGACGGAGATTCACGGAAGGAATGGTAGCGGGGTCGCGCATTTCCATAAGAGCCTTTGGGTCGTGTTTTTATGGCGAATCAGAGTCGGCGTTATTCCGCCAAACGGTCGTGAGAGTTTTGAAAACTGAAGGATGGGAACTACGCCAGGGCACTCAAGTTGATTAGAAATTATTGAAATCATGTTACAGACCATGACACAGGCGATACGACTAGATTCTACTTATTTAACCAAAGTGTCTGAATGTGTCCGTGACTCCTAGCTTAGCATGCAAGACACGCGCACGCTAGCACACGCTCAGCCATGATTGAATTATACATTAATTTAAAAAAAACAAAAAAACTTTGTTCTAAATATTGGAAGTGATGGGGTTAATAAAATGACAACCCACCACCACCAACACCACCACCACCACCTCGCTTAGACCGTCACGAGAGGCGCTGCGGTCAGGGGGAACCCGGGATATGTTTCAGTGCAAATACTTCACAGAGATTTTACTCTTGGGGTCTACAGATACTGTATTCCGTCGCAAAATCTTGATAAAAAGAGGGAGAGAGAGAGAGAGACCAAAGCAAAAAAAAAAGAAAGAAAGATATTTCTGAGTATTGTGTATTGCCTCTTTATGTTTAAGATAAAACAAGAGCTGATCAATCGTTGTTTTTTTTTTTTTTTTTTTTTTTTTTTATTCGATAAGAAAGAGCTTAGCCACAAGGAACTGGGGTGAGGGGGGGGGGGCGCAAGTGCGCCTGTTAATAGGCAATAGTTGAGATCGCTCGAGAAACATATCGTATGAAACATCATATCCCATAGATCTTGAGAATGAAATAGCTCATATCCAATAAGCCGCCAAATTGAAGATAGCGCTCTACGTATTGTAGGAAATAAGCTCGCTCTTGTGTGATTGCTTCACTCTGACACGAGAAGGAATACCAAAATACCCGGACCCGGTGTACACAAATCAAACTGCAACCAGTTAAGCCTAAGTTATTATTATTTTAAGTGCACTATTTTCCAGCCCGGATAGGAATTTTTTTTTTTTTACACCTTCCATTTAAGTTTAGCTCTTGCAGTTATTACAATTTGAGTTACAGTTGCTGAAATGTTTTTACAAAACAACAACAACTCTATTTTGCAAGCTGGTAAAAGGCTGTACTCAGTTCACACGATCAAATTTCAGTCCAATTCCTTTTTGAACGCACTATTTAGTAAAACAAAAAGGTGCGATGAAACGCAATTTGATCCCGTTAACTGAGCATTCATCTTCTTAAAACGTTCTCTCTAATCGCATTTCGTCTTTGCGTAATGCATTTCAAGAAATGTAATTATTTTCTCCCTTTTATTGCGTTTTAACTTGTCTTTGACAGAAAGTCCTTTTTTTTTCCCTTTGATCACACATGGATTCTTATATATTTAGTAGGCATTTAACAAATGTGGGATCATAAATGAAAATCAAAATTAAATTTGAAAAAAAAAAAAAGTTGAAAATAGAGGTGAACAAAAAAAACCATCAACAAATAAATAAAGAACATAAGTGAATAAATAATATAAATAAATCAATAAAAAATAAAATTTAAGAACTAAGGTCACGTGGTTCTTCATCGTTGTACGTTAACAACGGGACGGCCTCCTGCTCGAGTCGCCGAGTCGTTCATGGTTCACTTAAGTAATCAATCATCAACGGCAGTTTATGTCAAACCGCTGCCGTTCATAACGATGCCATGTCATGGTGGAGATGGTTTCACTTGTTACTGCCCTTTACTTGACAACTTGTATACACAGTTTTGGGTTAGTTTTTTTTTTTTTTTTTTTTTTTTTTTTTTTTTGGTTTCTTTAGCATGTGGTTGGTTGTTGAATGGTCTGCTGTGTTGTTGTGGGCGTAATCGTGTTTGATTTGGAAATCGGGGAGCGATTTAATCCCAGGACAAAATTAATCCGTGCACTTTAGCCGAACAGATCCGTCGAGGGATGATAGAGTTTATATTTATAAATAAAGTAGGTTTATTGTATATCTTTATTTAACTATTATGCCCGGCAGTGCTTCAGGTGGCCAGATCTCTGGACAGACGCCAGGCGACAATCTTATTAACCCGGATTATCAAGGCCCCTCGTGTTTTTCTCGTGGTGTTAATGTCCTGTCTAGGGTGGCAAGATTTTGATACAAAATACATGATTGTGTGTGTGTATGGTGGGTTGGGGGGGGGGGGGGTAATTTTTTCAATTTTCTCAGTGTCTTTAGACGTTGAAGCTTGTTTGGGTTTTTATGTGTCTATTTTTGGGGGGATGTTGTCCTTAAAAACACACACCGAATTGACTTTTGCAGTTTTGTGGTGGAGACGGTGTTCTAGATATCCTATTGGACAGGGTCTTTTGATGTTGCTAGGGGGGGGGCGTGCTAAACATAAATTGTTCAGGGTCTTAAACCGTTGTTAGATTTAAGAGGAGGGGGGTGAGTTTTAACTAACCTACAATTGTAGAGCGACGTAGGCAGCATCACACTCTTTATCCGATGCTTGGCCCGTCGCCCTGCTCAGCGTTGAAGTGAGAAAGTTATCTGGCCCGGCACTGGCATGGACAATCACAATCAAAACTATTTTATATGGCCATTTTTAAAAGTTCCTTGGTATAAAAAGGATGCGTAGGCCGAAAGAAATAATGCTATTATCAAGCTGGTCGTTGTTTTTGGATGGTCTTTTGTTTTTTTTAAGAGTTACAAAAATACAATCTAATTGCGCTCCAATCTAGGAATGGCAGTTCTCCTCTCGGGGTGCATCGAGTTGGAGTCATAGAAGGATTTTTAAAAAAAAGTAAAACAGTTTCTCCCCCCACCCCAGAAAATTCGCTATTATTAATGCACAATAACTGCTTGTGTGTAGTGAAATATTTCACTGGTTCATAGAGCGTGTTTTTGTTTTGTTTTTTGGTTTGTTGTTTTGCGGCTGCCTGACATGCATTATACTTTCAAACATTTTAGACGCGTTGTGGAGACATTTAGCCAGAAAAATTTAGATGTTAGAGAGTCGGAAGACATTTAGACAACAGGCAGACGGAATACACATTGAAGACACATAAACAGATGAAATTTAGACAGGCGAAAGTTAGACATCTGGTGCTTTGCACGCTCTAAGTCGAATGCTTTATGTTATCTTGGATCCAAAATACACTATCCGAAATACGATGCCGCTTAAAACAAGGTACAGGGCAATTAACGGAATAGCTCAAAACAGTTGTTAATTTTAAAATTTAAAAATATTTTAAAATTTAAAAATATTTTAAAATTTAAAAACGAAACATCATTTTCTTTCTTTATTAAACAACGAATTGACTGGGAATTTAGAGTTTTTAAAATGGGGTGAAAAGAAACACGAAGTGGACAGCAGAGTCTCCATGGTTCACCGTTCCATAGTTTTTACGATGAATATTCTCCTTTAGAAATGAACGTGTGACAAGAGCCTTGGCATCCCTTCCCCCAAAGACCCAGTCACGTCCATCCATAGTGACTTTGCAAGTCTCCCGTAGCAGTGCTTAGGCTAAAGTCTCCCGTATGTATTGCTCAGGCTTAAGTCACCAGTAGAAGTGTTCAGGCTAAATTCTCCGGTAGCAGCGCTCAAACTAAAGTCTCCCGTAGCAGTGCTCAGGCTAAAGTCTCCCGTAGCAGTGCTCAGGCTAAAGTCTCCCGTAGCAGTGCTCAGGCTAAAGTCTCCCGTATTTAGTGCTCAGGCAAAAGTCTCCCGTATGTAGTGCTCAGGCTAAAGTCTCCCGTAGCAGTGCTCAGGCTAAAGTCTCCCGTAGCAGTGCTCAGGCTAAAGTCTCCCGTATGCATTGCTCAGGCTAAAGTCTCCCGTAGCAGTGCTCAGGCTTAAGTCTCGCTGTTGAGATTATGTTGAAATCGACGACGCAACTCCCGAGGCAACTAAACAGTCAGTGCTTGGTGTCAACGCCAAGAATATCTCCATCAACGAGAACAACTACAACACTAAGTGATATTACCACCATACCCGCTGCTTACAATGGTACCGACGGATAGACAGGAAAGAAAAACGCACAATTTCAAAACCTAACACGTCGGCCTGCTTGTGCATGGATATCACCCGGGTGACTTGTTCCCATCCCATGGGGGGGGGGGGGGGAAAAAACCGGGGGGCGGGGGGGGGGGGGGGAGGAAAAAAAAACCACCAGATGAGTTATTTGAGACATTTTTGTGATGGTCTCCCCTCAGGGGACCACATAGCATTGCAGTCCTGGAGAAACAGACCATATATTAGTCACGTGACCATTGTTAAACGATTATGTTTCTGAGAAAAATTTTTTGAATTATGGTTTGTCTTGATTCAGCTTTTCCCCCTTTAAAAAACGTTTTCCTTTGGTTTGTTTTCTCTTTTTTTTTTTTTTTCCGTTTGTTATTTCAATATGTTATTTATATAGACTTTATTTTTATTCATCACAGATTGACCCACATTAACGACACTCTCTACCACTTCACTGTTTTTCTTTTCATTTCAACTGGAAAACAAAGATTTCCTGTAGCCAGGGGCTGCGCGGTCCAATTTACTTCCAATTGGCTTTAAATTTTCTCCACACAACCTTCTTCACACCTCTATTCGTGTTTTAACTGATAAGGCTACTAAAGAGAACCTTATTTTTCGACTGTTCTCGGAAATCGACCATTTTGCATCGGTGAACAAATATGGGAGAGTGCAATCAAAGCAATGAATTATTGACTGTCTTTTCGTGTTCAAAATAAGATCTCACACCCCCCACCCCCCATCTGAATCATTCAAGAGGGATTTGGGGTGGGTTGGGGGGGTGGGAGTAAAATCTACCGGGTGCATCCATCCTCCACGGTCTTTTGTTTTTAGACGTACATGTAACCAACTCTAGGTGTGTGTGTGCTTCATTCGGTGTTTGTGTTTGTGTGGCCCCCATACATCGTATCACTGTCATAATAATGCGAACCTGGATACACCACTTTTGGGCACTGTCATAATAATACAAACCTGGATACACCACTTTTGGGCACTGTCACTATAATAATACAAACCTGGATGCACCACTATTGCTCACTGTCATAATAATACGAACCTGGATACACCACTTTTGGGCACTGTCACTATAATAATACAAACCTGGATGCACCACTATTGTTCACTGTCATTATAATACAAACCTGGATACACCACTTTTGTGCACTGTCACTATAATACAAACTTGGATACACCACTGTTGTGCATCATCACTATGATACAAACCTGGAGAGACCACTTTTGTGCACTGACCAAACAAACCACCAGATCATTACATACCTCTAACAGGTCACCGCGCTCTGGCCGAGTATCCACTGCCCAAGTCTCTCTGCTCCAGCACCAGAGTGCACGCCCCACCTCTTACCTCTTCCTTCCAAGAGTTTGTATCGGCATCTATCAGACCCAAGGAGACGTTGGTCTGGCTTCTGCTGGACGTTACGAAGCCTTAAGTATTATTGAGACGATTCAAGACGTTGCCCTCGTGTGCTGCAAAGAATTCAGTCAACAGAAAATGAAGATATTTTGGTTTCCGCCTCTCCACAAGCTCGTGCAAGTTATTTTAATCTCCGTCCCGTGTATAGTACTTCGATCAATTCTCCCTTAATTGATTTAAAAAAAAAAAAAAATTGGTAGTCGCGATAAAAAGACTTAGTCAAAATGTTGCGTACTCTCCATGGTGTCATTATGTCAGGCTGGTGTCATCTCCATTGTTGTGTCGATATGTCAGGCTGATGTCATCTCCATTGTTGTATCGATATGTGAGCTTGGTGTCATCTCCATTGTTGTGTCATTATGTCAGAATGGTGTCATCTCCATTGTTGTGTCGATATGTCAGCTGGTGTCATCTCCATTGTTGTGTCATTATGTCAGAATGGTGTCTTGTACCTGTAGTACTAGAGTTGTATGGAGGGATAGTTGTAGTGCTAAAGTCGTGGCAGTTCGCTGTCAATGTACTAACGGTTAGTTCTAGCGAGTATAGAGTTGTCATATTATGCATTTGAAGATTGAATTAAGCGTCGTGTACTAACGATGTAGGAACCGCTGTGTGAGAATGGGCCGAGAAGTTCTATACTGTTTGTCTATGGGTCTGTTCAAACCACCAGAATTCTTTTTGTAAACAACTCTCAATATTTGAAGTCTTTTGGTAAGAGTTCACCGCAGGGATACTTGAGCAACATTTTAACTTCATGCCAGTCAACCGGTGTTGGGATGTTTTAAATATAGATCTAGATATAGAACTAGTCTAAATTTTAAAAAATATACCCCCCCCCCCAAGAGAATAAGCTCAAACTTAAGGGGAAAATATCTAGAGACAATTAATATATGTATTCTTAACTATTTTTCTATCTTCCAGCTATAATTGATAATTAATTTTGTTTTTCTCATAAATATGTGTTGTTACTGTTTGATATATAACCAGTGTTTCTTTCAGAGATCTCTCGGGGGGGGGGGGCGTGGCAGTGCCGAATAAGGCTCCATAGCTTTTCTTTCGCATAGCTTTTCTTTCCCTTTCCAATCATTTTTTGTTGTTGTTGCTGAAAATGCCAACATTTGATATATAACCGGTTTTTCTTTCAGAGATCTTTCGGGGGGGGGGGGGGGCGTGGCAGTGCCGAATAAGGCTCCATAGCTTTTCTTTCGCATAGCTTTTCTTTCCCTTTCCAATCATTTTTTGTTGTTGTTGCTGAAAATGCCAACTTGAAAGCTCTTTGCAAAAACTCGTCAAAGTCACACTGGGAACAGTCAGTCTTATCCACCCAACACAATAATGTATGAACTCCAGCCTACCGAAGTGTCGCTAGTGCCATCCAACATCACCCAGCCCACAGTCACAGAGGTTTTAATCCGATTAGAACTCCTGGGATGAAGCAGTCCGCTCCTTTTGGAATCTTTTTTTCTTCTTTCCTGGCAAGTGATTGAAAGCCTTGTGGCCAAGATAAAAATGTTTTGGCTTTTAAAAAAATGAGCCAGGACTCGACTAGTTTTTAGGAAATTGGGTCTTTTTTCTTTTTTTTTTTTTGAAGGAAATTTTTTTTTGTTTTTTTGTAATTGTGAAAAGAGTAGTTAAAAACCATGGCCATTTCAACGGGGCTAAATGTCTGGGATAGACTCGGGTAGGAAAAGCAAAGAGCGGCGGACACATGATATGCAACAGGATACGGGTTGATATCTAGATTAGTCTCCGAGATCTTCTTTTACTGCGGATGTGTGTCTGCTGTCTCTCGGCATGCTCGGAGTTTAGAAGCATTTTAATCTCAGAATTCCCCCCACGTCATCTGCGTCAGCTATGAATAGCATCTCGCCTTTGAGTCTAGTCGAATTTTATCAACATGTGTATTATTGTTTGTTGTTGTTGTTATTTATGAGAGGAACATTTTTATTGGATCGATGAGAAATGTATCTCTCTGTCATCCTCCCGTGCCGTCATCTACTCTATCTACCTCTTATTTCCTCCTCTCTACTTCTCTTTCTCCCGTGCCGTCATCTACTCTATCTACCTCTTATTTCATCCTCTCTACTTCTCTTCCTCCCGTGCCGTCATCTATTCTATCTACCTCTTATTTCCTCCTCTCTACTTCTCTTCCTCCCATCCCTTCCAGTCCTTCGTTCCCTCTTATTCTCTTGTTCCTTCCTCGTCGATACAAAGATGTGTCGGCCTTGTGATGGGCTACTTACTTATGTTTTGTTTACGAGAATCAACCCGACCCACACACATATTTACATATATATATATATATATTTCTGTTTTGTTTTACTCTGGCGGTGGATGCCTTTGACGATTTCTGACAAATGGTTTGTGAAGGAGCCGAATCTGAAAAGGTAACCTTCTACCACCCCAGTAGCGTCATTTCTACGAAACATCGGACACGTTGAATGGTGTGAGTCTTGGACCCTGAAGGAACCCTCTCGCGGGTATAAAAAAAAACACCAAAATAGTAACGGCTTGTTTTTTGTGTGCGGAGAACTAAAGGATTGGCGTCAATCATTAATTGATCGGTCGTGTTATTATGTCCAATGGGGTATAAGCTCTCACCGTTGTAGAACCCATGTGCATTTCTATCATATACTATTTGGTAGCAACTGATTGAATTGGGTCCATGGACTGAGGCTTTCTGCAAAGGGGCCCCTACTCCCTCGATCCTAGATCATTGTTCAATCTCAGGAAGCGGACGATTTTGAAATGGCGTTCAATTAAATTGTGTGCACTGTTTTTTAAAAAAGAAAAAGAGAGGAAAAAAACCGAGTACAAAAAAGAACATTTCTAGCTTCTGTTCTTTGCTGCCATCTCATATGCATAATGAGCCTGCAGACAATGATCTATGTTTAACGCTAAAAAATTATGGCGGAAAAATTATACATAATACAGTTAATGTTTTCATTGCCAAAGTCATACATCAAGCGTGGACGTCTATTTAACATAAATAACTGCATCTGAATAGTTTTTGAATAACATCTCTCTCTCTCTCCCTCTCCCCCCTCTCTTCCTCTCCCTCTCTTTCTCTCTCTCTCTCTCTCTCTCTCCCCTACCACCAAAAAAAATTGCCTACTCAATTTTTAAAAGCCGTTGGCTTGATATTGTTGATGTCCATTTCTGTCCCAAACACTCGTGTTTCACCAAGACGTTGATGCCTAATGGCTGAAATGGTTTGTCTACAGCACCGGCATCCTGTCTCCTGCAACTGACGCCATTTTAAAATGTTTATTGATATTATTGAGGTCTAAAGGACACTCTTCATCAGAGTCCATATTGTGAAATGAAAAATCGTGTTGGCTTTGGTACCGCCCTTCCCCCCCCTCCCCCAACACCGACTTCTTTCCCCTAATCATCTAACTTATGTGACAACCCAACAAACTTCTTTTTTTTTTTTTTTTCGTCCCATCAAAAACTCATATTTACGCTTAGGTTAAAATAATATGTATGACTCAAACCACCCTGTTTTCTTTTTTACAAACATCTAATGCCCGCTGAACTTGATCAAGAAATATAGGACTAAAAGAAAGCTCCAAAGTTCNACTTATGTGACAACCCAACAAACTTCTTTTTTTTTTTTTTTCGTCCCATCAAAAACTCATATGTACGCTTAGGTTAAAATAATATGTATGACTCAAACCACCCTGTTTGCTTTGTTACAAACATCTAATGCCCGCTGAACTTGATCAAGAAATATAGGACTAAAAGAAAGCTCCAAAGTTCCCCAAAACGAAGTTACCCCGAAAGCTTGTCAACAGAACATGAACCAAAGGATTTTTAACAGAACTTGAACCAAAGGATTTTTTTCAGAACCTGAACCAAAGGATTTTTAACAGAACCTGAACCAAAGGATTTTTTTCAGAACCTGAAACCAAAGGATTTTTTTCAGAACCTGAACCAAAGGATTTTTTTCAGAACCTGAAACCAAAGGATTTTTTTCAGAACCTGAAACCAAAGGATTTTTTTCAGAACCTGAAACCAACGGATTTTTTTCAGAACCTGAACCAAAGGATTTTTTTTCAGAACCTGAACCAAATGATTTTTTTCAGAACCTGAAACCAAAGGATTTTTTTCAGAACCTGAAACCAAAGGATTTTTTTCAGAACCTGAAACCAAAGGATTTTTTTCAGAACCTGAAACCAAAGGATTTTTTTCAGAACCTGAACCAAAGGATTTTTTTCAGAACCTGAACCAAAGGATTTTTTTCAGAACCTGAAACCAAAGGATTTTTTTCAGAACCTGAAACCAAAGGATTTTTTTCAGAACCTGAACCAAAGGATTTTTTTCAATCAATTATTATTATTACCTGGAAATTTAAAAAAAAATATATATTTTGCCTTCTTTTTTTTTTTTAAAACTCTTCCAAGCCATCAGCGTCTGGCTGTCTGGCATCAGCGTCCGGCTGTATGGCATCAGCGTCCGGCTGTCTGGCATCAGCGTCTGGCTGTCTGGCATCAGCGTCTGGCTGTCTGGCATCAGCGTCTGGCTGTCTGGCATCAGCGTCTGGCTGTCTGGCATCAGCGTCTGGCTGTCTGGCATCAGCGTCTGGCTGTCTGGCATCAGCGTCTGGCTGTCTGGCATCAGCGTCTGGCTGTCTGGCATCAGCGTCTGGCTGTCTGGCATCAGCGTCTGGCTGTCTGGCATCAGCGTCTGGCTGTCTGGCATCAGCGTCTGGCTGTCTGGCATCAGCGTCTGGCTGTCTGGCATCAGCGTCTGGCTGTCTGGCATCAGCGTCTGGCTGTCTGGCATCAGCGTCTGGCTGTCTGGCATCAGCGTCTGGCTGTCTGGCATCAGCGTCTGGCTGTCTGGCATCAGCGTCTGGCTGTCTGGCATCAGCGTCTGGCTGTCTGGCATCAGCGTCTGGCTGTCTGGCATCAGCGTCTGGCTGTCTGGCATCAGCGTCTGGCTGTCTGGCATCAGCGTCTGGCTGTCTGGCATCAGCGTCTGGCTGTCTGGCATCAGCGTCTGGCTGTCTGGCATCAGCGTCTGGCTGTCTGGCATCAGCGTCTGGCTGTCTGGCATCAGCGTCTGGCTGTCTGGCATCAGCGTCTGGCTGTCTGGCATCAGCGTCTGGCTGTCTGGCATCAGCGTCTGGCTGTCTGGCATCAGCGTCTGGCTGTCTGGCATCAGCGTCTGGCTGTCTGGCATCAGCGTCTGGCTGTCTGGCATCAGCGTCTGGCTGTCTGNTTTTTTTTTTGGTTTTTTCTTTTTTTTTTTTAGGTTTTTTATTTTTTTTTTTTAAATTTTTTTTTTTTATTGGAATTTTTTTTTTTTTTTTTAATTTTTATATTTCTACTATTGACATTTATTTTAAAATAACTTTTTTTTATAATATTTATTTAGTCCATCCAAATTAATAATTAAAAAGCCACAAACACTGTACATTTTATCACATTTGGCTCAGACCTCAAACTACACAACATATATTAAAAAAAAAAAATTCCGATTGAGAAATTTTAAAATAAAGACAAGGGATTTCATGACGTTAATCATCTTGGTTTTATTGGATCAACTCTCCTGGTCAAATCATCGGCAGGGGGCTGAGTCCAATAAGGGTCCACGTGGCTCCCCTTTGTCAAATCTATCGCGAGAGTGTTTGCTCCAGAGAGAAGACTAGATGGTATTTAACCTTTACAGAGTTACCTGAGCTGATCCTCCAGCCACCTGTTTTGTGAATTGAGCCCACCCTGTGGAAGACCTGTCATGTGAAGCAAGTCACAACCTGGATCACTGACGTAGGAGGGAGGGGCGGTCAGTCCTAAGCCTAGCTGCGCCACTGACCAGTCTTGTTTATATCAATAACTAGAAGTTATAGGAGGCAAAATGATCAATACATTGATCGTGGGCCCTTACGATATAGAAGAAGAAGAAGTAACCCGCAAAATAAAGGCGGCGGCCATACGTGAATGTCCCACCCGCTAAAGTTACCTGGCAAGACATGCATTCAAGTAGCTCGCTAACTTCTGGGACATTTTTTGGTTTGGCGCGCTATGCATACAGCGTTACAGCCATACATACGTACCTGAATAATTGGGGGGGAGGGGGGGTTGTGTGTATTTTTTTTATTTTGTGTGTGTGATGTGTTGATTAAGTTGGTGTTTTAAAGACGGTGTTTACGTTGACACTAAAGCAAATGCAACGCATAATGGTGGTCGGCTTTAAAGTTATAGTTCATGGTTTGCGTGTAGCGTAACTCGAGCCGGCGAAAGCTGAAATACGGACACTCTAATGAAATAGTGTCGATTTAAAAAAAATAATTCCCGAGTGGATCTTGTCCACCCCGCTCTCATTGCGCACCGTGCTGCGCTCTCATTCGCTGCTCCCCCCTCCCCGTCGTTCGCTTGATCACGTACGCACCGAATTTACGCATAAGAACACCTGTCGACGTCATAGTCTCCAAAAAGACGTCTGCGACATTGTCCCCGACTCTTAGTACTTATATTTTGTTCGATCCGAATGACCTGTATGTGGAATCCATTTTTTTTCTTCATATTTTAAAGTGGACTTAGGATAACAATTCAGGCTGAAGGCGATATAGTCCCATGACTTAGATATTATTCAGATAGATTTGTTGGACTTGACCTTCACATAATTAACACTTGTCATTTCGTAATTTTAAGACCAGGATCTTCGAGATTGTAGTATATCCATGTCAATTACTTTCTTGGCGATCGAACATAAACCTTGCTTTGCGATGAAAAGGGCGATAGTTTGTGTTAGCCTTGGCCCACCACTAATAACTAACTTGAAGCGCCGAGGGCAGAGGAGTGGAGCAAAGACACTGACTCCTCCGCCGAGTTCGGTGCCTTCAATCTGAAAAAAAAAAACAAAAAAAAACCTAGCACTTGTCAGACTTGTTGTAACCGTTTGAAATGGGAAACTATGAAATTAACGCATAAAAACTCATAACTACCAAGAAACTTCATTAATCGTTAATTTTCCAATTAAAATACTGCTATATATTTTTTTTTATTGTAGTTCAGTTTTCCGAAGTAGCTATTGTAGTTTTTTTTCCCAATTGTATAATGTTCTGTCTGCAGTTCTTGGGTTAAACTGTTGTATAAGTTTTAAGTCTTTTGAGATGTAATAAGACTTCAGTCACGGTATTATTCACCGTGCACTCATGCTATGGAGTTAAGGGCGTGTTGTTTGAATCAGGTCCTGCAGTCACGTAGGAGCCTACAAGTTGATCGGAAATCAGCTGTCTAGATGAACTCCGGGCCGGTGTAAGGTTTCCTTCCATTAATCGAGACATTTCCCCAGGGTCTTCCCCGGATAGTGTGCTTGGGCCGCAAAGTGGGGTGGGGGAGACAGAGAGGCAACCGGTGGATGCCTGACTAGTGCATGGAACCGCTTCATTTGGCGGCCACAACAATGGGGAGTTTTATCTCTCAATCTGTAGGGCAGTGGTTGGTTGGGTTGAAAGAAAGGGGGGGGGGGATATCTATGAGTTTTTGTTTTTCGAGACATGTTATTGCTCGCATGCGTTTTGGTGACACAGAGTTTTGTTATTGCTGGCATGTGGTTTGGTGACAGAGAGTTTTGTTATTGCTGGCATGTGGTTTGGTGACAGAGAGTTTTGTTATTGCTGGCATTTTGGTTTGGTGACAGAGAGTTTTGTTATTGCCGGCATTTGGTTTAATGACAGAGAGTTTTGTTATTGCTGGCATTTGGTTTGGTGACAGAGAGTTTTGTTATTGCTGGCATGTGGTTTGGTGACAGAGAGTTTTGTTATTGCTGGCATTTGGTTTAATGACAGAGAGTTTTGTTATTGCGCGGCATGTGGTTTGGTGACAGAGAGTTTTGTTATTGTTGGCATTTGGTTTAATGACAGAGAGTTTTGTTATTGCTGGCATTTGGTTTAATGACAGAGAGTTTTGTTATTGATGGCATGTGGTTTGGTGACAGAGAGTTTTGTTATTGCTGGCATTTGGTTTAATGACAGAGAGTTTTGTTATTGCGCGGCATGTGGTTTGGTGACAGAGAGTTTTGTTATTGCTGGCATTTGGTTTGGTGACAGAGAGTTTTGTTATTGCTGGCATGTGGTTTGGTGACAGAGAGTTTTTTTATTGCGCGGCATGTGGTTTGGTGACAGAGAGTTTTGTTATTGTTGGCATTTGGTTTAATGACAGAGAGTTTTGTTATTGCTGGCATTTGGTTTAATGACAGAGAGTTTTGTTATTGATGGCATGTGGTTTGGTGACAGAGAGTTTTGTTATTGCTGGCAT
>CAXITT010000020.1:236256-247218 GCA_964033795.1 Lymnaea stagnalis
CACTTCATCATATTCATCACCCACCCCCTTCATCATATTCATCACCCCCCACTTCATCATATTCCTCACACCCACTTCATCATATTCATCACCCCCCACTTCATCATATTCATCACACCCACTTCATCATGTTCATCACCCCCCACTTCATAATGTACATCACCCCCCACTTCATCATATTCATCCCCCACCCCCTTCATCATGTTCAACGCCCACTCCCCCCTCCATCATGTTATCCCCAGCCCCTCCATCATGTAGATGACGATCATAACGTCCTTGTGGCTGAATTGCTAACTTAGGGCCTTAAGCAGAAATCTGTCAACGCCATCGTATTTATTTATATAAGGATCACCTTTTTGCTCTGGAATAATGCGGGTTTTTTTGTTTTGTTTTTGTTTTGAATAGAGTCATTGCCATATGGACACTAAAGAAGACACTAAGTGATGCATGGCTTGACCCTTTGAATTCATGCCCTGCTAATTCACGTATACATTATTCTATATCAAAAGACCTTTTTTTTTCAAGCGTTCTCTTCTGTGAAAGCTACAAAGACAGTGTTATCGCATTGATAGCAAGTCAACGCCAGAGGTTGGTGACTACCCAGGGGTTCGGGGTGCCTTGAATGTCTCCCGCCCCGCTGTGCTGGGCAACGTGACACACTTGATTAGGATCTATTATTGAACAGCGGGTGAGGACCCCACGCTAATCGAATCACGGCGTCGTAAATTCAATCACAGTATGAAAAATGCAGTCGTCGCAAACAGTGTCCCGCGTTAAGGCGCCGAGCGGTTCCGACGTGTCACCGCTCGTGTTGTCCCTGTCCTTCAGCCGGGCAGTGTACGAAATGGTCGGTCCGGGCCCCGGGCGCCGGCCGGCGTGAGTGGGCGCGGGCCTGGCGACAGATGCACTGTGTGGTTCTTGGCCGAACTTGGAACATAGATAACGTGATTAAGCTCACAACAGCCCGAGGACTAATCGAACGGGTGTCCAGGAGGTCCAGCGATTGATTCATCATTCCATTAACGAAGCTTTTAAACGAGCCGATCATGGACGCATTTGATCTGTAGTTTCACGACAAAATTAACTATAATTTAATTAGATGTCATTACCAGTAGAATTGTTTGCGTTGGCCTCTTCAAAAGGGCGATAAGTATGTGCGAATCTCGTATGACCTAATTTATCGTATAGGGCAGTGATCCCCAAACGGTGGTCCGAGGACCGGCACCGGTCCGCAAGCCTCGCGTTACCGGTCCAGAGAGCATGAATATTGATGTTTAAATAAAAAGAAAATGTAATTAATAAATCTGGCACCGGTCCCTAGTGCAGTTTTGAAACTTTTCCACCGGTCCGTGAAACTTAAAAGTTTGGGAAACGCTGGTATAGGGCACCTATAATGTATGGCATACATAGTTCCCCAAATCGGACACCAATATATGATCAAGTTCCTCAAATTGGACACCTATGTTTGACCTTTTTCATCGAATAGGGCACCTAAGTGTGACTTAGTTCACCTAAATCGGGCACCTGTGTATGACACAGTTCCCCTAATCGGGCACCTATGCATGATTAAAAAGTTCCCGAAATCGGGCACCTATGTATGACCTAGTTCACCGAATAGGACACCTATGTATGACCTAGTTCACCGAATATGGCAAAGTCATCAAATTTGTTAGTGTCAAAATCATCGAAGTGGCTAATGTCCGGGTCATCCAACCGATTAATGTCAAAGTCATCTAACGTGTTAATGTCCAAGTCAACCAATCCCGGTTTGTGCCAAAGTCACCGCACCTTGTCAGAGTTCTAGTTTTCTTATAAAGCGGTACCACACCAGACTTTAGAGGAGATACCTGTGCCGGGTGGAATCTGGTCCAAATGTCGGGGTTCGCACACTTAAGTCTAAACAAAAAACTTCGGAGCTTGTCCTATTAAGACGCATTCCGGCAAAACTATTTTAAGAAGTTCTGTAACGCCAAACCGATTTAAAATATTCTTTAATTCAAGAACAGCAACCGGTCTTTCATATGTGTGATCAGAACTCCATATCTACCTTTCTATTGTCTAAGTTGATCAGATCGCCAAATCTACCGTGTCGATTGTCTAAATTGATAAGATCGCCTAATCTACCGGGTCTATTGTCTAAGTTGATCAGATCGCCAAATCTACCGGGTCTATTATCTAAATTCATCAGATCGCCGAATCTGTCGTGTCTATTGTCTAAATTTACTAAATTTCTTATATTTTTTAAAGCTTGTTTATTGCTGAGATCTCTCTCTCTCTCTCTCTCTCTGTCTCTCTCCCTCTCTCTCTCTCTCTCTCTCTCTCTCTATCTCTCTCTCTCTAACCCCACCCCCCCCCCTCCAACTTGTTGAAAGTACTCTGTGAGATTTTATGCAAATCTAAAGACCAAATCTGGAATATTATTTTTTTACCATCTGGAAGTGACAGAGTCGTTATCCTAGACTTAAAGTTTTAGCCGATGGCCATACTGACGTGGTGCTGGTGATGTCGGCATAGATGTTACAAGCAGGGCTAGAGACTGGGAGTCATACTTGTGTTTGGTCAGAGTTGTTTTGTGCATCTCATGATGAGTCATCCATAAAAGAGTCATTGTCAAACCTTGCAGCTTGGTGTTTTGTCTGCTGGCGTCCAGGGCCAGACAGTGTTTTCTAAACTCTGCGCGCTTGTTTGACCAGGTCTCCCAACCCAATACAGAAGTGAGAATGCGTTTTATAATTAGAAGAAAAAATGGAATTCTAATTTTTTAAATATTTTTTTTTAAAAATATTTTTTAATTTATTTTCATGAATGAAAAATGAGAACTGTATACTTAGAAGATAAAGGCATGCCTTATTATATCTGACATCAAGTCAAATGGTAATAAAGACATTTGTAAACTATACAAAATATTTTTAAATTTATTTTATTGAATGAAAAATGAGAACTGTATACTTAGAAGATAAAGGCATGCCTTATTATATCTGACATCAAGTCAAATGGTAATAAAGACATTTGTAAACTATACAAACAAAATATTTTTTAATTTATTTTATTGAATGAAAAATGAGAACTGTATACTTAGAAGATAAAGGCATGCCTTATTATATCTGACATCAAGTCATATGGTAATAAAGACATTTGTAAACTATACAAACAAAATATTTTTAAATTTATTTTATTGAATGAAAAATGAGAACTGTATACTTAGAAGATAAAGGCATGCCTTATTATATCTGGCATCAAGTCAAATGGTAATAAAGACATTTGTAAACTATACAAACAAAATATTTTTAAATTTATTTTCATGAATGAAAAATGAGAACTGTATACTTAGAAGATAAAGGCATGCCTTATTATATCTGGCATCAAGTCAAATGGTAATAAAGACATTTGTAAACTATACAAACAAAATATTTTTAAATTTATTTTATTGAATGAAAAATGAGAACTGTATACTTAGAAGATAAAGGCATGCCTTATTATATCTGGCATCAAGTCAAATGGTAATAAAGACATTTGTAAACTATACAAACAAAATATTTTTAAATTTATTTTATTGAATGAAAAATGAGAACTGTATACTTAGAAGATAAAGGCATGCCTTATTATATCTGGCATCAAGTCAAATGGTAATAAAGACATTTGTAAACTATACAAACAAAATATTTTTAAATTTATTTTATTGAATGAAAAATGAGAACTGTATACTTAGAAGATAAAGGCATGCCTTATTATATCTGACATCAAGTCAAATGGTAATAAAGACATTTGTAAACTATACAAACAAAATATTTTTTAATTTATTTTATTGAATGAAAAATGAGAACTGTATACTTAGAAGATAAAGGCATGCCTTATTATATCTGGCATCAAGTCAAATGGTAATAAAGACATTTGTAAACTATACAAACAAAATATTTTTTAATTTATTTTATTGAATGAAAAATGAGAACTGTATACTTAGAAGATAAAGGCATGCCTTATTATATCTGGCATCAAGTCAAATGGTAATAAAGACATTTGTAAACTATACAAACAAAATATTTTTTAATTTATTTTATTGAATGAAAAATGAGAACTGTATACTTAGAAGATAAAGGCATGCCTTATTATATCTGGCATCAAGTCAAATGGTAATAAANGGGGGGGGGGGGGGGGGGGTGGTAAATGAAACACTTTAGGTAATTAGTAATTGTTTATTGCCTCGATAATCCTACCGTCCAATAGATCAATGAGCATTAATGCCCCATTTAATGAACAACCCCTACTGCGCATGTGCTCGATGTGTCGCGTATATCTTGAACTCGTCATGTTCACATAGTTATCCTGATACTGTAGATGAAAGGTGAACTGTGGGTCTGCTCATTAAATATCTCTATGAGAAAAAAACAACACCAACTGCAATAAGTGGATGTTTACTGTTATCTTAAGTAGTGAAGTTTCAATGAAGTACCACATAGTTAAATCATGCTCACGACGTATGTAATCCACTGTATTAAGTTTCAATGAAGTACCAAATAGTTGAACCATGCTCACAAAGTATTTACTCTACTGTCATGTTTTCTTTCAACAGACCAGAAGACTACGTCATCGCCGATGGACCATCGACGGAAGAGGAAATGAAGGACGTATGTTGTTTTGTTTCATTAAATATAGTTTTATGTTACTATGTGCATTCTTCCATAATTAATAAGGTTTCCTATAGATTTAAAGTGTGGTTTTTTTTTTTTCTGTGACATTTTATTAGTATATGATCTCCATGTGATACTTTGACAGCTATCATTAAGTTGTTAAGCCTGCGACTCAGCGGGTCTCGGGCATTATTTTGAAGTCCTCGCTTTTATTTTAAAAAAATATTTTAAAAAAATTAAAACATTATAATCTCGACTTTCCTCCTCACATATGAATCCGCCCATGCCACCCCCCCCCCCCCCCCCGTTCTGAATAAATAACTCTACCTGGGAACAATGTCACACCGTGTCATTTTAACTTGACATATCATTCAGGTCGAGGCGGCCTCGCAGATTTCAGTTTTTGGTCCAGACGTTACGTGGTTGTCTCATAGAAACAGCTTTTTGCGACTGCATTAATCTTCGACAAGTTGGTTGTTTTTTCGTGGAACGCTGTGTATATATATATATATATATATATATATAATTTGTTATATGAGTCGTGGATAGTAATGGAATTAGTTCTGCGCAGCTACACGTGAACACAGTCTCTTTTATATTACACGTGAACACAGACTATCTTATATTTCATTTGAACACAGTCTCTTTTTTATTACACGTGAACACAGTATCTTTTATGTTACACGTGAACAGATTCGTTTATATTACAGGTGAACACAGTCTCTTTTATATTACACGTGAACACAGTCTCTTTTATATTACACGTGAACACAGTCTCTTTTATATTACACGTGATCAGATTACACAAGAAATGGTGTGTGACGCAATGATTGTTGATCAGATTACACATGAAATTTTGTGTGACGCAATGATTGTTGATCAGATTACACATGAAATGATGTGTGACGCAATGGTTGTTGATTAGATTACACATGAAATGGTGTGTGACGCAATGGTTGTTGATTAGATTGTCTGGAAAGGGTCTAGACCTGGGACTTCCAGTGTGACAAATGAGTACTTCAAGTAACCTTAAGGGACTCCTAATTGAAAGACGGGTGTCCTTACGCGAGACTGCCCAGGAAATGTTGCGGGTGGGTGAGGAGGTGGGGGACTACTTAAATGGTAGACAAATTATTTTTTTTATTTTTTTTTGTTATTTATTTTTATTTATTTTTTTTGTGGGGGGTGTCTTCTTTACTTGTTGTAAGAGTGTTGGACTGTGATAAAGCTTGCAGGTAGATCAGCGTGGCACGAACAGTGTGTCTAAATAAAACAATCTGTTTTAAGCTTCAGTAATGGCGACACGGTGTTACAAACGCAAACGTTTCGACCAACGCCCGCACCAGTACAACCAAACATGCACTGAGGTGATGAAACGAAGATAGCATCACACAATGATTTGAGACACCTTAAAGATCAGACCCCCCCCCCCCGCGTGATCCTCAGCTGATCTGCCACACCCGTGGGGTCCATTTGTGTGTGGAAACCAGAGAGGGGGTGCCCTCTATTTGACTCCTATCTGGTCTGATGGTATCCTGGGGCCCGGGGGGACACGTGACCTGTTCAGATCTGTGGTCACAGCAGGAATAGCTGGCCGGGAACCTGGTCGCTGTCTAGTCTAACAAATTGCCCAGTTGTCCTTTGGGGAAGTGGGACAATTTGTCCAATGGTAGTTGTCCTTTGGGGGAAGTGAGACAATTTGTCCATTGGTAGTTGTCCTTTAGGGGAAGTGAGACAATTTGTCCACTGGTGGTTGTCCTTCGGGGAAGTGGACATGTTTTCAACTGAATGCTGTTGCATTGGGAAACGAGACGTTATCCACTGGTAGCCGTTGTGTAGGGAAACGAGACAATGATCAGGACATTTAACAGCATTCAACACTAAACATGCAGTGCATAGACAAGAACTTGGTTGGGGAATAATTAGGTTCGTTAAAACTAACGTTCAATGTTTGTTTTTTTTTTTAATTTTAGGTGGAGACCAAGGATCAGGACGAGACACTTCAAGGTAAACAATGTTTGGTCTCTCTTGACGTGTAGTCTCTATACTTCTATACTATGTGCTAGTCACTTTCCATTCCAATACTGATGTCGTTTACAATATTATACAAGTCACCTTTCAACACTGAAGTCGTTAACAATATTATATATAGAGACCGACCGAAATTGATTATCTGATTTCGGCCGAAGACGAAACTAGGCCGAAAGTTAAAAAGGACTTACGGCCGAAGCCGAAACCAAAAGCTTAGAGTGACTTTTGGCCGAAACCGAAGCGGAAACCAAAATATTTATATATTTTGAAATTCCTTCATGAATACATTCTACATACATCGATGGGAGAAAGTATCAATATTAACATTCTTTTTTATAAAAAGTGAGATCATCGTGAATATTAAGAAATAAACATCTAATGAATACTTTGGCTTTTACCATTTTAATTTAAAAGCAATTTAAATTTCTTTAAAATTTCAATTTTAAGTAGTATGGTAAGAGAAAATTTGGACTGGAGGGGGGAGGGAGCGTGGCATAATTCGTGAAAAATAGACCCTTGAGAGCCCTTTGCTTTTATGCTAATAATTACAAACTAGAACATGTACCTGATAATACCTACTATAATTATTTTGGCTCTAATTGAGTCAATAGTCTGCTAAATGTCATTGATTAAGGTTATACAAATAGCATCACAATGTTTCGCGGTTATCGTCCTACTAATGCTTTGTGTTTTCATAAATGGCTGTCAAATATCCCAGCATTACTATTTCGCCTAGTTCCAACACATTAGTCTTTTCGCGCTGGAGACATAATTATTTCGTTCGGCAACCAACCTCCCTCACCCCATTGGTGGGGGGGGGGGGATTTTTTTTTTTAACCAGGTCTCTTAAAATTTTTTTTTTTTTTAACCAGGTCTCTTAAAATTGTTGTTCTGACGGGTCTCGGCGGCGAATCGCAAATCACATGTAAATTGTCGCCAAAATCATAAAAGTAAACAGGTTTGCAGTAAGCCTAACACATAATTATACTACGAACCCGTGCTCCATGGACACGCGTGTTATTTCGTCAGTACCAGTGTTTACGAGCATGATAAAAATGATGAATTTCAAGAAATGAATGGTTTGAAAAAAGCCTATTTACTTAATTTAAAGAAAAATATTTTTTAAAATAATAATGGAAATATTACCAATTTCTAGGATTATTCCATATTATTCACCTTTGCCTATGACAACATTGATGAGCATGATAATGATAAATCAAAATGAATATTACAAATGAAGGAATTGAATGAACCAAGTGTTCCATATGTTTATTTTTTGAAAAAATGAAAAGAAAAAATAATGATATAAATTTTACCATTCGATTAGTTTTTCTTCCACAATTGAAATTTAATTTTTTGGAAATATAGGACGAGTACCAAGTCAAGAGTATTAATCATATAACATACGCTGACAACAAGATGTCGAGCAATAACGAATATCAGATTGCCGGCAGACAGACAGTCTGACTTCTGGTAGATGACCGAAAATCTCAGTCTCTTTCGGCCGAAGTTAACTTTTCAGTTTCGGCCGAAACCGAAATAAAACCGAAAGTAAACTTTTCAGTTTTATGCCGAAACCGAAATTAGCCCGAAAGTGACCAAATGGCAACCATCGGCGCCGAAATCGAAGCCGAAATTCGGTCGGTCTCTAATTATACATGCCACTTTTCAATATTGATGCCGTCAACACTATTATATTCAGAAAATGCGTTCAAGCCGTGTCAAGTACATGAGTAGTGGAGCGAGATGTGTGTGTGCTTTAAACAAATTGGCGTGCGTCTTTCTGTCGAGCCTGACGATATCGTGTATGTCCTTAACAAGCTTCAAGACCAATTCTTAAATTGTCCTTTGAGCGGCACCACCCCCATCGTGCTATGTGGTGTGTTTTTTAACATTCCGACGTTTTTAACTGAGGGCTTCTGCCATTCACTGCGTATGTCTGATTGGTGTAGGAGTGTATTTAAATATACTGCAGTTTTGAAAACTTTTTTGTCTTCATAATCATGTGTACACTTTAAATTTAAAAAAACCATGTCAATGAAGTTGTTCCTTCACTATCCATCGTCTGTTTCAACTGCATTGGGTTTGGTTTTTCCAAACTTGACATTGTGCGTGCTAGGCATGCATATCAGTACGTATCTGTTTGGTTCGTGCTTAGAATCAAACGAGAGGGAAGTCTCTCGGAATGCGTTGGTCTTGGACTTGAGACTGGCGGCGGCAAGCAGGGCTTCTGACACGATGTAACGACTTTGGCCACTAGGAAATAGGAGTCTTTAAAAAAAAAATTAGTGGCGAAAAGCCGTCTGGTTTGTGAAAACCTGAAATAGCTGGCACACTTTTGGTTCTCTGTTCTGTTTTGGTGGGTTTTTTTTGGTCTTGTTATTCCGTATCCTATGTGTACCCAGTTATCGGTAACTTGAAACAAACATCTCACCACCTGATGTGTGATAAGGGAATGTGGGGTGGGGGGGATGAATCAGTTAACGCCACCAATCAATTGACAGTAACACTGGCTCTTGGTCCAATACCAGAGTATGATATTTGAGGAAGGATCGGATGTGGGGGAGAAAAAAAATAATGTAATTGTGGTAACAATGTCCGACCAGTTCTTGTGTTTGATTAATCATCTTCCAGAGCTGTGTGAAGAGGAGAAAGGATTCCTGGTAGCTATAACATTTCCGGTTATGTTGATTCGGTGCAATCACGGTATGAGGGAATGTTTTCACCAATAACACTTTTCCCTATAGTCCATTTCAATCAATTTCCTTTAACCCCGTTTTTGTAAAAAAAATAATCAAGTATTTCCTTTGCGTATAGACTAACCTGTTGTTATTTCATAATACATCAATTTCTTGAGGCGTCCATTAAAAAAAAAAAAAAATCATTATAATATTTTCACCATGCTTATGTTTCTTTGGCTTTCTTCCGCAATTCTAGAAATCTCTTCTGATTCCCCTAGTGTTTCACTCTACATCTCATCCCAAGTCATATGCAGTTTGAGATTTATTTATTTATTTATGTAGGCATTTTTATATAGCGCTTATCATAAAGCTCTAAGCGCTTTACAATTATTAAAAACATGTAAACTAAGTAAAATAAAAATGAGACACTAGGATAGTAACTACTATACTATAGAAACAATGAAAATGGCTATAAAACGAGGACACTTTGACACTTCAGGATCAACCCGAAACAGAAAATGAGGTAGGGCAAGGAGGGTGCATCACAGGTCATAGGCGGACCTAAACAGATGAGTTTTAAGGGACTTTTTGAAAATGGACGAGGTTTCACTATGACGGATATGGAAGGGGAGCTTGTTCCAGAACGTGGGCCCATGGAAGCAGAAGGAGCGTTCACCGATGGTCTTAGTTTTAGTTCTTGGGATTGAGAGGGTTCTACTGTCAATGGAAGAACGTAGTTGTCTTGTGGGGATGTAAGGAAGCAACAGATTGGCAGACTTGTATTTGATGCGAGAGGATATTGGAAGCCAGTGGAGTTGCCGCATGTGTGGTTGAATGTGGTCATGTTTCTTTGATTTAAAAATGAGTCTGCATGCTGAGTTCTGTGCCTTCTGAAGTTTTTCTATGTGGTGTTGAGGAATGCCTGAGAGAAGAATTGCATTGCCAGCAACTACATGGAAGTTGACGTCATTTTTAAATGGTTTAACCACGTGATTCTATTGGATTTTGTATTTAATTGGCTGCTAATAAGCTATTGGTACTCTAACAAGTCTTCTGTCTAGATTTGGTACACGATCTAATAAGCTACTGTCATTCTAACAAGTCTTCTGTCTAGATTTGGTCCACGATCTAATAAGTTATTAGCACTCTAAGAAGTCCTCTGTTTAGATTTGGTCCACGACCTAATATGTTATTGGCACTCTAATACGTCTTCTGTCCAGATTCGGTCCATGGCCTTAGCTTCCCTCTAGGGGCCATCGTGTGGCTTCATACACTTGCGGGCCATGATACGTTGTTTGCATTTTGATAAGGTCAACGCTCGTTTCTCTAAGCATCCAACGGCACGCCTGCGACTCTCTCTCCCACCGCCAACTTCCGTCATTTGCTTCTATTTCCAATAAACCCAGCATTCAAACCCTGTCGATTCCCAGCTAATATCAATCCCGGCTTACCTACCGTGTGGAGTAGCTTACTTGCACTGTCCGCACCGGCTGATTGGGCGTCTTCACTTGCTGGGCAGAAGCCGCGAGGTGCAGCAACGTCACACGTGTTGGGGGTTTTGGGGGTGTTGTTTTTTTTAAGAGGGGTGGGCTTTTTTTTTTTTTTTTTTTGGGGGGGGGGGG
>CAXITT010000020.1:247898-269243 GCA_964033795.1 Lymnaea stagnalis
GGGGGGGGGGTAAATTAAGTAGACTAACCAGAGTAATCCAAATTAAGCTATTCGGACTAGGAAATCCTGAAAACTACGCTAATTTATATATAATCCATTGTCATTATTTCACAAATATAATGTCCTAAAACTATATGTATATATATATATATAGTTTGTTTGTTAGTTTTGAGCAACTGGAAACAAAATATATAATATTTTTTTATTTATATATATATATATATATATATATATATATATATATATATATGTGTGTGTGTGTGTGTGTGTGTGTGTGTTACTTTTAAGCATAAAAATAGAATTGTTAGTTTTGAGCAACAAAAAATATATGGATGTTAGTTTTGGCAACAAAAAATAAATATGTTAGTACAAATAGTATATCCATGTATGTTAGTTTGAGCAACAACAAAATATCGGATGTTTTTATTGCGCTGGTAGACAGCAAGTCGTAGTTCTGTGTACTCTAAATATCTACCAATCTGGAGATGACTCGGTGAATGAATAGTGTCTGTGTCAATACCACAAGTGTAAGGTCGTGGGGGCGCCACGGTCAGGAGAAAACGAGGTTCGAGAGACAGCCGTCTGGAGAGAACCAGGGTCAAGAGATTGGTGTTGTTAGGAGAACCAGGGTCAAGAGAATGCCGTTGTCAGGAGAACCAGGGTCGAGAGAATGACGTTTTCAGGGGAACCAGGGTCAAGAGAATGCCGTTTTCAGGAGAACCAGGGTCAAGAGAATGCCGTTGTCAGGAGAACCAGGGTCAAGAGAATGCCGTTGTCAGGAGAACCAGGGTCAAGAGAATGCCGTTGTCAGGAGAACCAGGGTCAAGAGAATGCCGTTGTCAGGAGAACCAGGGTCGAGAGAATGCCGTTGTCAGGAGAACCAGGGTCGAGAGAATGCCGTTGTCAGGAGAACCAGGGTCGAGAGAATGCCGTTGTCAGGAGAACCAGGGTCGAGAGAATGCCGTTTTCAGGAGAACCAGGGTCGAGCGAATGCCGTTGTCAGGAGAACCAGGGTCAAGAGAATGCCGTTGTCAGGAGAAACAGGGTCAAGAGAATGCCGTTGTCAGGAGAACCACGGTCGAGAGAATGCCGTTGTCAGGAGAACCAGGGTGGAGAGAGTGCCGTTGTCAGGTGAACCAGGGTCAAGAGAATGCCGTTGTCAGGAGAACCAGGGTCAAGAGCATGCCGTTGTCAGGAGAACCAGGGTCAAGAGCATGCCGTTGTCAGGAGAACCAGGGTCAAGAGAATGCCGTTGTCAGGAGAACCAGGGTCGAGAGAATGCCGTTGTCTGAAGAACCAGGTTCGGGAATATTTAGGGTCTGGAGAATATATCATGTTTTAGAGAATGCCAGCATATGTATAGTCTGTAATTGTATGGTTAGATAGCCCCAGTGCATGTTTAACCAGCAGAGAGTGGGGTCGGGGTGGCGCAATCAATTTGATTACAAATCGTTATAAGACCCAAAGGAAGATCTGAATTACGAGATCCTTTCGTGATATAAGAGTTCTTGGCCTCCTGTCCCAGGCACTTGTATGCGAAATGGAGCAACGTTCCTTTGTCATAAGCCGGAGTCCTGTTAACCGATTTGGAGTCGTAATTTATTTACCGTCCCCCGCGTCACAAGTGGCTACTTTGTTCATTTGTTTCTTTATTGACCGGCGCTGGTGACCGGATCCCGTACGACGAGATAGGAAACGAATATTGCCCCCCGTGGGTTGTCATTAATCTTGTACGTGTTTGTGTAGGGGTTGGGAGGGGGGTTGTATGTGGTTGGGGCGGTTGTCAGAGGAACCGTGTTCCAAGCAGTGGCGTAGTTAGGATAGGGGCGGCCCCAAGATTTTTGCCACTCCTTCCACGTAAATTAGATAGAGTTTATCGAAAATACACCCCTCCCCCCGGCCTATAAAAGAAAATAATGGCCGAAGTGAGCGAATCGCAACCCCCCCCCCCCTTTCCCTTTTTTTACCAAGCCACTGGATCCAAGTTACTAGGACACCTCTAAGATTACCAGGGGGTGGGATGTTAGCATAGGACGGGTTGAAACGGATGACCGGTTGTCTACCAGACGTTATTGGGCTCCGAATAAACCGAAGAGCAGCGCCGTGTCTAGGCAACTTGTGATGTAACAAGTTCTTGTTAAGGACCGAGTTACTGCGGGGTAAGCCTAGCGTACAAATTGGGTGGTTAGTATATGAAGGACAGATGACCCGAGGTGATCTGTGGTGAAGTACTATCTGTTTCTCACCAAACTCATCAGATGTGTTTACCATTGACAACCGTGAATTAAATGATGGATCAAGGTAGGTTGAAGCTTGAAGTAGAAAGACTGGAGAGTAAAAGGAGAACGTTTCGGCTAAGAGCCTTCCTCGGCAGACAGGACAAATGAAGAAACGACAAGAAATCAAAAGTAGCTCAAGAACTTAAGTGTTCGCCATTAATGCCATTGCTGGAAGTTGGGTTTTCCAAAACCAGGACTACATGAAGTAAAAGAATGTACCGTATCTATTATTACTGTGAAAAAGAAGATTTTAACTGTTGAGGAAGACTCTAAATTCTTTTAGAGCCCTGTCTGTCTATTTCAAGCTTACACACACCTTGTTCCACTATTTCTTGAAACGCAGTCCTTCATCTATTACAACTGTGATCACCGCTGTGATCTTGGCTTTGATTTTTGTGTTAGCATTTAACAATTTGATTAAAGCCATCCGGGTTGACGGGGTTGGGGAGAAAATTGTGTGGGGGGGGGGGCGCTTACTTAACCACGTATTGGGTTAGCGGGGCGTCATTATTAAAATTAATGAACTTAAACTGGATAGGATGCGTGGGTNGGCTGGATGCGTGGGGTGGTTCAGCAGCTGGTGGGATGCGTGGGTTGGTTGAACAGCTGGCTGGATGCGTGGGTTGGTTCAACAGCTGGCTGGATGTGTGGGTTGGCTCAACAGCTGGCTGGATGCGTGGGTTGGCTCAACAGCTGGCTGGATGCGTGGGTTGGTTCAACAGCTGGCTGGATGCGTGGGTTGGTTCAACAGCTGGCTGGTAACTGCTGACGTGTTCCGAAAATGGAGCTTATTAAATGCCACGAAACAAGGACATTTTTTTTTTGGTCAAACAGTTATGCGTGTTGGAGGAGACCAGCGAACGTGACTAATGACTTTACAAAAGATGAGTCTCCCCATGGTCCCTCTAAGGTTCGCTGGTTCGTGTGCAAAATCATACGGTTGCGTGCAAAGTTTTACAGCATCAATTTTTTTGTGTGCCAAATTTTTACAGCCCACAAACACACACTTACATGAAAATTTGCTGCGCGGATACTCAAAAATGTTGCGCGGCGTCTGTGAGCAGCCGCGCAGTTTAAAGGGAACATTGGAGTCTCCGAGGTTCTATTGACATGTACGTGAGTGAAATATATGCTTACCTGGAAATTACTAGGAAACTAATTTGATCTAAACCACAATGTACGAAACTAATTTAGTCTAAACCAGCTAGCAACAGATCCCACTACAGTTAAAGCAATATACTACCACATCCACATCCGGATATTTTGTCAGCGCCCCCCCCCCCTACCTCATATCTCCTTAAATTCGGTTCTCTCACCAAAGAGTGGCTATGACGTTTCACCGACGCCATTTCGTAAAATGTCTGGGACTGTTTGCTTTATTTTCCAATATAACTGAAATCCACTAGCAGGGGGGTGGGGGGTGGGGGGGCATCCTCCATAGAGTAGGTACGCAAAAAAGAATCAAATTTTCGCCCTCCCTCCCTTTTGCTTGGGGGTGGGGCGAAATCGTCATTTTACTGCTTCATCCCGGGTGGCCTGTTTATATTTTGCAGAGCACCGTTTTCAGGCTTAGCCCCTGGAGCCGCTTTTTACCATGTGTTTTCGCAGCTTTCTCACAGAGTGTCCCCGAACTATCACAACATGACAGACACACTTTTCAAAATTGTATTTCTACTTTCAATTCAACATGACATCTAGCGGTCATGTAGTATACAGTAACACGCTTGAGTAACTACTTTTTGCAGTTACTAGTGAGTAACTGCTAGTAACAACTGTTTGCAATGACTAGTGAGTAACTACTGGTTGCAGTTACAAGTGGGAAACTACTGGTTAAAGTAACTAGATGAACCTTAATGTTTTATTTATGTTTACTCAACTCTTTATTTTATTTTATTAATTTTTGTTAATGTATTCGCTAATTCGAAGTGTGCTTGTTAGAATTGAACCCAGGGTCCCTGGTGAAAACCTCAGTTTGGAACATGCGCCGGATTCGAAACATTTAGAAACCGCTGGTGTTCCCGGTTTCCGGTTGGCAAGTCTGTTGTGGCTTGTCGATTAGGAAGCGTCGGCCACCGACCCCCTCGGCGTGTGCCGGGAAACAGAACTACTGGGCACGCCCCGCGTGGGCAGACAAAGGGTGTGCTCGGTACCTGCCGTACATAAAACAGCTCCCACAGGGCTGCCAGTTGTGATACTTCACAACCGGAAAATTAGGCAGAGCCAGGGTAGGGATCGTGATTACAAGTTGCCGGTGACGGGTATGAGGCCAGAGGCGAAGGTGGTAACCTCTGGCCGAGGATTCAAACAATGCAGCCTTGCGAAAGCTGTCCCTAGGCAACCGTTTCGTCCCAGCTACAACGCGAGCTAGTTGCGTTGTGGAAACCCACTGTGGAATCCCTCTTATAGGACGTCCGACGCTTTCCCGGGATGGGTGGGGGAAGATATTAGGACGTAAATTTTCCATCCCAACTCCATAAGAAAGTCGATCGTGTGCACTATTTAAACGCATTGTGTCGGACTGACCGGGTGCCTGCTGGTTGGGGCGGCCCCCAGGCGGGGCCTTGGTCGAGCGCCCAGGCGCCCGGTGGGGGACTTGGGTGGGGGTCGTCCTGACGAGTGGGCATCCCCGACATGCCGCTCCGCGGCCCGATGTGTCGGGCCGGGGAGGGGTGATTTGGGGGGGGGGGCATAAAGAGTGCAAACTCGCCGTGCTGACGCCATTTCTTGATGTAATAATTTAGCAGCCGCTGGCGTAGTCGAACAATACACGTTGCGCGCCCGTAGGATATTCATGTGTTCAATACAATTCAGGACGACGGCGGCCTAAATGGTCGACTAAATATTACGGTGCTGCTACAGCTACTAGAGTGATAACACAAGGCAACAATATGACGATAATTTCTACAAAAAAAAACATTGCGTGAAATTTTTACATTATGCGCAGCGAAACAGATAGGCTTTTTTGTGGACGTTCAAAATTGCAGTCTAATTATTTCAGAATTTGTGAATAAATGTAAACGTACTTTCTGCTGAGAGACCCCACCACTTTTTTCCCGTACTCAAAACCTACGACCCCCTCTGCTCCTCCCAACCTCCCACCTCAGTGCGTACACTAAATGTATGCCCCCCCCCCTGCCCTAGACTTTCGTTTTCTTCAAATCCTTTTTTTTTCTGCCATAGCGTTGTCACATTAAAAAAAATGAACCCAATTAAAGGTGACGTGAAATAAATACACAGTTTTTAGCAGTCAGGAATCTATTTATTTTACATACTTAGCTTTTTTTGGGGGGGGGGTGGGGGGGGGGGTTAAAATTTCTGGATGATGCACATTGTGCCGTTACTTGTCGACACTGGTGCAAAGGTGTACTGTTATTTGACGCGCATGGCCTGCAACTAGTACGATAACATAAAGAAAAACCACACACATTGCGATTGCTCGATTGCGTTTTCTTCTATAACGTAACGCCCCAGGAATAGATGTGCTGTTTTCACTGACCCTCGGGTGTAAAGGGTTGAAGAGCACTACTCCTCGGAGCTCCACAAGTCTAATGATACCGGATGCCGGTGATTTCCAGCCACCCAACACCCGCCCCCCGATGGTCCAATCACCCTAACATTTTTTTTTCAAAGCCCAATTCGTTAGCGCGTGCCGACTTTTTGAAAACCTCGCTAGGACCTTATTATAGAGGACATTTTGACATGGAAGCCTGGGGGCATTTTTTTTTGGGGGGGGGGTGGTGTAGAAAACAGAAGCGTTATCATTTTTAAATTGAACTTTTACCAACGCGAACAATTTAAAACTTTAATCTTTTTTTTTTCTTTTTTAAATAGAGTTACTTAATGATTAGGAAACGACATTTTAGCTTTAAAGCGGTTATTTTATTTTAATTACGTATTACACTTAAAAAAAAAATTTTTTATAAAAAGGTTCTCAAACCGTCTTAACAACGCGCCAGATTGATAAGCGTCCAGATGTCGAATCATCCGTCAGGCCCAGGCCAAAGGGTAGGCCGGTGCGAGAGTTGGGTTAACAAATTACTGGCAACTGGATCGTGTCAATACAGGGAAATAAATGAATGTTTTTTTGTTTGTTTTTTTGTGGTCGTTCTTTTATTTGACAACAGATTCCGAACTTGAGTTGTTGATGTTGTTGTTTTTGCATGAGCGTTTAAAGGGCGCCAATTATGCTGGAGGTTTTAGGTGTCGCTCAACCAACGGCCTCGATTAACTTATTAATTTATTTTATTTTTTTAAAGCAGAGGATTTTTTTTTAAAATCTCATACTGATGTGAGGGCTGATGTGAGTTTGAATGTTCATCTTTCTTGGCAGTGGATGCCAATGTTAAAGAATAAATGTTGAGAGATTTCATACTGATGTGAGGGCTGATGTGAGTTTGAATGTTCATCTTTCTTGGCAGTGGATGCCAATGTTAAAGAATAGGTGTTGAGAGATTTCAAACTGATGTGAGGGCTAATGTGAGTTTGAATGTTCATCTTTCTTGGCAGTGGATGCCAATGTTAAAGAATAGGTGTTGAGAGATTTCATACTGATGTGAGGGCTGATGTGAGTTTGAATGTTCATCTTTCTTGGCAGTGGATGCCAATGTTAAAGAATAGGTGTTGAGAGATTTCATACTGATGTGAGGGCTGATGTGAGTTTGAATGTTCATCTTTCTTGGCAGTGGATGCCAATGTTAAAGAATAGGTGTTGAGAGATTTCATACTGATGTGAGGGCTGATGTGAGTTTGAATGTTCATCTTTCTTGGCAGTGGATGCCAATGTTAAAGAATAGGTGTTGAGAGATTTCATACTGATGTGAGGGCTGATGTGAGTTTGAATGTTCATCTTTCTTGGCAGTGGATGCCAATGTTAAAGAATAGGTGTTGAGAGATTTCATACTGATGTGAGGGCTGATGTGAGTTTGAATGTTCATCTTTCTTGGCAGTGGATGCCAATGTTAAAGAATAGGTGTTGAGAGATTTCATACTGATGTGAGGGCTGATGTGAGTTTGAATGTTCATCTTTCTTGGCAGTGGATGCCAATGTTAAAGAATAGGTGTTGAGAGATTTCATACTGATGTGAGGGCTGATGTGAGTTTGAATGTTCATCTTTCTTGGCAGTGGATGCCAATGTTAAAGAATAGGTGTTGAGAGATTTCATACTGATGTGAGGGCTGATGTGAGTTTGAATGTTCATCTTTCTTGGCAGTGGATGCCAATGTTAAAGAATAGGTGTTGAGAGATTTCATACTGATGTGAGGGCTGATGTGAGTTTGAATGTTCATCTTTCTTGGCAGTGGATGCCAATGTTAAAGAATAGGTGTTGAGAGATTTCATACTGATGTGAGGGCTGATGTGAGTTTGAATGTTCATCTTTCTTGGCAGTGGATGCCAATGTTAAAGAATAGGTGTTGAGAGATTTCATACTGATGTGAGGGCTGATGTGAGTTTGAATGTTCATCTTTCTTGGCAGTGGATGCCAATGTTAAAGAATAGGTGTTGAGAGATTTCCCTGGATGCTTGTGGCTTTTGTTTTTTTTTTTGTTGTTTTTTTTAAAAGTGATTTATTACGTTTTTTTCTACACTCAACGTTTAGAAAATCTCACAACTTAAAATAGTTTTTCAAGCTTAAATGGTAGTAAGCGGATCAGAAGCCGTTGTTTGAAGAGCCGTCTTTGAATGGAGCAGTGGTTGGAAGAGGCGTCTTTGAAATTAGCCGTTGTTGGAAGAGCCGTCTTTGAATGGAGCAGTGGTTGGAAGAGGCGTCTTTGAAATTAGCCCTTGTTGAAAGAGGCGTCTCTAAATGGAGCCGTTGTTGGAAGAGGCGTCTTTGAAAGGAGACGTTGTTGGAAGAGGCGTCTTTGAATGTAGCCCTTATTGGAAGAGGTGTCTCTGAATGGAGCCCTTATTGGAAGAGGCGTCTCTGAATGGAGCCCTTGTTTGAATAGCTGTCGTTGCAGCTGTCATCGGTTATTATCACCAGAAAGTGGCAGTGAATTAAGAACCTGTTAAATACTGTCGCACGTGAGGAAAACACTGGGATTATTTTGACAGTTCATTCTCCCATTATCTGTGCACAAATGTTAGAACTTTTTCCACAGTGGGTCATCCGGTCCAAAATCAGACGTTGGTGTCTAGACTTGAGATTATGGACCTTGATTGGACCTTTCACCGGGAGCACAATGTCTGACCAAACATTGTGGTCCAGCATTGTGAGACCGTGAACACAGGATGACGTAGTGGAAACCGTGCCCGGAATACTCGTAGGGTCCTGTTAGTGTTTCTTTTGGGTTGCCTTAAATTATTAATGTCTCAGCCGGCTAAACCAATACGCGTTGTGGTTTGGAGATGAGTCAGACATTTTCAGCTCTGGCGACGGTCCACAGACATTTTCAGCTCTGGCGACGGTCCACAGACATTTTCAGCTCTGGCGACGGTCCACAGACATTTTCAGCTCTGGCGACGGTCCACAGACATTTTCAGCTCTAGCCCAGCGTTGTGGTGTGGAGATGAGTCAGACATTTTCTGCTCTGGGGACGCTCCACAGACATTTTCAGCTCTGGCGACGGTCCACAGACATTTTCAGCTCTGGCGACGGTCCACAGACATTTTCAGCTCTGGCGACGGTCCACAGACATTTTCAGCTCTAGCCCGTCCACAGGCATTTTCAACTCTGGCGACGGTCCACAGACATTTTCAGCTCTGGCGATGGTCCATAGACATTTTCAGCTCTGGTGACGGTCCACAGACATTTTCAGCTCTGGCGACGGTCCATAGTTTTTGGCCTGCGAAAGTTTACGGGAAGCTGTGGGATACAATTTTGATTTGTCTTGTTCATTTTTTAAAAAAGTACGGAAGGGTACTCCGTCTGTCACTCTCCCTCGTGGAACAGAAGTTATCCCAGATGGGTGTGAGTATGTGCGTCCCAACTCAGAGACGGTGTGCGATGGTAAGACTGGAAGTGATTAACTGCGGAGTTATATGTTGAAATCTAATATGTAACCACGCCATTTGTCAAAGTCATACAACTATAAAAAGGGGGGGGGGGACTGTTTCACTGTTGGTGTCTTTCGTTTGTATAGACAGTATACGAAAATGTAAGTTGGAAATTTGTCAGATTTAATTTGTTTTTTTGTTTTTTTAAATTGTATTAGAATAATTAAATTTAACGATCTGATAGATGTAGAGTGATCTGAAATTTTTCGGGAATATGGTGGACAAACTTAACCGCATTCAGTGAAGATACATATCTCGTAATGACATGCTATGTAAATAAAAATGGAAATTCCCTTGACAGAAGGATTGATCCTGCGCGTGTTCGACACGTGTGTGGTCGAGGTTCGCCGCCAGATTCAACTGATAAAAACATAATTGTATCGCATTATTAAGTGCATATTACCAGCAATATATATGTTTATTCGAGGCAAAATATATTACCAACAATTTATATGGTCACTCGAGACAAGGCTACACTTCAAATGCAATCCATCTATATAACCGAAATAGCATTTAACAAATAGTGGGACATAGGCTGTTTTGAAATCCTTTTCAACTGGATAAAAATACATTTTCCTTAAAAATAATGTTGTTTTAACTCCTTCGCCAATTGTCCTCCCACGACTTTCCAGAAGTTCCTTCTTGTTGTGGCATCCATAACAGGAGATGCAATATCCCCGTGGATAGCGAAGGAAAGACTCTAGTGATTCTAGTACTATGACTACTCATTCAAGATGTCTCTCTGCGCGGTGAATATTTGATCACCAGAACAGCGCTCATTAAAGCGTTTCCCAAACTTTTAAGTTTGGCTGACCGGTTGGCCAGTTTTGAAATTGTACCAGTGACCCGGTACCAGATGTATTGATTAAGGTTTTTTTTCTCCATTTTTCCATTTTATTCATGTGGTCTATGAGATAGATGAAAAGTCACAAATAGTTGCTTTCGTTTTTATGTGAAAAGTCACAAATAGTTGCCTTGATCTATAGATGAAAAGTCACAAATAGTTGCCTTGGTTTGTATGGGGAAAGTCTCAAATAGTTGCCTTGGCTTTAGTTTGAAAAGTCACAAATAATTGCCTTGGTTTATAGGTGAAAATTCACCTTGGTTTTCATGTCTCCTCCATTCCGGACCACCACCACCCTATTTTCCTTTTAAAAAAAACAACTTGCGGACCCACTGTTTTCCTGAAGTGAAATATTTGTCTCCACTCAAAACTCCAAGGTGACGAACCGAGTGCTGCCTGTGACGTCAGCCAAGTGGTTATTCCCGCCATACAACGGACGGGAAGTAACGTAATGGCTGCCATTTTTGAAGCTAGCGGAAACCTCCAAAGACCCCGCTGATTGGTCTGTGATCGTCTAACTTGGGCTCAATTCCGCGTGAAGAAGCTTTCGGGGGAAAGTCAACCAGACAACTTTTTTTTTTAAAATGTCTAGATTTGCCGTCTCTATACTCCCGAATATCTTAGTACAGCTGCTGGTGTCGGAGAGTTTGAGGCCTGTCGTGGACCTCTGTGTTGGGATTAAAGGCTGTCTGCGAGTGTGGAGGGTTGGGGGGTGGGGGTGGGATCCTGCAAGACCTGAAGATTATTGTAAACTGTTCGTCCCTGAACACTAGGTCAAGGACAGAGATTTCGGGATGAGACATTTGTGTTTAATTTAAGATGGAGGAATGGAGAGAAAGCGCATTCGGCGATTTTGACAAAAATTGAAAATGGAAGAGTGGTTGTTCCTGTTAATAGCTTTGTCACGAGATTGTATGTGTGCGTGTGAGAGAAAGGGAGAGAATGTGTGTGTGTGCATGTGAGAAAGGGAGAGAATGTATGTGTGTGGTGTGTGTGCGTGCGTGTGAGAAAGAGAGGGGGGGGGGCAGAAAGATTGTGATGCTCCAAAAAAAAAAAAATGACCTAATTATAAATTCACGACGCCCATGAAACACTACGTCCATTGGATAATGGCATACATGTTCCGATTGGTCAAATAGTAATATTCCCATACCTCCTTTACTCCCCATTTGCTCAATCAAACATACTTAAATTACTTGAACACTATAACACAACTTGCCCTAACTGCCAATGTACACTGTTAGTACTGTCGTAAATTTGTTTAAACTGTTGGGGGATTATTTATTCTCTGGTCCAGCGCGGCGGTATTTCTTGTTTTGACTTTCAAAGCCAAAGGATTGCTGGCGTGTGTTGTTTGTTGTTGTTTTTTTGTTTGTTTGTTGTTTGTTTGTTGTTTTGTTTTTTTTGTTTGTTGTTTGCTTGCTTTGTTTGTTTGTTTCTTTCTTTCTTTTTTAAATAAAGTATATTTAATTTTAGTGTTTTCTTAATTAGGGCTGATACAACGGAAGTAACTCAAGACGACTTTTAAGCAATGGCCACCATACGTCTTCGACAACAGTGTTTGCCAGACACAATAATGGATGCAGAACTTTTCGGAGGTCATTCAAGAATTTGATTCCCCGCTTCGCGCTCATTTACAAAAACAACACAAAAACAACACACAAAAACCGTCCACTGCTTTTGTTTTGCTGGCTTGTTGACCTCCTCAGATGGTCCGACCTCCTCCTCCGGGTGGTTGGTGGGGGGGGGGGGGTTAAACTATTTGATTCCAGCCTTCCTTGGGATTTTTTTTTTCCTTTTTTTTATTTTTTCTTTCTTTTTTTTTACCTCTACAAGGAAAAATAGAATTGGGGGATTTCTTCGGGACATTTTCGGCTCCCCTAACCCCCCATTACTCTATTGTGCCCCCCCCCCCCCACTTCCTCAAGCGCCTTTGCCTGAGGCTAGAGGAGATTGAACGGGAACAAGGAATGTGTGGACTCAGGACAAGAGATTGGAAGAACATTTTTATTATTCACATATTGAATAATAGAGTCCTCTGTGATTTTGACCACAAATTGGGCATGGGCATTTTTGGTGAATGTGATTAGATATGATGCATGGACATTTTTGGTGAATGTGATTAAATATGATGCATGGGCATTTTTTGGTGAATGTGGTTAAATATGATACATGGGCATTTTTTGGTGAATGTGATTAAATATGATGCATGGACATTTTTGGTGAATGTGATGACAAATGATGCATGTACATTTTTGGTGAATGTGATGACATATGATGTATGGACATTTTTTGGTGAACATGATGACATGTAATGCATGGAAATTTCGGTGAATATGATAACATATTATGCATGGACTTTTTGGTGAATATGGTACTGGGTCTTTGTTACTGTATACAGTACTGGGTCTTTGTTACTGTATACAGTACTGGGTCTTTGTTACTGTATACAGTACTGGGTCTTTGTTACTGTATACAGTGCTGGGTCTTTGTTACTGTATACAGTGCTGGGTCTTTGTTACTGTATACAGTGCTGGGTCTTTGGTACTGTATACAGTACTGGGTCTTTGTTACTGTATACAGTACTGGGTCTTTGTTACTGTATACAGTGCTGGGTCTTTGTTACTGTATACAGTACTGGGTCTTTGTTACTGTATACAGTACTGGGTCTATGTTACTGTATACAGTACTGGGTCTATGTTACTGTATACAGTACTGGGTCTTTGTTACTGTATACAGTACTGGGTCTATGTTACTGTATACAGTACTGGGTCTATGTTACTGTGCACAGTACTGGGTCTATGTTACTGTATACAGTACTGGGTCTTTGTTGCTATACACAGTACTGGGTCTATGTTACTGTATACAGTACTGGGTCTATGTTACTGTATACAGTACTGGGTCTTTGTTGCTATACACAGTACTGGGTCTATGTTACTGTATACAGTACTGGGTCTTTGTTACTGTACACAGTACTGGGTCTTTGTTACTGTACACAGTACTGGGTCTTTGTTACTGTACACAGTACTGGGTCTTTGTTACTGTACACAGTACTGGGTCCTTGTTCTAGGTCAGGGTTGCTGTTCCGATGTGTGTTACAAAATGTTCACTCATCACAGCGCGAGAAACGTAACAGAAATGCTTGAGAACCTCAACATGCTAGAACGCCCGCTTTGGTAGTATTGAGTATTATAGAATTTATTTTGATCATGTATGTGGTTGATTCTCAAACGTAAGGTCAGTGGTCCCCTCAAAGCTGTCTGGTTTGACACGGAGACATTTGAGGTATCAACCTGGCAACATTTCTGAGTTATCGCCTGGCAACACTCGAGGCAACATTTGAGACGCGACCTGGCAATGTTCAATTAAGTTCGACCCTGTTTGCCTTAATCTGACACCTGTGGCACAATCCCTATTCCTGCCTTAAATTATTGGTATTACTTTATTATTTATTTTTTTACAACCAATTTCGGGGGCCTGAGATACTCCACGAGTACTTGCTGTGCCACTCGCTTGGTTAATGGGATTAGTGGGAGTGCCTAACGCCCGCGGGCCGTGTATTTTGTTGATAGAGTGTTGCGTGAATCTCAACTCTGACTGGAAAACGTCTTGGGGGGGGGGGGTATATTGATTTCTATGTTGTTGCCTTGCATGGCCTATTTATGTGTAGGATATAGATTCGTAGTAATGCAAAATCCAATTTTATATCTCAAAAGTATCGTTTTATTAACTCTGGAGTACTTCACGTTTGAATCCATTAGGGATGAAATTATTGTTATTATTTTTAAATAGTTAGATATTACAGCGCGAAGAAGAATGAACGAGAAAGATCGGATTATCTTAAGGCATGGCACCTTTAAGTGTCAGATGACTGAAATGGAGTTGACCAATGGAACTGAGGCTTGGCATCTTAAAGTGTCACAGATGGCTGAAATGGAGTGTTGACTGAAAACGTCAATTCAACTATACGTTCTCATGTTCGTCAATTGAACTGTATCTTATTAATGTACGTCAATTCAAAGGCACCGCTTTCTCTCTGGGTTGTGTTTTAACAAAACAATCACACATACACACAAACTACATTTCACCGTCAGATTTAGCCGTTTATAAAGTCGAAGAATGTCCTTAGGACCACGAACAACCACGGCTCCTACTCCGTTGCTCCTGTTTTGTATGATTTTAATGTCAAGAAAAATATGTTTATAAGTTGTGTGTTCCCGATACATCAAGTCAAAGAAAGGAATCGACATACAATTTTTATTTTTATTTTTTGTTAATGTATTTGATATAGCGGCACCGAAATTAGAATTGGAAACTGAAGAGTCTAGAAGTCTGTCTAGTGACCGCTTATTATGGGGAAATGTAATTAGGAATGAAATGTAGGCCTGACCTAAAATCCACGCTGAGATTAAAGGGCGAGAATTGTAACTGTATGAAGTGTCAAAGGGGCCAAGAACTCCTCTTAAAGCAGCGGTTCTCAAACCGTGGGTCGCGAACCCTTTGGGGGTTATGAAGCTGACCGAAAATAATTTGTGTGGCTGAGGGTCGCCACGACATGAAAAACTGTATTAAAGGGTCGCGGCAGTAGGAAGGTTGGGAAGCACTGTCTTAATTAAAGGGAGGTAAGGAACTATTTCTCTTTTTTTTTAAAATGACAACCTCAATGGCCTCTTTCAAGTATATGAATAAACACTTTCAAATCTAGGGCTGTTAGACTTGTGCACAATCCATAGACACTTTTACACTATAGGGCTATAGAGTATTGCATGATCAATAACACCTTTCGACTATAGAGGATTACTTGATTGTGACAATATTCGACTATAGAGTATTACTTGATTGTAATTGTGACACTATTCGACTATAGAAGATTACTTGATTGTGACACTATTCGACTATAGAGGATTACTTGATTGTGACACTATTCGACTATAGAGGATTACTTGATTGTGACACTATTCGACTATAGAGGATTACTTGATTGTGACACTATTCGACTATAGAGGAATACTTGATTGTGACACTATTCGACTATAGAGGTTTACTTGATTGTGACACTATTCGACTATAGAGGATTACTTGATTGTGACACTATTCGACTATAGAGGATTACTTGATTGTGACACTATTCGACTATAGAGGATTACTTGATTGTGACACTATTCGACTATAGAGGAATACTTGATTGTGACACTATTCGACTATAGAGGAATACTTGATTGTGACACTATTCGACTATAGAGGTTTACTTGATTGTGACACTATTCGACTATAGAGGATTACTTGATTGTAACACTATTCGACTATAGAGGATTACTTGATTGGGTCACTATTCGACTATAAAGGATTACTTGATTGTGACACTATTCGACTATAGAGGATTACTTGATTGTGACACTATTCGACTATAGAGGAATACTTGATTGTGACACTATTCGACTATAGAGGTTTACTTGATTTTGACACTATTCGACTATAGAGGATTACTTGATTGTGACACTATTCGACTATAGAGGATTACTTGATTGTGACACTATTCGACTATAGAGGATTACTTGATTGTGACACTATTCGACTATAGAGGAATACTTGATTGTGACACTATTCGACTATAGAGGTTTACTTGATTGTGACACTATTCGACTATAGAGGATTACTTGATTGTGACACTATTCGACTATAGAGGATTACTTGATTGTGACACTATTCGACTATAGAGGATTACTTGATTGTGACACTATTCGACTATAGAGGAATACTTGATTGTGACACTATTCGACTATAGGGTATTACTTGATTGTGACAATATTCGACTATAGAGTATTACTTGATTGGGACACTATTCGACTCTAGCGTTTTACATGAGCAATTAACACGTTTAAACACTTACTACGGAGTAAAACAAAATAATGCGTTCAAAACGAAACTTGAAGCAAATTTTTATCGTATGAACTGAAAAAAAAGATTCGACCAAATTTCCGTTCGATAAAATTTCCGTCGATCAATTTTTCCGCCGACGAAATTTCTTTCAAACAAATTTTTGGATACGGTTTTAAACTATTTTAGAATGCGAGTAAAAATGATGCAATTTTTTCGATTATTGGGTGAAAGTTATGGACCAGTCCAAAATTGAAGGGAAAAAGCCATCGCGACAAAAATGTCCATCTTGTTGCTGGCTGTTAGATGCCCCTGGTGGCTGTTAGATGCCCCTAGATGTTAGATGCCCCTGGCTGTTGGATGCACCTGGCTGTTAGTTTCCCCAGGCTGTTAGATGACCCTGGCTTTTAGATGTCCCTGGCTGTTAGATGCCCCTGGCTGTTAGATGCCCCTGGCTGTTAGATGCCCCTGGCTTTTAGATGCTCCTGGCTGTTAGATGCCCTTGGCTGATAAATGCATTGGCTGTGTTAGATGCCCCTGGCTGTGTTAGATGCCCTTGGCTGATAGATGCCCCTGGCTGTGTTAGATGCCCCTGGCTGTGTTAGATGCCCCTGGCTGTGTTAGATGCCCCTGGCTGTGTTAGATGCCACTGGCTGTTAGATGCCCTTGGCTCCGTGCCTTCATTTGCCTTTTTGTGACATTTACTCGTGGATAAACCCCTTACACCCTTTATTTGAAAATTCCGTACTCAATTAAAAAAAAAACATGTTTATCATCTATCAAAGGCGGTATAAAGGCGGTATTTCACCAGTGACCCCAACTTGATCCGGGGGGGGGGGCAGATGTTTTTTTGTTTTGTTTTGTTTTTGTTTTGTTTTTGTTGTTTGTTTTTTTTAAAGTGCTCCCCGCTCAAGGTCCCATGGGTTCAGGGCCGGCCTTAGCCGGGTTGCTTGGACTTCAGCTGAGTTCCATTGGAATCCGTTTGATAGTTTTTTTTAATAAATTTAATAATTTGAATAACTCTTTCTTGGTGGAACATCACCACATCAAGTTAATTATAGTTTGTTTCCAGTGTTTTCATGAACAGCTACCCAAATTCTGTGTCTGCAGGAAATTTTCTTGTCAAGGAGCATTCTAAAAATAAACGTTTGAGTTGGGGGTGGGGGGATGTCAGCAATATCTTGTATTTGTTGAATGTCCTCTTTTTTTTGTAAATGATTGCCCCTACCATAGCTCCACTTCCCGCCGCCACCACCACAGCTCCACTCCCCGCCTCTACCACAGCTCCACTACCCGCCACCACCACAGCTCCGCTCCCTTCCACTACCACAGCTCCACTCCCCGCCACCATCCAAAGCTCCGCCCCCCGCCACTACCGCAGCTCAACTCCCTGCCACTACCACAGCTCCACCACCCGCCACCACCACAGTGTGTTATGTATAACGTTTTACACGATTTCCCCGTGCGTGAACTTTGCTTGACCTTACATAAGATTATTAAGCAGACGCTCGCTTCATAGATGGGCGGGGCTAGTTCTTTTGATCTGTCGTGTTTACCAATTAAACATGGTTAGACTGTCTCCTAGTATCTTGTCAAATGATCTCGATTTGTTCTAGAAATGTAAACAAATGCTGAGTAGCTTCTAGAAGGCAGGGCTTACGCGTCGGTAGACCCACGTGTATGTAAGGGAGTGACAGATACAGAGGGACGGAGATTCAGAAATATATTATTAACTTTACGAGGCGTGTATTATTATGTGTGTGCTCAATAGTGTTTATTTAGCATTCATCATTATTAATTGGCACATTGTATTAACTGTGTACCGGTACAAGATCTACCATACTGTGGGTTGATGATTTATAATTATATTTCTTTTCTTTTGTTATTGTGTTATTACTAAATTAAATCATATTAATTGTAACTGGCAACTGTTTTGGGTGTCGTATCTTTATTATCGTATTTCTAGGGTATCTTCCTTTGACAGGCACTGTTTGAACGAGCCATAAAATTAAAAATAAGAAATTAATTTCTCACAAGAGAAGCCAGTGCGTGACAAGTGCCACTACCACAGCTCCACTACCCGCCACTACCACAGCTACCACTCCCCGCCTGGCATATTCCATCCCATGCTACCGAAAATTGAGTTGGTCCAACTTTGTCTCACACAACAAGAGTTGAACACTAGTTACTCGAACACTAGGTACTCGAACACTAGGTACTCGAACACTAGGTACTCGAACACTAGGTACTCGAACACTAGGTACTCGAACACTAGGTACTCGAACACTAGGTACTCGAACACCTGTCAAGGATTGCCAGGCATACGTTGAGTTAACTTCACGGGGAGAGTCGACGATGGGGTGGGAGGGAGACTTGATGATAGGATGGGAGGGAGACTTGATGATGGGATGGGAGGGAGAGTCAACGATGGGGTGAGAGGGAGACTTGATGATGGGTGGGAGGGAGAGTCGACGATTGGGTGGGAGGGAGTGTTGATGGGTGGGAGGGAGAGTTGATGATGCGTGGGAGGGAGAGTCGACGATGGGGTGGGAGGGAGAGTCGATGATGGGGTGGGTGGGAGAGTGGATGATGGGGTGAGAGGGAGAGTCTCCCCAAAATCCTATTTTGAATAGAAAACGGTACTTACAGAATTCAGCCGTGAGCTACTTTCTTCATTTTGAGAAGTCACTTCCAGCCTTCGTGCTATTTTTTATAAGCCTGGGCATTTCTCTTTTTTGTCTTAGTTTGATCAGACCATTTTTTTAAATAGAGAGGTCAAAATTTTGAAGAAAAAAAAAATGATGTTTTGTTTTGTTGTTTTTTTTCTTTACCTTTTTGACTTCCCATGGGGACCGTGTCCGTGACTAACGCCTCTCGACGCCTTCCGGTCTGTTGCCATCCACCATTTCTCTTTTTAAGCGCTGCTGCTTTACTGTTGATTACTTTTCCCCGTGTAGCCCAGGTGTCGGTGGTGTCATGCACCCAGCCACCGCTTGTTCCAGCGGTATCAACGCACTTCACGAGTCCAGCAACTGCTCGGACGTCTTTCAGTACACCAGACACCTGGCGGCCGGTATGGAATTCTGGGATCAGGCGTGCTGATATACCTGAACAATTGTTTCCACCTGCACAAGGCTGCGCCAAGATTTGTTAGGGAATGCATGTCAACAAGGGAGGTCAAAACTGAGCGCCTCCACCTGGAACCGGGGGGGGGAGGGGGCGGCATCCAGATTTGTTTGGGAATGCATGTCATAATGAGAGGGCAACCTCAGACAACAATTTAAGCCAACAATATTAACCAACACTGAGCCCCTCCACCTGGAACAAGAGGGCAACCTCAGACAACAATTTAAGCCAACAATATTAACCAACACTGAGCCCCTCCACCTGGAACGGGGGGGGGGGGTTAACCCAGATTTTTGTCATAGAATGCATGTCATCATGTGAGTTCAACGACCGCCAAACCTGAGCACCACCCCCATCCCACCAGTACTGACGCCGGCTGTTTCCTGGACCATCACCTTAACATTACATCATTCATAGCTGATACCTGACTTGTTTGTTCCTTCCAGTGCTGATCCTATCGGCCTAAATGTGTATAATATACCCCCCCCCCCGATTGCCCTACTCACCCCATGGCTTACAATAGGACTCGTTTCAAAAAAATGTCTTTGTGAAGCGGTTTCTTTTCTTTTTTTTCTCCTATGTTTATTAAAAGCTAAAGTTGTGCTTTCATACATGAACTGTGACGACATGGTTGATTGACTCCGGTAGCATGCACTTCATCTCGCTACCCGCCAGTGACTAAGATAAAGTTGTGCTTCTTAATGCTATCGGTCGCCACTCACGAGTTTTAAGTATTTTAATTTATTTTGTAATTGTTCCATATTTGTGGATGAATCCTTTTTTTTAATAAATCTAAAATATTATTCCATGTATGTTGCGTTTGTTTCTAGTTATATGTGTGTTCTAGTTCTATATCTGTAGCTGTGTGTTCTAGATATTATTGCTCTATGTATGTTGCCGTTTCCTATAAATATTGTTCTAGATCTATGTATATTGCCGTTTGCTATTAATATTATTGTTCTAGTTCTTAAGACGCTGGAATTGTTCTTTAAAAGAAAAAAAAAATTTGCTCTGAAGGGAAACCACTCGGGACCTGAACTTGTAGTCCGTGATTTGATTTGTCCATTACTTGAGGTCATGCCTCCGTGGCTTGCAATACTTCGTTCCACCTGCCGCTTTCCTGTCTGTGGGACTCAATTAATAATGAAGACTCACAGGGCGCCTGATGAAAACCTCTCTCGTTTTAACATAGAGATATCACGGTCTTGTGTGAGATTTTAGCTTTCTGGTGGAATATTGTAGCCCTAGGGCCGCGGTTCTCAACCCTGGGGTCGCAACCCCTTTGGGGGTCGAACGATCCTTACATAGGGGTCGCCTAAGACCATCGGAAAACGCATATTTATGAAGTAACAACGAACATAATTTTATGGTTGGGGGTCAGCACAACATGAGGAACTGTATTAAAGGGTCGCGGCATTAGGAAGTTGAGAACCACTGCCCTAGGGAATGTTTATTTTTTCTGATGGTATTTTGTAGCCCTTTGGAATGATTATTTTACTGGTGGTATGTTGTAGCCCTGTGGAATGTTAAGTTTCCTGGTGGTATGTTGTAGCCCTTGGGAATGTTTAGTTTCCTGGTGGTATGTTGTAGCCCGTGGGAATGTTTAGTTTCCTGGTGGTATGATGTAGCCCTTGGGAATGTTTAGTTTCCTGGTGGTATGTTGTAGCCCTTGGGAATGTTTAGTTTCCTGGTGGTATGTTGTAGCCCGTGGGAATGTTTAGTTTCCTGGTGGTATGTTGTAGCCCTTGGGAATGTTTAGTTTCCTGGTGGTATTTTGTAGCCCTTGGGAATGTTTAGTTTCCTGGAGGTATGTTGTAGCCCTTGGGAATGTTTAGTTTCCTGGAGGTATGGTGTAGCCCTTGGGAATGTTTAGTTTCCTGGTGGTATGTTATAGCCCTTGGGAATGTTTAATTACCTGGTGGTATGTTGTAGCCCTTGGGAATGTCTAGTTTCCTGGTGGTATTTTGTAGCCCTTGGAATGTTTAGTTTCCTGGTGGTATTTTGTAGCCCTTGGGAATGTTTAGTTTCCTGGTGGTATGTTGTAGCCCTTGGGAATGTTTAGTTTCCTGGTGGTATGTTGTAGCCCTTGGGAATGTTTAGTTTCCTGGTGGTATGTTGTAGCCCTTGGGAATGTTTAGTTTCCTGGTGGTATGTTGTAGCCCGTGGGAATGTTTAGTTTCCTGGTGGTATGTTGTAGCCCTTGGGAATGTTTAGTTTCCTGG
>CAXITT010000020.1:270107-299364 GCA_964033795.1 Lymnaea stagnalis
CAGTGTCTAAAATGACTACGGCGCGCAGTGTCTCAGATGACTACGGTGGGCAGTGTCTCAGATGTCTACGGGGGGCAGTGTCTCAGATGACTACGGCGGGCAGTGTCGCAGATGACTACGGCGGGCAGTGTCTCAAATGACTACGGTGGGCAGTGTCTCAAATGACTTTTTTCGGTTTCGGCCGAAAGACATTTTTAAACTCCCGCCCTATTTTCGGTTTCGGCTGAAAGTCATTTTAAACTTTCGGCCTAGTTTCGGCTTCGGCTGAAATCAGAAAATCACTTTCGGTTGGTCTCTAATATAAATATATGATTCTTTTTACATAAGTTAAGAAGTATTAATGATGGAAATAATTTTCTAAAAGTTTTTAAAATATACTTCTTTATCCAGAATTCATGTGCGGCCTTAGGCTTTTTTGGGGGGGGGGGGGAGTGTTTGCCCTATCGAGTCCAAAAGGTCGGACAGCACTGCCTCTCACGGGTCAATGTCTACATCCATGTGGATATATAATACCCCTAAACCTTCTAACGTAACAATCTCAGCCACCACAGGTCCACCCTACACTACTGAACTATCCTCCCTCCTTTATACACGGCTCGTCTCCATCCTCCTTTGATACACGGCTCGTCTCCACCCTCCTTTGATACACGGCTCGTCTCCACCCTCCTTTATACACGGCTCGTCTCCACCCTCCTTTATACACGGCTCGGTCTCCAGGCTTAATCTCAAAAGTACAGGACGCGCCAGACACGTCCGCGCGGGAATTAGCTTGGGTTTCAATCAAACTTTAATAACGAGCTCACGGCATTATGTGGATAACATAATCTGCTTGTGCTGGTCAAATCTAGAATGCGTTGTTTCATCGTTGTCAGCGGTTTTTTTTTCTTTCTCTTTGGTGAGAATCGTCAAAACAATGCGATCCTAAGTTTAAGTGCTGATCAGTATTGCCATTGCTAAATGAAAGAATGCGTTTATTATAACTACAGCTCTGTCTGCACTACCTGCAGGGTGTGATTTCTCTCTGATAGATAGCTTTCTATATTATGACGCATGAAAGCAGGCGGAATTTTGTAATAACATACTACTACATAAATATATTGCTACGTCCCGACTTTTTAAAAAAACCCTCTTGGAATTATTCTGCCACCTTTTTTAACTCGCCCCCCCCCCCGGGTGTTTCATTGCCGTTAATTTCTGGCGCGCACTTTCTTTTAAATTGGAAGTCACTCGCTCCTCTGTTCTTACAATCACTTTTCTCGCAGCCATTGAACTGTCGTCTTGCAGCCATGGAACTGCCGTCTCAAAGCCATTGTACTGCCGTCAAACAGCTATTGTTCTGCCGTCTCACAGCCAGGGAACTGCCGTCTCAAAGCCATTGTACTGCCGTCACACAGCGATTGTTCTGCAGTCTCGCAGCCATTGAACTGTCTTCTCACAGCCATGGAACTGCCATCTCAAAGCCATTGAACTGCCGTCACACAGCCATAGAACTGTCGCCTCGCAGCCGTTGAACTGTCGTCTCGCAGCCATTGAACTGTCGCCTCGCAGCTATTGAACTGTCGCCTCGCACCCACTGGACTGTCGCCTCGCAGCAATTGAACTGTCGTCTCGCAGCCATTAGTGGTACAGGCACCCCAGCACCCAGGCAGATTTTTTGAAGTAAGGCTTTGATCATACAAAAACTGCCATAACAAGGAAACAACAATGCCACGACGCAGCCAGAACAAAGCTATCGGTCATGCTAACGTGAGGTAGTGGATTGTCAGAAAGGTTGGCTAAATAAACTGAGAATCTTTGTGTCATCAATAATATCCTACTTGCGCCCCCCCCCCACAACCCCGGCCAGCGTCCTCCATAGTGTGGAGCTTGTGTGGAGCTTGTGGGAGCTGAGCCCGATAATTTGGATGTTTGGGCCGAGTTCCCCGGGAGATGGAAGAAAATTGATCAACAAACGTTCAGCAGATTTCTCCCGGGCGATTATAACCTGGGGCTTGTTTTTGTTCTCTCTCCCTCACCCATCTCTCTTTCTGTCTCTCTGTCTCTCTATTTGTTTTTTTTTCCTTTATCACTCTTTTTTTCTCTCTCTATTTCTCTCTTGTTTGCTATCCCTCTCCCTTTCTTTCTCTTTCCCCCCCCCTCTCTCTCTCTCTCTCTCTCTCTCTCTCTCTCTCTCTCTTCCTCTTTATATTTTTTCTCTCTCTCTTTCTCTCTTTCTCTCACTTTCTATATCTTTTCCCTCTCACTCTCACTCTCTTTCTGTCTCTCTGTCTCTCTATTTGTTTTTTTTTCCTTTATCTCTCTTTTTTTCTCTCTCTTTTTCTCTCTTGTTTGCTATCCCTCTCCCTTTCTCTCTCTTTCCCCCCCCCTCTCTCTCTCTCTCTCTCTCTCTCTCTCTCTCTCTCTCTTCCTCTTTATATTTTTTCTCTCTCTCTTTCTCTCTTTCTCTCACTTTCTATATCTTTTCCCTCTCACTCTCTCTACCCTTATCTCTCTCTCTCTCTCTCTCTCTCTCTCTTTCTCATTTCCTCTCTCATGCTCTCATTCTGAATCATGATACCGTCCAGCGTGTGTCATCGTTCTCATGAGAGTTTGAAGCCAATCTCTGACCTTGAGGACCATTGTCAGAGCCGTCCCGCGTTTTGACGACGTCACGGCCGTGACATCACTTGAGATGACGAGTTGGTCTTGTCGTCGGGATCTGCACTCATTAACACTGACATTATCTCCCCACTCACCGAGCTCAAACTCATCTCTTTGTGGGAGCAGAATTTCAACAACTCTAAAAATACACGTTTTCCGTTAGATAACGTGTATATAAAATATAGGGCAATCTTCCCTCGGGATTAAGTTCGTAAACCAATCCCTAAGTGTCCGATGCATTACTCCCATTGCCCAGTAATACCCTTGTCCTCGGGATGAAACGTTGACCTCATGCTTTACGAAGCTGTTTAGATAACTCATTTTTCTTTTCTTGTCGGATAGGGCAAATTCTTGCATAAAATCCTCCCCATTTAGTTCAAATTAGACCAGTGATTATCAAATCTCTTTTCCGCATTGTCCTTTACTTCAAGAGAAGTCTTATCTATGCAGCGTGTTGCAACAGGTCATGAACTGAGATTTAAGGTCCAAACTGAATCGTCTTATACCCTTTTAATCTGCTGTCAAAATCTCTGAACCTTTTGCACGGTGGTTCTCAACCTTTCCAAATGCCGCGACCCTTTACTACAGTTCCTCGTGTTGGGGTGACCCCCAACCATAAAATTATTTGCGTTGCTACTTCATAAATGTGTTTTCCGATGGTCTTAGGCGACCCCTGTGTACGGGTCTTTCGACCCCCCAGAGGGGTCTTGAACGACAGATTGAGAAACGCTGCTTTAACACATCCATATCCATGTACATATGGACACCTTTTATAAATTCTGTCGTGCCGTTTATGTCTAATTCTAATAGGGGAACAACTAAATACAAGATGAGAACCTCGACCGTTCGTTGACCACCGGGTGGCTTTCAAAAACGCTGACACCGTTAGCTATAAAGGAGGCAACTTAATGTTTAACTTAATGATTGTCAAGGCTGTCCGTTACATGATTGTTTAAACTTCATGTCCTGGCTGCTCTTAACATGATTGTTAAACTTCACGACGTGGTTGTCATGGCTGCTCTTAACATGATTGTTAAACTTCACGACGTGGTTGTCATGGCTGCTCTTAACATGATTGTTAAACTTCACGACGTGGTTGTCATGGCTGCTCTTAACATGATTGTTAAACTTCACGACGTGGTTGTCATGGCGTTCCGTTACATGATTGTTAAACTTCACGATGTGGTTGTCATGGTTGCTCTTAACATTATTGTTAAACTTCACGACGTGGTTGTCATGGCGTTCCGTTACATGATTGTTAAACTTCACGACGTGGTTGTCATGGCGTTCCGTTACATGATTGTTAAACTTCACGATGTGGTTGTCATGGTTGCTCTTAACATTATTGTTAAACTTCACGACGTGGTTGTCATGGCGTTCCGTTACATGATTGTTAAACTTCACGACGTGGTTGTCATGGCGTTCCGTTACATGATTGTTAAACTTCACGATGTGGTTGTCATGGTTGCTCTTAACATTATTGTTAAACTTCACGACGTGGTTGTCATGGCGTTCCGTTACATGATTGTTAAACTTCACGACGTGGTTGTCATGGCGTTCCGTTACATGATTGTTAAACTTCACGACGTGGTTGTCATGGTTGCTCCGTTACATGATTGTTAAACTTCACGACGTGGTTGTCATGGCGTTCCGTTACATGATTGCTTAACTTAACGCCGTCGTTGTCATGGCTGTTCGTAACATGACAGCACTTAATATCTTCTGGGTCAACGTGGTCTTGACATTTATATTGAATCACATGTGGTCAACGGCGACACCCCTGCATCAAAACATCATTACTGCATGGAGCGAAAACAACTTTGTTTATAGAACTACGCTGTAAAAAAAACAAAAAACACTATATCTGTCGTCTTTTTTAACGGTAAGAACACGGCATCCAGATACCCACCGTAATTGTTCACTATATGTGTACTGTAGCGTACGGCTAGGTACCGTCATTTAAAAAGTATCTTTTTTTTTTAAAAAAGCATACTTTATACATGTTCTAGAATTAAACCCTAACATTGGGTACATTACTTTCTCCATGCTTACATGTTACGCTACTTACACAACTAATTGTGAATATTTCTATCTAATTACTTCATGTTTACACAGTAAACTGTTAACACACCTGTCATATTTTACTTACTTACTTGCCCCATGCCTACATAGTACACTGCTTACATTACTAATTAGAAATATTTTACCTACTTACTCCATGCTTACATAACTAATTGTCAAAATGTTACCTACTTACTTCATGCTTACATAGCACGCTGCTTACATAACTGTCAAAAGTTTTACCTATAACTAACTCCATGCTTACATAATACACTGATTACAAAACTAAATGTCAAAATGTTACCTACTTACCCCATGCCTACATAGTACACTGATTGCATAACTAAATGTCAAAATGTTACCTACTTACCCCATGCCTACATAGTACACTGATTACATAACTAAATGTCAAAATGTTACCTCCTTACCCCATGCCTACATAGTACACTGCTTATGGCACCAACTTTAAATGTGTTAAGTTCTTCGACTTTTGATGCAGTTTGAAAATTCATGTCCGTGCCACTGATAAAACATTCCATTACAAAATGGTATGTCGATTAATCCATCAGTCAGTGTTGTACAACACGTGGTAAATCCATCAGTCAGTGCTGTACAACCCGTGATAAATCCATCAGTCAGTGCTGTACAACCCGTGGTAAATCCATCAGTCAGTGCTGTACAACCCGTGATAAATCCATCAGTCAGTGCTGTACAACCCGTGGTAAATCCATCAGTCAGTGCTGTACAACCCGTGATAAATCCATCAGTCAGTGCTGTACAACCCGTGGTAAATCCATCAGTCAGTGCTGTACAACCCGTGATAAATCCATCAGTCAGTGCTGTACAACCCGTGGTAAATCCATTAGTCAGTGCTGTACAACCCGTGGTAAATCCATCAGTCAGTGCTGTACAAACCGTGATAAATCCATCAGTCAGTGCTGTACAAACCGTGGTAAATCCATCAGTCAGTGCTGTACAACCCGTGATAAATCCATCAGTCAGTGCTGTACAACCCGTGATAAATCCATCAGTCAGTGCTGTACAACCCGTGATAAATCCATCAGTCAGTGCTGTACAACCCGTGGCCCGCGAGCTGATTTTCAGAGGCCCGCCAGAGCCTGAGAAATGTTCATGATGTCTGTAAAAAAAAAAAAAAAATAAACATTAAAGGGTGAATGTGTGGAGGTGACAAAAGCGAAGTAGTTGGAATGGCTTGACGGGTACCATTAATTATTTTAAGCACAGCAAATGAACCGGACCGTGGGTGACATGACATCGGATACCATCTTCTCCATCGGTCCGTTGCTTGACCAGGGGAGGTGTCGCGGGGGTGTCGGGTGTAATGACTGACGAATGATGAATTGGGAAAACCGAATTTAACTTAATATGTAGCCATTTGGTCATCTTAAAATTGTCCGTGCCTGCCCTTAGGGACCAGCTTAGATGAAATAGATAGGTGAGCACCCCGTGGTAACGACTGAGCTTTGCGGGATGATGATAATAGGACGGGAAAGTCTTCGGGTCGGAATGATCGAGACGGGAGCTGGAGTACTAAAGACGTCACAACAGACCACGGTGGGCGGTCGGAATGATCGAGACGGGAGCTGGAGTACTAAAGACGTCACAACAGACTACGGTGGGCGGTCGGAATGATCGAGACGGCAGCTGGAGTACTAAAGACGTCACAACAGACTACGGTGGGCGGTCGGAATGATCGAGACGGCAGCTGGAGTACTAAAGACGTCACAACAGAGTACGGTGGGTGGTCGGAATGATCGAGACGGCAGCTGGAGTACTAAAGACGTCACAACAGACTACGGTGGGCAGTGGCTGCAATTTATTGATTAATGTAAAAAGTTTTCTAACAAAGTGATTTAAAAATATTTCTTTCAAGCGATGTCATGTGCGGCCCTCGGCTTCGCAGAAAGAAAAAAAATTTAGTGGCTTCGGAGTCCAAGAGGTTGGACAGCACTGGCAAAAGGTTAAGCCGGTTGGTTATATGATCAAGTCTGATTTTCCATAAGCATTGTTTGTTTTAAAATACGCTAATACGACTTAGCTTTTCTAAGAATATACTTTGTGTTGTTGTTTTTTTTTTCTGAAATTTTACAAGCAAACTTATTTATGCGAATTCGGATTCCTGCCAAAGTCTCCAATGTTCAATTTTATCTATCCCTGTGACCCCTGGTAAATTCCCGTTAGCCTTGTAAAGTTGGACATCGTGTTAGAAGCACTGAGATGTATTTTACAGGCAGTTTCCATTAGTTGGAACGTAGTGTGGTCTCGTGTCCCGTGTTTTCTGGTATCCCAACAAAAGGAAAACGGTTTGTGTCGATGAGTCTGCTCTCACACCTGTAGCTTGACAGGAAGCAAAGGTCAGATCAAGATGGCTGCCATAGTGTAAAGATCAACAATCTCTGCCAGACAAGTCGCTCATAACCTAAAGATAAATCAACCACAAAAAAGGGGGGGCGAAAAAATGAGGGCCGGGGGCGTCTATGAGTCCCTGGTTGATTATTGGCGTTGTACCAAGTACCAGGAAACGGCCGGCTTTTACCCGAGAAATAATGGCTGAATAAGGGCTCCGTTATTTTGATCCCGTCTGTTTCACGTGTTCCTCCCCAATGATTCTATTGGTCTGGCCTGGTCACAGAACCAACTTGCTGCACAGTTATCGTGTCACAGCCTAACAGATCCAACACATACATATCCTGCTTGAGACAGCCTAACAGATCCAACACATACATATCATGCTTGATACAGCCTAACAGATCCAACACATACATATCCTGCTTGAGACCTGGCACAGAATGCAGTTAAGAATAACAAACTTGCAAAAAATTTAAACGATGCACTTTCCGTTCACACATCTTAGAAAATTCCATCTCAGCCATTAGCAGCTTCAACAATTTTGGTCAACTTTTAACTCTTCTAAAGGCGATGTAATATATTTGGTTAGTCTTTTTTTTTCCCCTCTTTTTTTTTCTCTGGTTTTAAGATAATCTGTGCTAGAGTCTTCAATCATTCTGACTAATCTGTGGCTGTGTATTCGTATGGCCCATACCCTGGGCCAATCTGTAGCATTTCTATGACCAATGCCCTGTACCATATCTGTAGCTATGTACTCGTATGGCAATACCCTGGGCCCATCTGTATCTGTGTACTCGCATAGCCATATCCTTCACCAATCTGTAGCTATGTACTCGTATGGCGAATACCCCGGGCCAATACCCTGGGCCAATCTGTAGCTATGTACTCGTATGGCCAATACCCTGGGCCAATCTGTAGCTATGTACTCGTATGGCCAATACCCCGGGCCAATACCCTGCGCGAATCTGTAGCTATGTACTCGTATGGCCAATACCCCGAGCCAATACCCTGGGCCAATCTGTAGCTATGTACTCGTATGGCCAATACCCTGGGTCAATACCCTGGGCCAATCGGTAGCTATGTACTCGTATGGCCAATACCCCTTGCCAATCTGTAGCTATGTACTCGTATGGCCAATACCCCTTGCCAATCTGTAGCTATGTACTCGTATGGCCAATACCCCTTGCCAATTTGTAGCTATGTACTCGTATGGCCAATACCCCTTGCCAATGTGTAGCTATGTACTCGTATGGCCAATACCCCGGGCCAATGTGTAGCTATGTACTCGTATGGCCATACCCCTTTCCAATGTGTAGCTATGTACTCGTATGGCCACTACCCCTTGCCAATGTGTAGCTATGTACTCGTATGGCCAATACCCCTTGCCAATGTGTAGCTATGTACTCGTATGGCCAATACCCCTTGCCAATGTGTAGCTATGTACTCGTATGGCCAATACCCCTTGCCAATGTGTAGCTATGTACTCGTATGGCCAATACCCCTTGCCAATGTGTAGCTATGTACTCGTATGGCCAATACCCCTTGCCAATGTGTAGCTATGTACTCGTATGGCCAATACCCCTTGCCAATCTGTAGCTATGTACTCGTATGGCCAATACCCCTTGCCAATGTGTAGCCATGTACTCGTATGGCCAATACCCCTTGCCAATGTGTAGCTATTTTTCAATAGTCTCGTACGGCCAGTACCCCGGAAGTAAGGGCACCCCTCTCAGATAGTTATTAATGTAACCCACTGCCCCCGGGTCTGACCGCGGACCAAACGACCATCCAATGTAAGTTTGTGCGACGTCTCTCATGACTGATTATTCCTACCGCTGACCACGCCCCACTCATGCTGGGGAAATCAGCGAAATCGGATTATCTGAAGCAGTCTTGTAGGTTGTTTCATTGCTTTTAGATTGCTTTTTAAAGACGTGTGTATATTTGTATACGACTCTGCTTGGGTGGCTCTGTCCGTTTGTTAGTTTGTGTGTGGTCAAATCTTACATCTAAATTTTGACCCAATTCCTGATCTCCAATTTGGGTGAACTTTTGTACACTTACGTTCCTTCTCCACCTCCTCTCCCCCCCCCCCCCCCACTTTTTTTTCAATGATTGTACAACCCTTTATCATCAGCTGGTCACATACAGTGCACGTTTCACCAATTTTTATAATGTAAAATACAAACACTTTCGATTTCAATGTGCTAATTTTGACACGGTTCCCTGAATAACAGATAAGAATTTTAAATACTAAGTCTATATATATTAAGTTACTCACTGTTTTTTTTCCCCTCTTTTTAATATCAGAATAATAAATAGTCTGCCTCATCTATTTCTTTGCATCCATTCTTTAGTTTACTTTTTTTTTATTTCGAGAATCCAGTAGACTACTTTTTTTTTTAAAATGCTTTTGTGAACTAGTTTTCTATTTTTTCTGGTTCTAGTTTTAGAAAAAAATCACTTTAAAAAGAATTAAATTGAAATAATACGCTATAAAAATTCGATGGATTTATGGTAAAAAAAATTGTGTTTAATTTGATCATAGAGGTCATTTGTAATTCATCTGAAGAAAGTTATAGCAGTTTAAAATTCAAAATAGACATTTAATTCAATTGAACATTGAGAAATGTATACTTAATATTTATACGATTTCCCTCAGATAAAATCACACATTAAATATACATGATGTCTTTGGTGAAAATCCAATTTCTTCTTAACATAAGCACTGCCCACTCGAACAGCTGAAATCCCCCCCCTCCCCATCCCCCAAAGCCCCGGCCCGGAGTAAATTGTCTGAAAGTAACACTGGATGGGTGTAGCCACTTCGTGACGTCAGATGACGGAGCTGGTGCTGGGGGTCGTAGACCTGAAGTTTAATAAACGAGGCCCGACTCTGCCACCGCCGTTAACGCCATCTCGCTTTCAAATATCCTGTAACCGAATGGGTGGCGATGACCTCCCGGCCCCCACACTCCATATTGTCCGCCCATGTGTTACCGGAAACGACGTAGTCAATAATAAAACCACGATTTGTCCCAGGTCATTAAATATCCCCCCCCCCCCCCCCTTTTTTTCCTTTTCCCCCAGAGCCTGACCACCATTGGTCGCGCTAAATAAATGATGACTTTGACCCGATCGGGCATGGCGGGCGGTAAATATTCCAGTGTTAAAAAATAAAATAAGAAAAAAAAAATGGGGGAAATAAATAAAAACTCATTTGACGTGGCCGTCATGTTTGTGTGTGTTGTCACTATTGTAATGAGATTGAAAGATTTACGAGCGGTGTTTTTACACTGTTTTTATCGTGGGGAGTGGGGAGAACATGGTGGGGAGGGGGGGAAGGGTTGGGGAGGGGGGTAATTTGCTTAGAAAAATAACGTGTCATTCTCAATAATTAATCCTTGTGTTAGAACACTTGCTTTTAACACTTCGATCTTCTGGAAGATATTAATTATTTGACATTGAAAAATCTTTAAACTAGATTCGTCGAATGCTTGAACTTGTTGAAGGGTTTTTCAATTAGTGTAATTAATTTTTTTTTTTGTATATAGTTTCCTTAAATATCCTGCAAGTATATCTTTCCGTCTAATATTTGGAATGACTTGTATGACGTTAGATTTGATGCGTCAGTTTCAAATGACTGGGATGTGCGTCACGGCTATCGATTTCCATAATATACTATTCAGACTAAAATAATAGTTGTCACTGTCTAGAGAAACTGGTCAGCTTGGAATGGAACATTATGTGACTAAAATAATAGTTGTCACTGTCTAGAGAAACTGGTCAGCTTGGAATGGAACATTATGTGACTAAAATAATAGTTGTCACTGTCTAGACATACTGGTCAGCTTGGAATGGAACATTATGTGACTAAAATTATAGTTGTCACTGTCTTCGACATACTTTTTGCTTGGAATGGAACATCGTATGACTAAAATAATAGCTGTCACTGTCTTTGAGATATTGGTCAGCTTGGACTGGAATAATAGCTCTCATCGTCTTGACTTACTGGTCACTAAGGGGTCGAACAACCTGTAATTGCGTAAAATATCCGGACAATATCAAGCTTAAGAGCAAGGCGCTGGAGCTGGTTCGGTCGTTGGTTGTCCTTTACCAATACCCACTAAGATAATTTACCAATAGCCACTAGATAATTTACCAATAGCCACTAAGATAATTTACCAATAGCCACTAGATAATTTACCAATAGCTACTAGATAATTTACCAATACCCACTAAGATAATTTACCAATAGCCACTAGATAATTTACCAATACCCACTAAGATAATTTACCAATAGCCACTAAGATAATTTACCAATAGCCACTAGATAATTTACCAATAGCTACTAGATAATTTACCAATAGCCACTAGATAATTTACCAATACCCACTAAGATAATTTACCAATAGCCACTAGATAATTTACCAATAGCCACTAGATAATTTACCAATAGCTACTAGATAATTTACCAATAGCCACTAGATAATTTACCAATAGCTACTAGATAATTTACCAATAGCCACTAGATAATTTACCAATAGCCACTAGATAATTTACCAATAGCCACTAGATAATTTACCAATAGCCACAAGATAATTTACCAATAGCCACTAGATAATTTACCAATAGCCACTAGATAATTTACCAATAGCCACTAGATAATTTACCAATAGCCACTAGATAATTTACCAATAGCCACTAGATAATTTACCATTAGCCACTAGATAATTTACCAATAGCTACTAGATAATTTACCAATAGCCACTAGATAATTTACCAATAGCTATTAGATAATTTACCAATAGCCACAAGATAATTTACCAATAGCCACTAGATAATTTACCAATAGCTACTAGATAATTTACCAATAGCCACTAGATAAATTACCAATAGCTCCTAGATAAATACACAATTCTACACCAAGAACAACAAATTCGATAGCCCATCTTTTACGACGCCGACCTTGTGAACTTAGCTTACACATCAATCGATATGGTACAAAAATAGACCCAATTTCCATTCTCCGTGAATTTTATTAGAGGTGTAAACATTTAAAGCGTTTCTAGCATGAATCGTGGGGGGAAAAAAATCTCATTCCTCTCTGTCAGCAATTTCTTGCTCCCTTCCATCGTGGATATCGTGTTGATGACAGTCATATACTAAGAGTCGTAACATCTGTTCACTCCCATCGGATAGCCTCTTAGGGGTCGTTCGAAAATTACGTCTCGCTCGGGGGGTTGGGGGGGGGGTTCGATAATTTGTGAAACTTTGTGACCGGGGAAGGGGGGTCAAACATTTGTGACGTCACGATTTTAAAAAAATTTATAAGTTAATCTAAAACTTTCCAATTTTGAACAATCTTTATTCAATTAATTTTAAAAACATTAACGTCAGATCGAAACTGCTTCAGGTATTATAGGTAACGTGAACCTCAGTCGCGTGCGCATATCGAAAAATGACGCAAAAACTGTTGTAGCCATTTTACATTCAGCTTGGGGATGGCTTCATTGTTTTGCGTCACAGCTTTCTAATAATACGACATCTTAATCCATTAAGGGAACATGTTAAAAAATAAAATAAAATCTTAGTTTACTTATGAATATTTTATGCATGTTTTGATTTTTTTAGGTGTGACGTGACACTAGGGGGGGGGGAGGGGTAAAGACTTAGTGACAAGGGGAGGGGGGGTCTGAAAATGTCATTTTTTGCGTGACGTAATTTGCCAACGACCCCTTACCTTCCTTTCGGATGCCTTAAAATTAGCTTACTCGTTCCATCTCGTTTCAGACATTACTGAGGTGCCCACCAAGTGCATCTCTTCTACGGTGACACTGGACATCAATGCCAAGGTCCAGTTCATTGACTTTGAAGGCCGATCTGATGGGAAGTCGATCAAGAAATACCTGGCCCAGATCAAACCCAAACAGTTGGTAAGTGGAGGTAGTGGCTGGCACAGTGAAAATACCATTGATACAATTGCCCAAGTTTGTTTCAACAAAAAAAAAAAAAAATGCCTCATTAGTGCATTGTAAATCACGCGTGATCCCAGTCGGCAGTTGAGTATTAAAGCTATGTTACAAGATGGCACTAGAGTTGTCATGGATATCTTAAAATCTGGAGAAGATCTTTGCGAAATAAAGACAGGTCAAATTTTTGAAACCCGTGAAGATGTTGGCCCTAAACCGATATCTATTGGTACTCAAAAATCACGCAATTGAGTGCTGCAAAATGAGCCTGGTACCCAAACACGAGATGGCATTCTTGACTATTAGAGCTTACCACCATGCCCGCTGGGCTTCAAAGTTGCTCTGTGTGCTGTGTGCTGTAAACGGCAATGTTTCTAAACCAGTTTCAAATGTCAAACAAGGAGATGAATTCTTCGCTTCAATTCAGTCTCTTCGAAGTGTCCATATACTTCTGATGACACGTCCAGGTAGTTCTGATGACACGTCCAGATACTTCTGATGACATGTCCAGATACTTCTGATGACATGTTCAGGTACTTCTAATGACATGTCCAGATACTTCTGATGACCTGTCCAAATACTTCTGATGACATGTCCAGATACTTCTGATGACATGTCCAGATACTTCTGATGACATGTCCAGATACTTCTGATGACCTGTCCAGATACTTCTGATGACATGTCCAGGTAGTTCTGATGACATGTACTTCTGATGCACCTTTCCGTGATGTCAATTTGATAGTATCGCTGCAAAATGACCATTCCACTTCAAATGCTGTGCCCGGATCCGGATGGACTGTGACTGGCCGTCATTTATGGTTCTTGCGTCAGAAATTGGCGCCATTAACCTTTTGTCTGTCAGAGTGGACCTTAAAACAAATCGAGAAATGACGTCATGTTGCACAAGAACTGCTTCCAATGAAGAATTTGATTGAGCAACACTGTATACTGGTAATGATTATGCAAACAGCAGGATATACTTGTAATGATTATGCAAACAGCAACACATACTTGTAATTAATATGCAAACAACAGGATATACTTGTAATGATTATGCAAACAATAGGATATACTTGTAATGACTGTGAAAACAACAAAACATTTGTATGTTTTTTGACACAGCGCCTGTCCTGTTCTTCAATAATGTTTTTTTTTTTGTTTTTGTTTTTTTTTTTATCCGGAAAGCCCCTTTCTACGTGAAGACATTAGTACCTGGGAAAAATCAGACTGTTACTAGATCACTCCTAATTGTAAATGCCAGTGCAGAGAGGTATAGACCTTACAAGTATTTTCAGCACTCCCATAACCAAGAATGTGGAACAGAAACCATGTGTCCTTCAGGTTGTTGAAAGCCACAGAAATCGTTAACGAAAAATCCTGACCAATCAGCGATGTCATCTATATCAATAAACCTTCCGAACAATCGTGTTTGTATTGGCAGGAACATCGTCATTAACATTGCATATTTTTGTATTTGGAATTGATTGTATCTTACATAAATTGGTAGACATGACATTGTAAATACAGGAAGTCGATTTGAAGCGCTGATATATGAAGGGGGTTTGCCGGAGATGGCTGATGTGATCTTTTTTTTAAATATAACATGAGTTCGTTGATTAGTAGTCCACACAAATTCGGTTCTTTCGTCCGATGTGAGGGTCTTTGAAATTGCCATTAAAGCTATGGTCTATCGTCCTATGCGAATGTCTTTGAAATTGCCACTAAAGCTATGGTCTATCGTCCTATGTGAATGTCTTTGAAATTGCCACTAAAGTTTATGGTCTATCGTCCTAAGCGAATGTCTTTGAAATCGCCACTAAAGTTTGTCGTCTATCGTCCTGTGTGAATGTCTTTGAAATTTTCACTAAAGTGTGAGTAATCATTGCTAGGATTCCGGAAGCACGGTGAATTGATCATGTTGAATTATATCAAATGGCAGGGCCAGGTTCTTGTCGTTAATGACCTTCTTCTAATCCTATTAACTAGTCACCGTCATATGATCCACTCGGCTTGATCTAGGTCTGTACTTCTATCCTTTTGGCTTGAATTATGTGTGTGTCTGCCAGTCTGTACGTCAATATCTAGAACATTTAGACATGTTCAATTGAATATTTCGACCACGTCTTCCAATGGGCTCTGCGTGAACATGCATTGTCAATTGTAAGGGACTCTTTTTTTTTTTAAATATCGAGTCCCCCTCCCCTCCCCAAGGAACTAGCCCCCTCCCCAAGGAACTAAGCCCCCTCCCCAAGGAACTAAGCCCCCTCCCCTCCCCAAGGAACTAGCCCCCTCCCCAAGGAACTAGCCCCCTCCCCAAGGAACTAAGCCCCCTCCCCTCCCCAAGGAACTAGCCCCCCTCCCGTTTTGTTTGTTTCGACAGACTATCGGACGACCCCCGCCAACTTGATAAGTACCTTAAAATATTCAAGCCCTGGCGTCGTGGCAGTCCATTTTGGACATAGTTGACCTTGTTTAGTTGATGACTTGTAAAGTCTCGAAGAGCCTTTATTGATCTCAGCCTTGGTCTGACGGGAATGTCTAACAACATGGTCTAAGCCGCCGGGGCTCAGCCTGAGACATGGTTCAATCACTGAGATATGGTTCAATCACTAAGATGTGGTTCAATCACTGAGATATGGTTCAATCACTGAGATATGCTACGATTGCTGAGATAAGCTACAATCACTGAGATATGCTTCAATCACCGAGATATACTTCAATCACACAGGTATGCTTCAATCACACAGGTATGATTTCAGTCACTGAGATATGCTTCAATCACTGAGATATGCGTCAGTCATTGAGATATGGTTCTATTACTGAGATATGGTTCTATTACTGAGATATGGTTCAATCACTGATTTACGGTTCTATTACTGAGATATGGTTCAATCACTGAGATATGGTTCTATTACTGAGATATGGCTCAATCACTGAGATATGGTTCTATTACTGAGATATGTTCTATTACTGAGATACTGTTCAATCACTGAGATATTGTTCTATTACTTAGATATGGCTCTATTACTGAGATATGGTTATATCACTGAGATATGGTTCAATCACTGAGATATGGTTCTATTACTGAGATATGTTCTATTACTGAGATACTGTTCAATCACTGAGATATTGTTCTATTACTTAGATATGGCTCTATTACTGAGATATGGTTATATCACTGAGATATGGTTCAATCACTGAGATATGGTTCTATTACTGAGATATGTTCTATTACTGAGATACTGTTCAATCACTGAGATATTGTTCTATTACTTAGATATGGCTCTATTACTGAGATATGGTTATATCACTGAGATATGGTTCAATCACTGAGAAAAGTAAGGCAGAGCAGACCGCGCGTGTCCTTGCACTCTTCTCAGATCTGAAGCAAAGTTTGACCTAAGCCACAAAATAAGATGGTCGTTTTATTGTGTGTCTGTGTTTTAGAGAAAAGGGGGAACTGTGGAAGTATTACATATATGAGTTTGTCTTTGTGTACAGAAGTATCTCCACCATTATCGATATTTTTTTTTAATGAAGTACGTCACAGCCCTGAGACATGACATAATCCCAGGTTTGACCGGCGTGAAAAGTGTACGGAGAATGGAGTTAGTTCATAAATTTCTTCACGTCAGAAAATCATTATGAGAATGTACAGACTGACAACACCTCTCTGATGGCGGCCCGGCACGTCCCGCCTAGGTGATGTCAGATTCGTAAAGGAACAGGAATCATAAAGCTGTAGCCGAGTCCGGATAAGACCTAAACACCGACGGGAACCCTTACATTGACCTTACAGGCCTGGTGTTGTTGATCTATGTCACGGGAACCCTTACATCGACCTTACAGGCTTGGTGCTGCTGTTGATCTATGTCACGTGAAACCTTACATCGACCTTACAGGCTTGCTGCTGTTGATCTATGTCACGTGAACCCTTACATCGACCTTACAGGCTTGTTGCTGTTGATCTATGTCACGGGAACCCTTACATCGACCTTACAGGCTTGTTGCTGTTGATCTATGTCACGTGAACCCTTACATCGACCTTACAGGCTTGTTGCTGTTGATCTATGTCACGTGAACCCTTACATCGACCTTACAGGCTTGTTGCTGTTGATCTATGTCACGGGAACCCTTACATCGACCTTACAGGCTTGTTGCTGTTGATCTATGTCACGGGAACCCTTACATCGACCTTACAGGCTTGTTGCTGTTGATCTATGTCACGTGACCCCTTACATTGACCTTACAGGCCTGGTGTTGTTGATCTATGTCACGGGACCCTTACATCGACCTTACAGGCTTGTTGCTGTTGATCTATGTCACGTGACCCCTTACATTGACCTTACAGGCCTGGTGTTGTTGATCTATGTCACGGGAACCCTTACATCGACCTTACAGGCTTGTTGCTGTTGATCTATGTCACGGGAACCCTTACATTGACTTTACAGGCTTGGTGCTGCTGTTGATCTATGTCACGTGACCCCTTACATTGACCTTACAGGCCTGGTGTTGTTGATCTATGTCACGGGAACCCTTACATCGACCTTACAGGCTTGTTGCTGATGTTGATCTATGTCACGGGAACCCTTACATCGACCTTACAGGCTTGGTGCTGCTGTTGATCTATGTCACGGGAACCCTTACATCGACCTTACAGGCTTGTTGCTGTTGATCTATGTCACGGGAACCCTTACATCGACATTACAGGCTTGTTGCTGTTGATCTAGTGTGCCCGCTGCCTGAATCATTTCCTTCAATGTGACGTCATAAAACTGGTTTGGCTCTAGATCGTTTAGTTTGTACTTACAGATCGCTTAGTTTGTTGTTAAAGATCGTTCAGTTATTTGTTAATAATCGCTTTATTTGTTCTTAAAGATTGGTTAGTTTGTTCATATGCCTGAATCATTTCCTTCAATGTGACGTCATAAAACTGGTTTGGCTCTGCTCTTTTTCCCTCCAGACACCTGGTGATTGGGGGGGGGGGGGAACACAAAGTTTATAACAAATTAAACAACCCCTGAAAGCAAAGTTGTTCGTATTACTTCTTTATACATTGTAATATCGAGCAAAGGGGCTGGGGCTGGAATTTTTAGCCAAATATACATGCAAGTAACGCACTTTATAAGAGTCCCAATTAGTGGTGCTCCCCGGGGAAGGCTTGCTACCACACATTTTTCCACGCCCCTGAACTATATTAATATTTCAAAGATCCACCCACCCGCTTTTACGCCACAGCTTTCATTTACCAACTATTGCATAAAAGCAAACTAAAATATTACGCACCAAACGCACTTGCGATAGGTCTTAAAGAATCTCATTTAGCGCAGTGATCGGGTATTTTCCTTCCATGTTCCCTTTGAAAAACAGTGGGGTTGGGGTGGCTGGGAGGATGGCGCTGAGAATTTGATAGAGCGTGATTTCAACGGCAACGAGTCTCTGTGCCAAGTTTCAACAGCTTGACGGGAAGTGGGTCAATTACCCGTCTGAAGATTTTAACATCCAGCCAGTCAGTCAGCAAGCCACAAACAAAAGCGAATTTAATATCAAGGATTTTTTTATGGTTCACGTTTTTTTTTTCGTTTGTTTTTTTTTTAAATTAAATTTTTTCGTCTATATTGTGAGGAGTTTTCCACCGATGTTTTACGGGCTGGACAACCCCTTTTATATTGTGTGTTTTTGGTAACTATTTACTAAATGTCCACTTGAAATGACATTTGATTCAAGACAAAATAAACACACGACCTTATTGGTTTAGAAGCAAAGGAGATGCATTCTATTAGTGTTTGAGTCTAGCTTTGTTTAAAAAACAGTTCTATATAGTTTGCAATGTTTCATAGATTGCCGATGTTATGCTTGTCCTATAATGTATCATCTGAAAAAAAAAGCTCATTTTAAAGCAGTGGTTCTTAACCTGGGTTCGATCGAACCCCAGGGGTTCGGTGAGTCAGTCTCAGGGGTTCGGCGGAGGTCCAAAAAAAAAAATCAGAAAAAAAAAAGATCAAATTTTATTTTTCCTATTATGAAGGGTTCGGTGAATGCGCATATGAAACTGGTGGGGTTCGGTACCTCCAAAAAGGTTAAGAACCACTGTTATAATGGGACTGGACTGCGATACACTTTAATAGATTAAAAGTCAAAGCAAAACATTGTTTTTAGCAAGGCTTTAATTAAAGGACAAAATACAAACTTAGTTCCTTCATCAATCAGATATAAGGTCAATGAACAATATATATTACATATAATTTATGTTTAATTTATATATATATATATATATATATATTAAACATGTAATATCAACGCTGCTCTTTCTCTCTTTGTTCACAGATATTAATCCATGGACCAGAGGAGACCACCCTCTCATTGGGAGACTTCTGTCAAAACAGTGGATTTGTGGAGGGGAGCGTGTACTGTCCCAATATCGGTGACGTCATTGATGCTACAACAGAGCGACACATCTATCAGGTCAGTAGGGGAATATAACCGAGGTGGGGTGGGGGTTGAGGGCAACATTAGAGTAAATGTCCATTGTTTGCTGTGTACTTAACCGACGATAACAGCTTATTAGGACACTGAGTCTTATGTGCATTGGCGTACTCGGGGGGGGGGGGTCACAAAAGTTGTGCAACACCACCTTGCCATCACAACCCTGCCATTATACATCACAACACTACAACCACACCCTCACCACCATTACCCTCCCACCTTTACCCATCACAACCCCACCACCACAACCACGGGGGGGGGGGGTCACAAAAGTTGTGCAACACCACCTTGCCATCACAACCCTGCCATTATACATCACAACACTACAACCACAACCTCACCACCATTATCCTGCCACCTTTACACATCACAACCCCACCACCACAACCCTGTCACCATTACCCTGCCACCACAACCCTGTCACCATAACCTTGTCACCATTACCCTGCCACCACAACCCTGTCACCACTACGCTGCCACCACAACCCGCCACCACAACCCTGCCACCATAACCCTGCCACCACAACCCTGCCACCACAACCCTGCCACCCTACCAAGTTCCAAAAGCTGTGTTTTCTTGATTAAGATTTTTTTTAAATCCATTATCACATGCACAGCTTTTTTATTCTTTTTGTATCCAGCTGCACGCTTTATTCTTTGGCCATTTCCAAGTGTGTAGTTTTGTCTGGTAGAAAACTGTTGTGACAATTGACAACAGAGGTTCAATTTCTGGGGCTTGGTTGTTGGAGAGTATCATTTGAGTTAAATGAAACCGGAAATTGCGTGGTCTACTCACTGACACATGTGATTTAGTGATTTCTAGAATCTTCCCACACGGTGTCAGTACTAAGAATAACTTTGTTATCGCCGAGTTGCCAATCGTTTGATGACTTATTGAATGATTTATTTTGTACAGCCCAGTTGACTCTTGTATCCATCTTTGCGAAATTTAAGGCATATGAAATTAAAACTATTTCAATAAGTCTAGGTCCATGTGACTATTAGGTTCTATTCCATAAGTCTGTGCCCATTATATAACATTCTAGACTCGTCATTATCTCGAGTCTATATTTATATCTTCCTCGTTCAGGCCTACCATCCCCCACCCTTCTTTTCCACGAATTGTTTAAAACATGTCAATCCTTTCAATCGGTTCCACATGTTGCCTACAAACTTGTTAGAAATGTCGTCGAGATCAATGCTGAAGTTAAAGCGTCAGGCAGAACAAAATCCATCTTGTATAAAATTAGGTTATATTTTATGGCAGTTTAAAGGCTTTTAATGGGGTTGATGACGTCATTTGGGAATATATTTTTCCAAGGCCGTGGTGAGAGTATGTCACGTGTGCAATAAAGTTTTGAGTTTTCATTTGTTCTCTTAGTTTTACCCTGTAGTTCTTGCATCATTAGTGTCTACGGCATCATTTTATTGAAGAAAGGAAATATTGGAAAGTATGGCTTGTCCTATATGGAATTCCCCCTCTTTACCAGTTGTTATATTAAGGAAGGGAAATACTGTAAAATATGACGAGCCTTATATGCAATTGCCTTCTTTTACACTCCGACGTGTTGTCTCCTGCTTTGATCTCTCCATTCACTCTTCTTTCAGTGTAGCCAAGCATTCATTTGTCGGGAGGTCATTAATTGTCGAGTTGGGGCAGCAGCAGCATATTTAACGACATTCTTTTGTCCATCTCTGTTTCGGAACCGGCCGGGGTCTGTGAAGCAGTCAACAACTGCTGGTGTAATGAGTCAAACGATGTTTTTCGTTTGAGCACCTTTGATGGTTCGCTCGGGGGAAAATCTTAGCCCTGTAATCTCGTGAGATTTCCTCGAGTCCGTGAACATTGTAAGGATTGTGGAACTTTCCTGTCAGCATCTCTGTCTCCCCCTTTCACTCCATCAAAGGCCGAGGTCGTGCTAAAGTAACCAACGTCATCGTTACGAGGCGGGTAACTTTCTCCTGGCGGGGGTGTACACCAGGGGCGACCCGTGCCGGCAGATTTTTGAAGAAGAAAAATCTTAACAGATAAAATGTCAGAGGGACATGGTCCCTAGCCATTAATATATGAAATATCTGGTCATTGACTTTAGAAGTACAGAATTTCTCCAGACTACGACTACTAGCTTATTGGGTGATTTATTTCGTAGATATATATATAAAAAAAAAAGCCATTTAAGTTCTAGCTGTGGATTAGTACCAGATATACTAGGACCGACTTTCTCAACCTGGGTTGTTGGTCGCACCACCAGTGGGTACGAGATGGCATTTCAGGGGCTGTGAGGAAAAGGGATAGCAAGTACTGGGGATAAATAAATAAGCTTTTAAATTAGACGTGGAGACATATATATATATATAATACATGTGTTCAATTACATTCTCTTTTATGTAATAGGTCACAAATTTATTTTCTGAGCTCTCTTGCAATTCTATCTCTCCCCCCCCCACCCTTTTTTTTCCACAAAAAAAAAAGAAAGAAGAACACCATTATTTTATGACAATTCAAATGCATTGCCACTTTTGTGGGTGTGCGAGACTTAATACAAAAAATATTCGTTATGGGGTGGGAGACTAGTCACATTCTTCATAAGGTGCAAGACAAGTCACACTCTTCATAAGGTGCAAAACAAGTCACACACTATATATAATACATGTGTTCAATTACATTCTCTTTTATGTAATAGGTCACAAATTTATTTTCTGAGCTCTCTTGCAATTCTATCTCTCCCCCCCCCACCCTTTTTTTTCCACAAAAAAAAAGAAAGAAGAACACCATTATTTTATGACAATTCAAATGCATTGCCACTTTTGTGGGTGTGCGAGACTTAATACAAAAAATATTCGTTATGGTGTGGGAGACTAGTCACATTCTTCATAAGGTGCAAGACAAGTCACACTCTTCATAAGGTGCAAGACAAGTCACACTCTTCATAAGGTGCGAGACTAGTCACACTCTTCATAAGGTGCGAGACCAGTCACATTTTTCATAAGGTGCGAGACCAGTCACATTTTTCATAAGGTGCGAGACCAGTCACATTTTTCATAAGGTGCGAGACCAGTCACATTTTTCATAAGGTGCGAGACTAGTCACGTAACACGTGATGGGATCAGAGTATAAAAAAAGTTTATTTGGGAAACACTGTGTTAGGGAGACATTTGTATACGGACTCTTTATATGCATATATGGGTAGTCGGGGAAAGAAGTAGTCAGTTAGTAGGCTGTAATAAAAGATGTCAGGTATTAGGTTGTCCATTTCTGAGTTGTTTGAAAAGGAAGCCTAAAGCAAGACGATTCCGAGGCTGTATGGTTTTTTTGTTTGTTTTTTTAATAAATGATGTGATGACGTCATCATTTTTTATCGGCATTTTCTTGTAGACTATATTTCTTGTCTCACATGTTTGAACCTTTTCCCAATTTCTCTGGAACTCGTCTCTTATCTCTCTGGTGCTTGTCTCTTGACTATCTTGGCTTGTCTCTCGACTCTCTGGGGCTTGTCTCTTGATTCTCTGGTTCAACAGCATTTATTTCCTACACAGAACAGCCACTCTTCTCCAATGGAATCGTGCCATGATTTCTACCGTTTCGGTATCGATTCTATATTTTCTCATGTACAGAGCTGGGTTGTTGTTTTTTTTACGTTAAGCCCCTACTGAAATAATTCGTTTATTATTGTATTAATGGTATCGTCGCTGTGTATACTTTTATGTTAGAGTATATTTTATCTAAATCTTGCTCATGTTTATTTTGTGAGTTTTGACTGTGTACTGGGGTCTCATTTCTTTAGATGATTGCAGAGAGATATTATTAACATCATGGGAGCAGTTCCGCCCCCCCTCCCTTTTTCCATGCAAAAATGCTCTGCAGTTCTCCGAAAATAGCCCCCCCCCCCTTATATAAATAGAGAAATTCCTGCCCGAAGTACGAATGCCACAATGTGTTTGACAAATCCGCTGGGTACGAATGTCACATTGTGTTTGATAAATCCGCTGGGTACGAATTTCACATTGTGTTTGACAAATCCGCTGGGTACGAATGTCACTGTGTTTAACGAATGTCTGTCACACTGTATTTGACAACTCTGCGTGGTACGTATGTAAAACTGCTTGACAACACTGCTTGATACTAATTCTACACTATATGACAACTCTGCTTGGCATGAATGCCACACCATGTTTGACAACTCGGCTTGGTAAGAAAGTGTGGTTCTTGTATTCTTGCGAACTCTATCTTGCTTGAAGATAAATTATAGTTCATACAACATTGAGAAATAAATACCAGAGTTATAAAGTCACATCGACCATAAACTTTGTACAGAGCTGCACAGTCACATCGGCCATAAACTTTGTACAGAGCTGCGCAGTCACATCGGCCATAAACTTTGTACAGAGCTGCGCAGTCACATCGGCCATAAACTTTGTACAGAGCTGCACAGTCACATCGGCCATAAACTTTGTACAGAGCTGCACAGTCACATCGGCCATAAACTTTGTACCAGAGCTGCACAGTCACATCGGACATAAACTTTATACCAGAGCCTCACAGTCACATCAGACGTGCCACAATGTTAATCTTCCGTATGTAATTACCGGAAGTCCATGCTTCAGTGCCGAGTCTTTAAATCTGATGACCACTTTCATTTCAAAGAGCGAAGAATTGACCTCGTGAAATGCGGCTCCGGCCCCAATGTCAAGCCGCAAACCTCGACTGATTGGTCAAATTGAAATATCCTTCTAAGATGGCTTCTAGGATGCCGATGGCTGGCCTTGCGCCAACGAGAAGAGATCACTTTTAAGTCTTATTACGATGGTTTGGGCTTTAAAAAAGTCCACCGCACGGCTGCCCCCAGTACCATTGAAATGTTCTGGAGTGCTGAGTGATGGGGAGATCAAGACATCCGACAGGGGGGCGCTAATGTTCTTAAAAACTCTCTCGTGGAGTGATTTAGAAAAAAATATTGAAATATCCCAGCCGGCAACAGGAGCTGCAATTTGGTTTGGAGATTACCCGTTACCTCATACGAGGATGGCTGATCTCTCGGGATTTAAATGACTTGAGTATTCTCAAGAAGGGGCGTGGGTGGGAGGAGGGGTACTTTGAATATGTTGAGCACTGTTGTGTCTAATAAATATTTGTTGGGTATTAGCCTGACTGGCTGCGTTGGACTAATTTCTATTATCGTAATAATCGACTAGTTTGCAACAAATTTAAAACTTAAAATTAAAATCTCGCTGTTATTTACGATGATTTTTTTAACGAGTAAGATTTCTTCTAAATTATCCAAGTATTTAGCAAATCGTATTTTCTTAGAATGTTCACTTGACCCTGCTGGTAAAGACAGCACTTAGTACACTGGAAATAGTATCACAATCAGGCAATGGTGTCATAATCATGAAAAGTTATCACAATCACGAAATGGTATCACAATCACGAAATGGTATCACCATCAGGTAATGGTATCACCATCGGGTAATGGTATCACAATCAGGTAATGGTATCACAATCAGGTAATGGTATCACCATCAGGTAATGGTATCACCATCAGGTAATGGTATCACAATCAGGTAATTGGTATCACAATCACGAAATGGCATCATGTGGCCGCACATCTAGTGGACCTGTCGAATCTGGTCGTTATTTAGTTTACGACAGTTCCACCAGACTCGCATTGTCATGCAGGTTCCTAGAGGACCAAGGGGTTTAGAGCCTCTGTGAAAGACGCTGTGGGGTGGGGGGCATGTGGTTGTGCTGTAGTTCATTGATTCAAATAAGGAGTGTGCAGGGACAGGCGTCACAAAAGATTGTTGTTTTTTTTTTCCTCTAGGAAAGCTTGATTTGAAACTGATCAAATTGGTTTTGAGTTGACTTTTGTTCGGTCCTCACTCTGTAGTATCAGTCGACTTGTTATAAAAAATAATGAAAAGTTCACTTTAAGAAAATCATTAGAAAATGTCAAAGTCCTCCCGCTATTATCTCAAGTCCCTTCATATTAGTCCTATCTACCCAGTCTATAAGTTTAAATAGTATCGCAAGGCTCCCAAGGACCGGTAATTCATGTTTCTTGTTTTCCCCACCGATGAATAGGTCCGCCTGAGGGACCATCTCGTGAGTTCTCTGATGTTCTCAAAAGCACGTGACATGGAGCTGGCCTGGGTCGATGGACAGCTGGACATACCTCCGGTGGAAGAGGAGGATGAGGAGGCAGAGGAGGAGGCTGAAGAGACAGAAGAGGGCAACAAGAAAAAGAAAGGTACGTTATCATTTATATCCTGGCTTTAAACATGTCTGATTTTATTTATACATGTCTGATTTTATTTATACATGTCTGATTTTATTTATACATGTCTGATTTTATTTATACATGTCTGATTTTATTTATACATGTCTGATTTTATTTATACATGTCTCATTTTATTTATACATGTCTGATTTTATTTATACATGTCTCATTTTATTTAAACATGTCTCATTTTATTTATACATGTCTGATTTTATTTATACATGTCTTATTTTATTTATACATGTCTTATTTTATTTAAACATGTCTCATTTTATTTAAACATGTCTCATTTTATTTATACATGTCTGATTTTATTTATACATGTCTTATTTTATTTATACATGTCTTATTTTATTTAAACATGTCTCATTTTATTTAAACATGTCTCATTTTATTTATACATGTCTGATTTTATTTATACATGTCTTATTTTATTTATACATGTCTTATTTTATTTAAACATGTCTGATTTTATTTATAAATGTCTTATTTTATTTATACATGTCTCATTTTATTTAAACAAGTCTCATTTTATTTATACATGTCTGATTTTATTTATACATGTCTTATTTTATTTATACATGTCTTATTTTATTTAAACATGTCTCATTTTATTTATACATGTCTGATTTTATTTATACATGTCTGATTTTATTTATACATGTCTTATTTTATTTAAACATGTCTGATTTTATTTAAACATGTATTATTTTATTTAAACATGTCTGATTTTATTTAAACATGTCTTATTTTATTTAAACATGTCTGATTTTATTTAAACATGTCTGATTTTATTTAAACATGTCTTATTTTATTTAAACATGTCTGATTTTATTTATACATGTCTTATTTTATTTAAACATGTCTGATTTTATTTAAACATGTCTTATTTTATTTAAACATGTCTGATTTTATTTATACATGTCTGATTTTATTTAAACATGTCTTATTTTATTTATACATGTCTCATTTTATTTATACATGTCTTATTTTATTTATACATGTCTGATTTTATTTATACATGTCTTATTTTATTTATACATGTCTTATTTTATTTATGCATGTCTGATTTTATTTATACATGTCTGATTTTATTTATACATGTCTTATTTTATTTATACATGTCTTATTTTATTTATACATGTCTGATTTTATTTATACATGTCTTATTTTATTTATACATGTCTGATTTTATTTATACATGTCTGATTTTATTTATACATGTCTGATTTTATTTATACATGTCTTATTTTATTTATACATGTCTTATTTTATTTATACATGTCTGATTTTATTTATACATGTCTGATTTTATTTATACATGTCTGATTTTATTTATACATGTCTTATTTTATTTATACATGTCTTATTTTATTTATACATGTCTTATTTTATTTATACATGTCTTATTTTATTTATACATGTCTTATTTTATTTATACATGTCTTATTTTATTTATACATGTCTGATTTTATTTATACATGTCTTATTTTATTTATACATGTCTCATTTTATTTATAAATGTCTCATTTTATTTATAAATGTCTTATTTTATTTATACATGTCTTATTTTATTTTTAAATGTCCTATATTATTGTCAATTTATGCAAGCTTCAGGTTCAAGCCATAATGGACATGATAATTTAAGGAAATCAAGTTCGATTAATCAACTTTTTGTTCATTTCGACCACAGATAAACTGAACACAAGTTTGCCAACACTTGAAGGATTACCAGCTAATTTGGTGAGTGCCCTGGTGTTTTTGGTGTTGATTTATTTATTTGCGAGGTGGAGGGGGTGGCTTACACGTTTTGACAGGAAAGAGACCAAGTTGAAACAATGATAGATCTTGGTCCATGATTATTCTCTGACATTTGACCCGACTTCTATGCCAAGAGTAAGTGCATCACTTTGGTCCTACTGAAATACCAAATCAGGTCAAGTGTGCACAATTGAGGACAATTGAGGTCACTGTGCTGACTAGGGTCAGTGTGTAAGTCTTAAGATTTTTGGTGTTCCGTTTTTTTGTCTACAGAAAATGTTGCACCATGATCCACCTGGTATATTTAACTAGTCATCAAAGATAATGGTGTCTTTTTCAACCCTTTTTTCAACTCTATTTCTTTTGGTTTATTTTTCAACCCTATTTCTTTTGGTTTCTTTTTCAATCCTATTTCTCTTGGTTTCTTTTTCAACTCTATTTGTTTTTGTTTCTTTTTCAACTCTGATTCTTGTTTAAATAATAGACAAAGTTGAAAATGTTGTGGGGGTGGGGGTTGGGTTATTAAGTATAAGTAAGTCATTGTGATAGACCAGTGGTTATTAACCTTGTTGGAGGTACTGAACCCCACCAGTTTCATATGCGAATTCATCAAACCCTTCTTAATAGGAAAAATAAAATATGATTTTTTTTCGGTATTTTTATTTTGGACCTCCGCCGAACCCCTGAGACTGACCCACCGAACCCCTGGGGTTCGATCGAACCCAGGTTAAGAACCACTGTGATAGACAGAGGTGCAGTTACCAAAACAGACAATAGAATCGATTTATTGGAAATCAAGACTTCAATGGATGTAACACTCTTACAGAATATAAGTTTCATAACCCGGTGGTGCCTCAGTTGCAGTGTAATCTCTTTAGACCTTGCTGCTGTACCCGTTGAAAGTGTGTTATTGACATGCATGTGTAATGTTGACTTCCTTACGCCCAGGTGCCCGCCCACACGGCTGTCTTCATCAATGAGCCCAAGCTGTCAGACTTTAAGATCGTTCTCATCAGTGCCGGAGTCCAGTGTGAGTTTGCCGGGGGAGTTCTCGTCTGTAACAACCAGGTGGCTGTAAGGAGGGTGAGTACCTGTACTGTATCTCATCTGTCACTTCTGTCCAATGGTTACATCTCACCTGTCACTTCTGTCCAATGGTTACATCTCACCTGTCACTTCTGTCCAATGGTTACATCTCACCTGTCACTTCTGTCCAATGGTTACATCTCACCTGTCACTTCTGTCCAATGGTTACATCTCACCTGTCACTTCTGTCCAATGGTTACATCTCACCTGTCACTTCTGTCCAATGGTTACATCTCACCTGTCACTTCTGTCCAATGGTTACATCTCACCTGTCACTTCTGTCCAATGGTTACATCTCACCTGTCACTTCTGTCCAATAGTTACATCTCACCTGTCACTTCTGTCCAATGGTTACATCTCACCTGTCACTTCTGTTCAATGGTTACATCTCACCTGTCACTTCTGTCCAATGGTTACATCTCACCTGTCACTTCTGTTCAATGGTTACATCTCACCTGTCACTTCTGTCCAATGGTTACATCTCACCTGTCACTTCTGTCCAATGGTTACATCTCACCTGTCACTTCTGTCCAATGGTTACATCTCACCTGTCACTTCTGTCCAATGGTTACATCTCACCTGTCACTTCTGTCCAATGGTTAC
>CAXITT010000020.1:299771-323261 GCA_964033795.1 Lymnaea stagnalis
TTTTTTTTTTTTTTTTTTTTTTTTTACTACTAATGTTGAGGACAAGAAGCAAAATAACGCGATTGCTTTTTTAAACAGTTTCTAATTTTTTTAATTTTAAACAGTAAAAATATTAACAAGTAGGGTTGTGGTGTTGAGACCAAAAAAAAAAATAGTTTTAAAATTTTAACAATAGATACAAGTGGGGAGGTTTGTTGGTCTGGATCATAATTTAAATCTTGACGTGTTGCTGTAAATTAAATATAATAATTAAAGGACTGCATTCAAGCGAAGTAAATGAAATGGCAGAACGGGGTATATTGAAGCTTAAATCAATTGACATTTGTAAGTTAAATTATGAAAATATTATTGACACTTTTTTTTTTAAATACCGGTACTTAAGACTCAAGAATTGTTTTTGTAACATCTGGCTAAATTACTGAAAATGTGAATATGTTTCAAATGAATTGAATTTACCGGTAGATCAAATCAATGTACCGGTAGATCAAATCAATGTACTGGTTGATCAAATCAATTCAAAGACAATCTAGTTATACTCCGTATTAGTGCAACATATTATTTTTTTAAATACATACAAAGGTTTTTTTTTACTTGTTTCTCCACTAGGATGCTGCTGGCAAAATGAAACTTGAGGGCACATTGTGCGAAGATTACTTCAAAATTCGAGAGCTCCTCTACCAACAGTATGCCATTGTTTAATGGGAACTCACATGTTTTATTTTATAATGACTTGTCTTACATTTTTATCATCCCAAGTCTGATTGTTGGCATATGTGAAATGGTTGTGCATGAAATTGTGTCATTGGCGTGTTGTTACACATACTGAATCAAAATAAAAGTATTTCCCCATTTAATTTTTGTGTTCCGTTTCTGTCTGCAGAAAATGTTTCACTATGATCTACTGGTATATATAAACTAGTCAGCAAGAAAAAATAAGGTTTCTTTTTAAAATAATTAGTGGAAATTACTGATTTATAACGTGTTCGTGTCAGTGATCACCATTGCATTTTAATTAGTTGTAATAAAACAATTAGAGTGTAATAATTTAATTTTTTTAATTTGGAGAAACACATGATTGCATATTAAAATATTTTTTACTTTACATTCAATCATTACATCCAATCATTGCATCCAATCATAACTTCCAATCATTGCATCCAATCATTCAAATTAGTCTAAAAGAAAAATCTAGAATACTTTATTTTTGTTTAAATAGTTCAAATAAACTGGACTTTTGTTAATTAAAATAGAATTGCTAGCAGGCAAACATGTTTACCATTCCCACAAGTAAAAATTGAGATGAAAAGTAATGGAAATTTTAATTTTTACCTCCCCCCCCCCCCTTTCCCCAACCCACCGGGCTCTGGTGGGCATGTTTGTAGTGGCAGGCTGACTGAAGAGGCACTACCACCAACCCCCTAGCGCTACCTGGGGAACATAACCACCACTGTGTGATCCTGCTTGTGGCAGACAAAGTGTATGCTTGGTATCTGCCTAACAACTGCAGTGAGAAATGATGCCATGGCCTCCTGTGGCTATATTTGAAGTTGAAATAATGGTAGAAACAGGGTAGGGATCATGATTGCTATGTTGCAGATGACGGATATGAGGTGGGTAATTACATCCTCATGATAATGAATCTAAATATATAGCCCTCGAGAAGGATGTTCCTAGGCAACCTTTTCATTCCAGCTAATTTGTCAACTATTTACGAGGTAGAAACCCACTGTAGAAAAACCTAATAGAGGGTGTACAGTGCTTCCCCGAGATAGGCAGGGCAGGATATTAAGACGTAAATGCATCATCCTGACCCCTGGGAAAGTTGATTGCTAGTGTTGTAAAAGGTAGGACGCACTAACGACTGACCATATGTCCTTAGGTTGAGACAGCCCCTGTAAGGCTAGTCAACTGAGCGAAGATAGTGGTGGAGGCTGTCCTAGCAGGAGAAGATCTCCGACGTGCTGCTTAAGTGCCCGTTAGGATGTTCGCTAAATAATAATTTCTGTTTGTTTTCTTCTAAAATTACTTAAAATTATTTTAGCATAACTTCTAAATAAAATTTAAAAATGTATATTAAAAATGTGGCAGGCTTTATATTTCATCAGACCTGTATTGTGACTCTTAGCTTACTAACATTAGGCTGTGACCAAAACTAGAAATAAGAGGTGAAAATAGAACCCCCAAGAAAACCTTTGGACTGTTGACTAATTCAATATCACCAATATTTTTTTTTTAAACATTTATAAACATAATTGATTAGTACGTGTAAATGGTGTGCAGAGCTACCTGGTAGTTCAGTCTGGAGTTGAAGTGTTTAATTGGAATACTCAAGATAATGTTTTTTAATTTTCTTAATATAATTTATCAATACCATGCCGTTGCTTTTCAATAGTTAAACTTTTTCTTTTTTTTTTTTAAATAAAATTTATTTTATGATTTGTAAAGGTTGAATCTTTTAAAATGGCTTAGGCTTAGTTCGATTTGGGACCCTGCCTGCCAATGACATAGCCGTGTGAAGCACACTTGGAAGTAAATCTAACTCTGTCAAATTACCATTAAAATATTCCTCTATTCTTCTTCATGTACACACATATAAAAGGCTAGCTGGTTTCTTGAGTAACACTGCACCAAGTTCGGGCATGATATTATGTGATTGTGTGCATGAAATTTACATTTGATTTACATGTCACTCTTCATGCTGACCTGTGACCTATATAGGTCAGTGGATTTGGGGTGTTTAGCATTTCTTACTCCCTGAAACATTGAAAGCCCCCCCCCCCCCCCCTTACTTGGCACTACAATTTATTAGTGCAATGTCCGACTGATTTGGAGGATTCATTATTTCATCAATCAAAAAATATGAATCGTTCCCTGTGAGAAATGGCTCATGAAAGATAACTCTATCTCTCTAGTCAGACAATTGCTCAATGTCAAGTACTTGTTCTCAAGCAGTCTCCTAGAGTCTTGATATTCCCCATATTCTCTCAAGTCTCTATATCACAGTCAAGAAATCAGAGAAATTTGGAGACATTCTAAAATATGTTAACGATTTATTTGTTCTGATACTTATATTCAACAACTTTATTCGAACATGAATGGTTGAAATCAAATAATCTCATGAATATGAATGGTTGAAATCAAATAACCTCATGATTATGATGGAATTTAATTGAAGAGAATTATGGCAAAATTTGTATTGCGATTCTTTTACTTTCTGTGTATTGGAAAATTGTTGAGTTAGGATTAGTTGTGCCTATATTATACTTAAACACTTAGGCACAACAGACAACAGCTGTGACAGTTATAGTAACTTTTGGACTGACCAGTATTGTTATGTGCACTAAGGGTACTTAGAGACCCACAGTGACCTCATTGTCCTCTGTTGTCGGATTGACTGACTGGACTTGGTGAGTTGTTATGAATGCCTAAGCTGAAATGTGTGGATATTAGTTGGATAACTGGAGGTAGTGGTCATGTAATGTGGTGTTAAAAAAAAAAAAAGGAATGAAGGATGGAGAACACAGTTGTTGCACACACCACAGCCTTGAGTGTTATGGTACTATAACAACAGCNTAAGCTGAAATGTGTGGATATTAGTGGGAAAACTGGAGGTAGTGGTCATGTAATGTGGTGTTAAAAAAAAAAAAAAGGAATGAAGGATGGAGAACACAGTTGTTGCACACACCACAGCCTTGAGTGTTATGGTACTATAACAACAGCCCAGGCACACCACAGCCTTGAGTGTTATGGTACTATTACAACAGCCCAGGCACACCACAGCCTTGAGCGTTATGGTAGTATTACAACAGCCCAGGCACACCACAGCCTTGAGTGTTATGGTACTATTACAACAGCCCAGGCACACCACAGCCTTGAGTGTTATGGTACTATTACAACAGCCCAGGCACACCACAGCCTTGAGTGTTATGGTACTATTACAACAGCCCAGGCACACCACAGCCTTGAGCGTTATGGTACTATTACAAAAGCCCAGGCACACCACAGCCTTGAGCATTATGGTACTATTACAACAGCCCAGGCACACCACAGCCTTGAGCATTATGGTACTATTACAACAGCCCAGGCACACCACAGCCTTGAGCGTTATGGTGCTATTACAACAGCCCAGGCACACCACAGCCTTGAGCGTTATGGTGCTATTACAACAGCCCAGGCACACCACAGCCTTGAGCGTTATGGTGCTATTACAACAGCCCAGGCACACCACAGCCTTGAGTGTTATGGTGCTATTACAACAGCCCAGGCACACCACAGCCTTGAGTGTTATGGTGCTATTACAACAGCCCAGGCACACCACAGCCTTGAGTGTTATGGTGCTATTACAACAGCCCAGGCACACCACAGCCTTGAGTGTTATGGTACTATTACAACAGCCCAGGCACACCAGCAAAAACCCATTTGTGCTAAACACCTGCATGTGGCCAAATAAACTACCTTTAAATGAATAAATATATCAAATTTTGAAAGCCGGCCACTAATTCAGACTGCACTCAGTGACCACAAAGCTTATAAACATAGCTTGTTAGGTTAGTTTATCACATGACAACATTAGTAAAAGACAATTTAGTTTTGATTTAGTAAGCATGGCCAAAGTTTATTGGTCCAGTGTGATGAATACGGAAAAATTAATTTGATGATAGAACAATACAAACATTGTTACATGGTTCCATAAAGGATTTGTTCAAAAGATATTTGTAATATTTTTTAAAATTTTATAAATTGTATATAATAATGTATTATAATAAGTAATGGTCTGATGATATATGTATTTAAACACATAACTTGTAATTTTAATAATTCAGTAAATGCTATTGTGCTACATTATGTCAGTCTTGTCTGAAAATGTTCTGAGTATGAAATATATATCCATACCAATGAGGATATCTAGCCATGTCACAGACTGCTTTGTGGTGGAAATATTTCTAAATAAATTAATTAATTGGTTAAGGCCTCCCTGTGGTGAGATATTTTATAAGGGCTTTTTGGACTGTGTCAGAAATGCCCATACTCGACATTACTTGCTTGGGGTCAGGGTGATTGTGAATAAGAAAGGAGACAGCCTGAAAATAAACAAACAGCTAAATTAACAACAGCAGGTAATTTTTAATCATAAATAAATCCGAAAATAAAATAATCACACATGGTTAAATCAAATTTCATCAATATGTTCAAATAAATTAGTCGAACTATGAACATAAATGAGAATGCTTTTTGGAATCCCTGAAATCCTTTACATAATTTATCTTTAAGAAAAGCTCAAAATAAGAAATAGAATGAATGCATCATACAATCACAATTTTTAGCCCAATGTCATTTTTTTTTTACAAATTACATTTCTGTCCATGCTTTCATGTTAATAATAATGATAAATATTATGCATGCCAGCCTGTGAGATTAAAAAACAGTACAAAATAATTTATTTTTAAACTTTACAATATCATTAAAAAACTTTACAGAAAAAAAAAATGAAAAGTACTGGAGTATAATTTATAACTTTTCATCATTTTTATCAATGTATGGATTTAAAAAGGAATAGTCTCCCCTTTGTTGCGCATCTTTAATTATGTTTACACATCATTCATACATCCCATTTTTTAAAATAAAAATAGGTTGTTATAAATCCTACTTTTGTAAACATTTTGAGGGTTTTTTTTACAATTATCAGCAATTTTATTTAAAAAATGGACTGTTTGATACCAATTTAGATTTAATTAGACATAATGATAATTCTTCCATTAATAAAGTCCTTCCATCTTGACAAAGTTGTTGAGTTTACCTTCAACTAATAACCTTATTTTTCACCATACAGGACGGATTAAGCCATGCTGTTGTAATAAATGGGAATATTGACTAATGCCAGTCATTGATTTGATACTATTGATAGTAATATTAAATATATATATATATATATATATATATATATATTTACCGGTATTTAATATAAATTAAAATAACACTGCAGTTTTTTTGTAATTATCTTAATTATGATTTACTACTCAAAGTAGTTACTACTCTGTCTTAATATTAATGAATGATATCAATGAAACAATGGACAAATCGGATTAAAGCTTCTTGTTACCCAGTGTTGAATTTATTGCACTACCAGCTTGGGACATGTCTTGTGCAAAAATATTTCTTTTTTAAATCCAGTAAAATAGTTTAGAAAAGCCTGTACTGCCTTAAACTTGAGAAACACATCAAAACTGTACTGGTACAAAGTTCCAGTAAACCATACAGGTTGGCATGTATGACTATTCATTCAAGGAACATAAAACTGTATTTTTCTGTCCTTGATTCTTTTTAACATGTTAATTTAGTTCTTGTAATAATTAGTTAATTCTTTAAAATGAACTGTTAAAAAGCAAAGTTTCATATCTACACATTTTGAAATATGTTCAATGAAAGATGTTAAGGTTTTCTTTTGGAGCATTTAACTTTTTTGACAATATTACATCTTAACATTAACTGCCATTGCTGGTTGTTGCTGCTTTGAAAAAAAATCATTTTTCATGCATTTTCATTAGTAGCCATAAACTTTTTTGTGGTGAATTTTGTTTGTGCATTAATTGTATTGGTGCATTTTTTTATCTTGTTTCTACAAATTTAAATACAGAAATAAAAAAAAAGTACCATTACTAAATTTTTTAATTATTTTAAGATTGTATTACGACATAATTTATCTGGAGAGTTGAGTGGTTTGCGAGAAATGTTTTGAAGTTGCAAAAAGGTTAAGAATCCCTGCCTAGAATAGAATATATACTAAGATCCTTCTCTCCCCCCCCCCCACCCAAATCAACCATTTTACTATCCATCCCCACTTTATGTAGTAATTATAATTCTATGACTTGTGTCTCCATGTTTCGACATAAATTTTCATAATTGTCAATACCACTAAACCCTGATTCTCCTCCGTGATGTCTTTTATAACTTGATCAGCTGGCATTTTTTGGACTTCACACACTTGTACGGATTCTCTCAGAATGGGTGATTATAGTTTAAAATTAAAATATTTATAATTGTAGTATTAAAGAATAATGTTCAAAAATTTTTTGTAATTTAGTTTTCATCATGCAATTTTTATCAATAATTTCCGCTTTTTTATGTGAGGTCACAGTTCTTAAACCCCCCTCATCACACATTATCACATAAATGTAAATAACCCCCAACCCCCCAAACCAAGCTTGACGTCAATTATGGACGGCCCCTAAGAGATTTATAAACATTCACCATGATGAATAATGAAATGAAGATGCATTAATTTTAATGAGGTTATTTAGCATTATAGTATATATATATATATATATATATAAACTCAGGATTTTTAGAGATTGAAAATTTCACAAACCTCCAACTCCTGTTCTGACAAACTTTTAACAGCTTCAACGGCTTTGTTTTCAAGTACCTGGTCTTGTGTTAACTGTTGGTTACATTCAACAAATATAAACTTCTTGTTGAAATAATTTACTTTACAATTTATTTTACATATGTCATGTTTAGAGATTACTATTAGAGTGAAAATGCTTTTTTGCCATTAAAGAAATAAAATTACCACATAATCAGATCTAAGAAACAGTGGGAGAATACACAAAAATTAATGTCTAAATAAATAATTCAATACTGGGTAAGCCCAATGCTGCTATAAAATATTTTATGAAATGCTAAAAAAAAAATGTTAAATATGTTTTTAATTGTTTTCCATTATTTTTAAATCCATCATAAAGCCATAATCATAAATGTTGCATAAATAAATATCAGTTCATTGACCTGCTCCAACTGTCTTCTTTTTTCTTCCAGTTCTGTTATTTGTCCACTTATTCTTTCAGTCTCTGCAAGATACAATTTATAAATGAAAGAGTATGCTGAAAAATTGCAATCTAAGTACAACTGTCAAGAATGAGCTAAAATAAAATACATTTAGCATATTAACATCCAGGGGATCTACAAAGCAATGGGTGTATCAATATGGAATGCTTATTTCTATTGAACAATTTTAATCTCATCATAATATTTTCCTTGATGATTAGCAAAATTGTTCCAAGCTCACATAGGCATTGAAATTTTTACCAACCAATCACAAGCAATTCGCCACTTTTTTGTTGACAGGAGTAGAATGTGAGCATAAGGTACATTTATTTAAGCTTATTTGTTATATTTTATTTGGTTGAATTTATTTACTATACTATATTAAGGAAATGATATTAAGAATAGGAATACATGAACAGGGAACAAAACCCATTAGGAAATCAGCAGTTTGTTTTCAATATTTTAAAAACATCTTCAACGTTGTTTATTCAAGTTTGCAACATTTTTTTTTCCCAAATATGTGATCCTACTACTACTAATTTTTATGTATCCTTGGTCAAGCAACATTGCTGTACTCTAGAGAAGGACAGAACAATGATGCCAGAATTTCTTAACCTTTGCTCATGTTTCTAAATACAATGTCAGCATGATATTTCAGATGGAAAACCAAGTAGGATCTTTGGATTGAACAACACATTTTTTTTTAAATTTTGATCAAGTAAAGTTATTTCCAGCAACAGATGTCCATAATCTTATACTTTTACCAACAACATTCAAAAACAGGTCAACATCAGCTCCAAGGACTTTATTATAAAGTATGTTACCTTGTCTAAGCTCTTCAATCCTGGCTTCTTCTCTTTCTTCAGAATCAAAATACCAAACTGTCATTGCAAACCTTAAGTTAAATAATTATTTTAAGTAATTTAATGGGCGTAGATTAAAGCAAACTAAAATGAAGTAAAGAGTTCGACTGTATGGAAACCATTTATAACATTTGCTTTAAAAAAGTTTAGCATATTACAAGAATCTTCTGCTATCTCTAAAACTATATGGGAGAGTGAACATAAGAAAAGTTAAAGAGATTGCAACCATCAGCAATATACTGATCAATTTTTTTTTTTTAACATTAAAAATGTATGGTCCCTGAACAAAGAGATAATTATCGGATTAATAAATTTACCTTTCTCTAAATGATGGTTGCACTTCATGTGGGTTTCGCCTGTCTGACCAGAAATATAGCATTCTGTTAGCTATCGGAGGTATGTCAATAGGATTTTCTTGATTTAAAGGAAAAATTCGAAGCAGGCCTCCATCTTTCTGTAAAGAATCATTACATTTCTAGTTGATGAGCTTCATAGTGTTTCAAGACACATTTTTACAAAAATAAAATTGTCAAGCATAAAACTTTTTTCAAGCATTTAAATAAATATCAGATTCTACAATTAAATTAATGTCTTATAAGATACTGTTACCTTTCAAAAACTAACTCCATTTTTAAATATTTTTATTTAAACACTGTAGCTGCAATTATTATAAACATTAGTTGATGGTTAGTTTATTAGAGTGTTGATTTTTTTTTTTTACAATGTTGTTCATAAAATTTGAATATTTCTATACACTCTAAGCTTAAAACAATTTGGTTTTTTAAATTTAACAAAAATTTTATTTAAAACAATTTTACCCTTAAGGCTAATATTAAGATACTCGTACCTGAGTTTCCCAATTTTTATTCAAATACAGAATACAGGTAATTCTGCGCCCATCTTTGCTAGGGTTGTCAACATGGCGGCGATAATAAGTTCCATTTCCAGGGTAACATGAAACCATTGCCTGTTTAATAAATATTAATATAATTTATAGGAAACAAATGATAATTTATAACTCAAATCAGGTTATAAGAAAAGGGGATACAAATTACTACTTGATAGAAAAAAAGATTTTTCAATTTCTAATATATTTTAATTGTATAATAAAAATACATATTTAAGGTTTCTGTCATGACCTTTTTTCGAAATAGTGTCTGACAGGGTGTGTGAAATTTTAACCCCTTCTTACCTTTGTGCGACCATTAATGAAGTCATTCTTTAAATAATTATTAAAGAAGCTTATGATTGAGTCCATCGTGCCAAGAACTTGGGCAGTATATGCAAGACCTTCATTTCCATCAATCCACTTAATCACATCTCTTCTAATATTAGCATCTATAACTTTTTTTGCATCATTCCCACTGGATGGTCCACCACCCAACTGACCTTCTTTAAGTTCATTTTTATCTTTCAGACTTTTAATTTCAGCTAATATGCCATCAATAATAGTTTTTTCAAAAACTTCATCAACAACACAATAACCTGATTTTATTAATCCTCTACAAATAAATTCTGCTAGATCTTTGTGCTGATATGACTCAGGCTTAAAGAATGTTAAATTATTTAAGGGTCTTGAATCAAATGCAGTGATTTCATCATTATTGTCAAATAGTTGTTCATATCTCATGTCTGTCAGCTCTCGTCCTGACACAGATTCAATAGCAAATGAATCATCAACATCATTTTCTGAGGCTTCTGTGTTATCAGATGGTCCAGAAAAATTTGTTTCCGATTTAATCAAATCTTTAAATATATCCTTGCATTGTTCAGTCTGAGATTGTGGAATGTCTGATTCTGAGTCGCTTGGTAATATCACAGTGCTAAAATCTAATATATGTTTTATTTCAGCTTCAACTTCAAGAGACAGCATCACATTGTTAGAAGCTTCCATTTGTGAAATATTTGTTTCCAAAGTGGCATCATTGCCGCTGCTTGTAGTATTAGTAGTATCGTTATCACTCTTCGTAATATTACTGTCATTAAGTGCATTATCAGTTCTTGTACTACCGACAATGTCAACAGTTGGTGTTGGTTTTTTATGACTGGATGAAAAGCCTCCTTTTATGCAGGTAAGTTTATGTTTAGACCAGTCCATCTTTTGGTGCTCAATGCTACAATAATACACAGATTTACAACATGCACATTGTTTGATTTTATCTTGACAGTTGCAAATCACACAAGCACGGGAATATTTGGTGGTCATGTTTGTTGCCTTGGTTGGCTTGTTCGCCATGTTGTTTACATATAGTAACGAATATTAGTTGTATTATTACCATAAGAAAAAAAAGAGCTCTTCCATGTCCCATTTCTGTAATATTTTTTAACGAAGTGGCTATAGGTACCCGAGTATCAATAGTGCAAATGGCTATTCGGACCCGGCTGGTCACGTGAGGTTGGTTATGACAGATACTTCCTGTTGCTTGCTATCTTAGTCGCCATTATTATCAATCGAAGATTGTACCATATTTTCAAGACTTTATTATACCGGTAGCTCTGAAGAAACGTACAGCTCAAAGAAAGTAAGAACACGTTTATGTTTATAATTTTATGATATTCTTAAATTCTATTTTAAATATAGTTCTAAAATCAACAGGACATCAATCAAGGTCAAAGTTGCTTTACTTTTCTTTTTTTTGGCGGCAAATCGGCCACAGTACTGTCTTATCTGTACTGTAATTGTAATTTGATATTAGTCTAACTTATTGAATTTCTAACAAACCATACTGGGTAAAAGTGGAGTTCAGGTGCGTATATTATTTCTAAACGCTTTTCGTATTTTACCATGTAAACTTACGTGTATAGTGTATTCTTTATTAATTAACCCTTTGGCTTTGGAGACGGAGCCTTTTATTGCAAAAAAATTTATAAAAAATAAACTATTTACTTTACATATTTAAAACCATATATATTCTTGTAGGAAATTGAATAAGCTAATACAATGGGCTTTGTCATTTCTTAGACCGGAAAACGTCATAGGGTACTATTTTTAGGTCAGCGGACAAATATTGCTGAATACATGGCAGCTTATAGTGTGTTTCAGCATATCGTTCGGACAATCCTTGTATTTAGAGTTACTGTTACCTATGCCGTTCACGCAATGAAGTCGCATTTCAGCAAATGGAAGTAAAAAAAAAAATATGTAAAATATTTCGTAAAATAGAGTTGTAAACGAACTTCAAGGACACTTCGCTAACATAGTAATACTGAACAGTGTTGACATTTTGTCCGCGCTGAGTACCCGGCTGACGAGTAATAATGACATCAGTTCTATTAATAGATTTCCGCCATTAAATGACAAGCCCTATATTTATAAATCAAACTGAAATATATAAATTTATGCAAATGAGGAATCCTCATTTGCATAATTTATGCGTGAAAATTTTTGTTAAACTGAGATCAAACATGACTAACCTGTATAAATTGTGTGAAATTTTTGATGAATGAAGCATGAATAGATCCTAACACATGTGTTTTGGAAAACAAGGCCCATGGAGGCCCTTCAGACACTTCTGGCACATAGTTCTACTCCTTTTCCTTCCCCCGGGTACTTTTCGGTTGCTGCAGACAGAGCAGTCCTTTTCACCATTGTTGGGCACAGAGCATATACCTGCTTTTGTTGTAGCTTCTGTACCCCTTGTATTTTCCATGTGTTCTGCAACAAGTGCTTCAATGAATAAAGTGTTAAATTTATATCTAGCCATGATTTTTCCAGTTGAATGTTCCTTGTACAGAATGTACGCGTTAAGCAGCATACGTGCCACAATATTGAATGTAACCTTTTTCCAATACTTGATGGTTCTCCTTTCATCACGATAAAAATAAAGCATCATGTCAGTCTGATCTATTCCACCCATATGTTTATTGTAGTCCAAAACAGTTAATGGTTTTTGTATAGTTTGGGGTGCATCCCCCCCTTGTTGTACGCCTCTCCGCCGAAGGCAAACTTCTCTTGTGTCTGCTTTATTTTTTGTAGATATGAGCAGAACAGAATTTTTCTGCGACTTCTTCTCTCTGAATGCTGTTGCCAGTGTTTCGCCTTGTCTGTAAGTAATGATCTCCCCAGGTTGCAAACTTCTCTTGTGTCTGCTTTATTTTTTGTAGATATGAGCAGAACAGAATTTTTCTGCGACTTCTTCTCTCTGAATGCTGTTGCCAGTGTTTCGCCTTGTCTGTAAGTAATGATCTCCCCAGGTTGCATTGGGACTTTCAAACCTCTTGGAAGTTCCTTTCTGTTGCGGCGAATAGTTCCGGTTATATGTGTATTTTGCTGGGCCAATTCATTCACAAGTGGCATACTTGTGAAAAAGTTGTCCACAAAGAGATGATATCCCCTTCTCAAATATGACCCCAATCTGAGTAATCTCATTACAACTCTGTGAGCAAGCCCTTGATTATTGTCTGGTTAGTTAGATGAAAAATCCAAGTAGATAGGCTGACACGGAATCACAAAGCATATAAAGTTTTATGCCCCATCTATGATGGTGCTTGTTTGGAAGATACTGCATCAACTGGGTCTTGTTTTTAGTCCCAATTAGGCTTTCATCTACACATATCTCTCTATGTGGTTTATAATGGTGTCGAAATACATTGTTTGCATGTTCAACTAAGGGATTAAATCGTGCACATGGATCATATCCATCTGACCCAGGTCTAGGCAGCCGTGTACTGTCAACCATGTGAAAAAATTTCAAAATTAATTCAAACCTGTCTCTGCCCATGACTAGGGGAAACCATGGTGTTGTCTGTGAGCTTGATTTACTCCAATATGACTTGATATTGGGTTTACGAATCAACCCCATGTTCAAAATTATGGCGATAAATATAATTCAAACCTGTCTCTGCCCATGACTAGGGGAAACCATGGTGTTGTCTGTGAGCTTGATTTACTCCAATATGACTTGATATTGGGTTTACGAATCAACCCCATGTTCAAAATTATGGCGATAAATTCCTTCATTTCAATCTCTGTAACAGGCACCCAGTTACGACTTATGGACCTTCTCTTGAGCTCAGTGTTACTGAGAAATTTGTCTGCATACTTAATAGTCTCTCTAACAAACATTTGAAAGATATCTTGTGTAAAATATAGCATAAAGTACTCAACTGGTGTACTTATCCCTTGAGGCATATTCATAGGTCCTACATTTTCTAAAAATTCATAGGGGCCATCCCTATCCAATTCAGAACCCCTAATCCTAAACCAAGGATTCGCAACATTATCGTAAACATCGTCTGTATCATTATTTTGATTGTCTTCATCAATTTCCTGGTTGTTTTCATCAGAATCAGTATCAGATTCACTGCCAGACAGCGAGAGATCAGAATCACTAAGCACAGTTTGATCAGATTCACTGTCGGACATTTTCGAAATTCACGATGCAACTACACACACACAAAAAAATTCCTGCAAACAAATAGAGTTCACCTTCAATTGAGTTCACCTTACAATGCCGGGATGTGCAGGAATACGTATGAATAATTTTGATTCGCTGGTACAACGCCAAGCCAGCCAATCGTTAGGCTCGATCTATCAGGCCGACGGCTCGGACGTTACGTCTTTCTCGCTAGTGTGCCTCGGGCCGATAGATAGGCCCTTACGTCTCCAGAGTGTTAAATACAGGCAGTTGTAGGTACTTTGATTAGAAAATTAAAACTTTTTGTAAAAATAAACCAATGGCATAGTTGAATAAAGCTAATTTTTTAAAGAATGATAACACTAAAATCATATTTTTAGCTGTTGTAGTTTTAAAGTTAGGAATTTTTAAAGTATTATTTAATTTGTCCTTTTTTAACATGGTCATGGACCGCATGAAGCAAGTAAGTGAAATTGAAAGTGATGACCCCAAATGAATATTTCCTAAGCTAAGTTTTCGGCTATTTAAAAGGGGGCAGAATCACTAATCCAAAATGGCCTGTGCGACCTTTTCATAATGAGGTCAACGTTGAGAATTGTGAAAATGTTGCATGAGCTATCTCAATGAAATTTTGCTCACGTGTACTTCAACAAATTATGCAAGCCTACTTTTAATATGAAAGACCTACTTTCAATATTTAGACCGAATTTTTTAATGCGAAGATGTCTTATATTAACATACGATTTTCCTCACTTAAAGTTGAGATAAAGAACAAATTAACTCAATGGGAATGTAGTTCAACATTTCTCCTAATGTTAATGGGCAGAGTCAAACCTAAATTAATTATGGGCCAAAAAGACTACTAATTTATTCAAATAATATGCACATGAAAAATTAAAAACTCGGATCCTACTGCGCCGACGCCGATTTCTGATTCAAATTTACTAGGAGTAGGTACGCCAATACCGGACGTCGCAGGCAAAAAAAACGCCGGCTTTGCGTGGTACATTTCTGTGACCAGCAATGAAGGGCGGGTTTCGGTATATGCCGGGCGTTGTTGTTCCTATGCTAGGTACTACGCTAAAAATTTCAAAGCTGTTATATATTAATTAAACTTATATCATTAGAAAGTACTCAGTATTTCCTTTCCATTGATACCTATTTTATCTTTCTATCTTAATTAGAACAAAAGTTATGGAATTTTTAGTGTCAGAATTTTTCCTTATATAGCCTTAGTAAATATTTTCCAAAATTCTGTGACCGAAAAAAGACATCTTTGACACTCAAAATGCGTTAAATTTTTATTCAGCAAAGTTAAAGCTTTGAAATTTGCAACGCATTTCAATTAAGTTTTTGGCTTTAATAATAAGTCATTGTTATGCAAATACTACAATAAACATATTAATGTGTGCGATTTGAGGAACAGAGGTTATGTAAATTTCATTAAAAACATAGCTCCTGTTCTCAATACTCAAAATGCCATAATTATTTTCCCTGTAAAGTTAAAGCCTTCAAATTGTCAGCATAGTTTCATTAGGTATTGGGCTTTTATAATAAGCCATTTAAATATTAATACATCAATAAATGAATTAAATCAGTGTCATTTGAGCAACAGAGAGTGAGTAGATTTAATTTAAAAATTTAGCCTGTTACTGCATTAAAAATACAAGTTGCATAAATGTTACCAATTCAACCTATTGTGTTAATGCAAACAATCATCTAGTAAATTAATGTTAATTCTGTGAATAATTCCACAGAGAACATTTATAAAATAATGTATTATGATGGATAAGTTGCATTGAAAAAATGCCAATCACATAAGTCAAATCCAATCATCCTTGATCCAATCCATGAAATTTATAATCCAAGTAGCCATGCTATTTGAAATCCACAGTACAAATGATAATCACTTAATATTATTTTAGTACTTCTATAGTCTATAGTTTATTGAAAGGCTGAATAAAAGAGATATATTTTCTTTCATAGAAAGATGATGGTCACACACGTTATGTGTAAGCCGAGTCCATGGCAATCCTGATAAAATTTGTAACAGTTGTAGATACCATTGGAAATGATTCAGTTTATGACACAGATGAATGGAGTCCTGAGTGTAGATACCATTGGTAATGAAAAAGGTGCAGCATTTGATTTATACACGAACTTTGTGAGGCAACAAATAACGTTAATACAACTATGGAATTTCTCGTAAGGCGCTCGTAACAATTGCTATGTGGCTTGTAAACTGGCTACGTATGCCAAGTATGAGAGTTCCTTATAACTACCGTGACCTGGATCTCACCGGAAATGGGATCTCATTTGGATTGGGATACCACCGAAAATGGGATCTTACTAGGATCCCACTAAGACCGGGATTTACCCAAGACCGGGATTTACCCGGCGGGATCGGGATCCATCATGATCCTTCCAGACAACGGGATGCTAAAGGTTTACATAAGTTATTTTAGAGATAAATTATTATAATTTTTTAAAAATATAGTGGTGTTGTTTTTTTGTTGAAATTTGGCTTAATTGCAATGTGAATTAAAAGGAAGTAACAGGTTGTTGTTTTTTTCTGAATGCAATCCCAGGCAACCCTGGTTATATTTGATAGTGAAGTTATAAATAAATACAACATTTATTTTAACCAATTGGGAAACTTTTATAGTGTATCTTTAAAGACAGAAGAGTTATCCTTGATTTACCACAATGGCTCTGTAAAATACAAAAGATTCATGAAAACATACTTTTTTTATTTCGTAAAATTTGTTTCATTGTTGTTGTATTCCAATAAAAAGATGGTATTTTACTTTTAAAATACTTTTTATAAAGAATTAACATAGTTTACACGCAAAAGTATCCACCTTTTACCATATCCTATATTTAATCACATATCACAATATTTCACAAGAGAATTATTACATAATCCTTGGTTTTGAGAAAACACATTTTCTGCCACAATAGTCCAAGAATTACTTAAGATATTATTAAAGAATGATCATAAAAACTTGTACTTACCTCAAGCAAATGACTAGTACTTATTTTAGTTTGTATCAACCACCAAAGTTGATTCTATCAATGCTGCTAGTACATGAATTTCAAATAGCTTAGTCCAGAGTTTCCCAAGCGTTTTGGAGCCTCAGCACCGTTGCTGCACCCACGTCTTTTCAATTTTGCTCTATGCCACATTCTGTGTGTGCTGTAAAATAGCACTTTTCAAACAATCTATTCCATTTTTTAAACCTTATACTTATACAAGAAGAAATACCTCAATAACTTCACTTGAACCTGTGCAAACCTATTGTCCGACCTATTTTAGAGTATGCTTCTACAGTCTGGGACCCATTTACCCAGAAAAGCATAGACAGGTTGGAGGCGGTCCAGCGACGGGCAGCACGCTTTGTCATGAACCGCTACAGAAGCACCTCGAGTGTTGGCAGCATGCTGGAAACACTGGGCTGGTCGACATTGGAAGAACGACGACGACTATCCAGGCTCACCATGTTGTACAAGATAACAAATGGACTGGTGCACTGCTCCGGAATCAAACAGAAACTCGTTAATCTTCCCCCCAGACTGCGACGAAGTCACGACAAACAGTTCCGGCTGGTAAAAACAAGAACGAAGTACAGAAGCTCCTCATTCCTGCCGAAGACAATAGGGGACTGGAACAAGCTTCCAAAAGCAACAGTTGAGGCGGCTACACTCGATACATTTGTGTCTATTGCCTCCTGTATTCCAACCCCCAGTTCATAACACCACTGCTGAGTCGCCCTTGCAACCAGTGAAGTATCCCATTGAAACCCATGGACAGTAACATCGCAAACCTCTCTGAAACATAGGAGCCAGAATGATCAATTCATTGATCGTGGGCCCTTAAAATAAAGAAGAAGAAGAAACAGATGATACAGCATAAACGCTGCACAAAACCAACTGCTACTTAATAAGTACACAGAGTACCAATTAGGTTGGAGAACTAGTGAAACATACCAACTTAATTATAAATGGTTTGCATTAATTCCATTAATTTTTTAACACTTCAGGTTGCAGCAGGACACAGTTTGGGAACCTCTGTCCTAGTCAATAAACACCTATCTTTACATTTTCACTTAACATCTAGCATCATCCTAACCCCCTTCCAATAATAAATATTAGTATCTCGATCCTTTGGATGTACTTTATTTAAAGATAAATCCCGCTAGTGCATGTAAAAAATATCAAAAGACAGTATCGGAATGGTTAGTTTCACTGATTAGGTTGGGGTATAGTCTTGCACATTCCTAATTTAGTTAAAATTTGATAAAAATCCCTAAAAAATCTAAATTTCCTTCCAATATATTGAGTGCATTTTTGCTATTTAGATTGATTGCCTCTTATATTTAAATTCATTTGTAGCTACAGGGCATACATTTTTTTTGGTTAAAATCATAGTAGTAATAATCAAGAGTTACATCTTGCAGGTTAGAATTATATTACCATTGATCTGTGACAAAAAATCTTATTAAAATTTTTAAATATTCTCTACTCTAATGCAGTTGTAGTTAAAGTCTTGCACTGAGCTTGACTTAACCATTTTGAAGGTTTTCTTTTGTTCATTTAACACCACCTCCCTAAATACTAAAGAGCTTGAATTTAAAGAGAGTGAATACTCACTAATTCCAATAGTGGTTGTACTTTTAACTATTTAATAGATTCAATAAACAAAGCTATTCAACTTTCCCTTTTAGAAACAAGAATTTTTTTTCGCAACACCCAAGCAAACATGGCTGGTGTAAAAGTAAAAGCAATGATTACACCAAGTGTGTGATTAATTTTTTTGGTACTTTTTATGATGGTAACTTTCAGGTTAAAATTGTTCATAGGATATTGTCTTCACATTAATGCAAGCTTGCACTCTAATATAGTAAAGTTTCTGTCTTCTAGTAAGTCATGTATTATTTTACTTTCAGGTTAAAGTTGTTGTTTTCACAGAGATCACTTGAAGAACCCCATCACTGCCAGAATTCACAGCTGCTCTTATGATGAATGTGCAGGAGGAATCATGACATGCCAGGACAATGACTGGTCAACATTTTACTTCAGGTAAATACAGTCCTTTTTATTCTATTTATTTTTCATTACCTATGACACTAATTTTTTTTTTTACATTTTAACTTGATGCTTGATTTATCTCACTGGGTAATTAATCTTGAGGTAACTTGCCATGATTGAGATCTTGGTAATTTATTCCCAATGGATCATAAGCCGACCACAGTCTTAGTTTTTGGACAGGAAAACCCTGAAAAGTGTGTAATATGCTTATTAGTCTACTCTTTCAGTTTTGGCTGGGAAATTATTTTAAAGGTTTTCATCGAAACCTTAAAAATGATAATCGCTTATTAAAAAGACTTTAAAACTATTAAACATTCAGTATTATGTATAACAGCGACTCACTTCACTTTTCTAGATATACATACCGTAACTTCACTGAACAGAATCAGTCATATGCGCACATACAGACGCAATCTTATTGTTTTTTATAATAGAATCAATGTACCTGGAGAAAACCTCCTGTGACCGACTCAGAAGCCCTCCTATACCATTGAAATATCTTTTGTGTAAATAGGCCTTTGAATAGGTATCTACGGTACATGCTGAAATTTGATTTATAGCCATGTCTAGACTTAATTATGTGTTGATCATTCTTAAACAACATCCAGAAATTCAAATTAAATAATTATAATAATAAGTATGCCGCTAAATCGCTAAATAGGAGAAATAGAGATAGATAAACAGATCAATTTGTTAATGCTGATCATTAGTAAGGCCCTGGCCTGTTTCACCACATCCTTCCATTCAGACATCATCATCATCATCATCAGAGGTGCTACAGCCCTTCATAGCGGCCTGATATGCTTGTCTGCTCTACAACATCCTCCCTTTTAAGCTGATCCATGACTATACACCTTCCAGGTGATTTTAGTCCTTTACAACTCAATCCATATCGGTCTTGGTTGACAGATGAGCCGTTAACCCCTAGGCTTCTCTCTGTAGATCACTTTTGCTGCTCTACAATCTAATATCCTCTCACGGTTTCTTGTCCAAAGCAGCCTGCACATTTAAATTGCAGCAAGTACGGATGGTTCGGTACTGAAAATGTTCATTAGGAAATTGCATCAGCGGGCTGTTAAGCTAGTACATTAGCTCTTTATGCCCTCCCCAAAGCACACACACCCTAACTCCCCAAGCCTGAGTTATCAGGCTAGGAAGCAAAACTTTGGAGATCTCCCTTTGCCACGATAGCCATCATGCTCCCTACCCTGTTTCTGCCGTTTTATTCCCAGATTTTCCACAGCTGGTAGCCCTGTAAGTGCTTCCATTTTCGGCAGATACCATGCACATTCTTTGTCTGCCAGGGCAGGCTCAAACAATAATGGTGGTTTTGTTCCCAGTCTAGCGCTAGGGGGCAGCACCTCTTTGGTCAGCAAGCCACTACAAACTTGTCAACCAGAGCCCCAGGGGATATACATACCCATCCATCATTATCTAACACTGGACTGTATATTTTTCTGAGGATTTTCCAGGTATTGAACAGGTTCTCTTCTTTTGTCTGGCTGTTGTGCATTACCACTGGTCTTATGATAATAAAAGTTGTGTATAGGACCATGGTAGTTTTCCTGCACTGGTTGGGCTTTTTAAAGTTGGTTGGTGTCCTGATGGTTGAGATTCTGATACGTTGTTTGTGATAGTTCATCCTGTGCTCACATGTATGTTTCTCTGGAAGTTGTTTGTGATACGGTAGTTCATTTGGTGCGCACATGCATGTTTCTCATATCACTTTCTAAAGGGATGTTAAATAGGATACATGCTAGTGAGTGTCCTTGACTCAGAGGCCATGATTAATATGAAAGTTCCTCAAAGGCTTAAGTACTCTTCCTGTACTTTGATTCTTTTTTGGAGGTAGCCATCGTCATGTAAAAGCCAGATAAGTTTGTTAGAAACTCCAAGTTTCTATAGTGCATCATACAGATATTTCCTGTCTAAGCTGTTGTGTAGTCCACATATTGTTGGTGTATGGGGATGTTGTATTCTTAGCATTTCTTCTGGAGACATCTGGTGGTCAAGATATGATCTGTGGTGCGTCTATTCTGTCTGAATTTAAATTGATAGTCACCTAGAATATGTTCAGTAAACCTTTTCAGTTTTCTTGCTATTAATTTGTTGATGATTTTGTAGGTTGCCAGCCTTAGTAAACAACACTGACTATATTTTTAAAATTTTCTAACCATTAAAACAATTTTTTATTAAAAGGAAAGGATCGAAACAAAGTATGGGAAAACCTGAAAATGGGATGCAGCGTAACAATGCATCTTTTTTCAGGTTTACTTATTTCCTTTTACCTAACCTGATTGCTGCCTCTCCTGATTTTTTATATTTTTTTGCTTGTCTTGCTCTCTCTCTCTCTTGCTTTTCTATTTACCTGACAAAAGTTCTGAGGATGTCTGAAATTTTCCCATCTAATTTCTTGTAATGCAGCAATAGACATTTTACTTTTTTTTTTTTAGTTACTCTATTAGTTTGGCTAAGGCTCCTGCTCTAACCAGGCTTATTAAGTTCAGAATCGCAGTCCTAATATGATGTCCATTAGTATCATTCCTGGTTCTTGTTTGTGGTTTGGATTTTGTAACATATTTTTAAATTGCTGCGTTGTTAGCCCTCAACCATCTGCTCCTTTAAGCTCTCTAGGTAGTGCCTTTATTTTTGGATCCCCCCACTTCCAAGAAGATTCTATTTTGGTACACCCCTGCTATTTTATTTCCTTAGTAGCCATCATATCCTGTGAGTTTCCCTTATCTGCCACCTAGGGAGGCTCTCGATGGAAGATAAGTATGCACTAGAACTTACCCCACCTAATCATCTAAAAGGTTTGATGACCTCCTAATGGAGGAGTAAAAACTGAAAAGTTCTTTTCAACTCGCCGCCCCTTGAAAGTAAATACATGCCTATCTCTGAGTTAATGTCTCCCATAATCTTCAAACTGCATCAAGTTGGGTGTCACCTTGTGATGTGTATGCATAATGTGGGTGTGTACATAAGGTGGGTTGTTCGCCCCACAGGAATAATCATTCATTTTGAGCATGTTCTAAAACTTAATTTACTGTAATTACTGCAGTTATTAACTCAAAAACAGCAGATTTTTCAAATTTTTTATATTACAACTAACTATCAAAGTGTCTCATAAGTGTAATTTTGTAGCTAAAGGTAATTGCATGATCTTTAATTGATATTAGGTGTTTGTTCAAAATATACTTTCCAAAGTAGATTTATTATTAATTTTATGCACAACAAAACATTTTTTAGTCGACATAACATCACAGCTTTACAAAGAAGGAAAAAAAGATTGTTTCCAATTATATTAGTAAAATTTTATATTTGATTACCATATATTCAATACTACAACAAATTTTTCAAAAGAATAGACTCACTTTGTGGACAACGTATCAATCGAGGAAATAATGCCACAAAAAGTCAAAATTATAATTTAAAAAAAAATAATTTCAAACATATGCATGCAGACCTGTTTACTCTTACGATTTTGGCGTACAATGTACGATTTTTAGATGTCTTTTACGATTGTACGCCAAGACCCTCCAAAGCTACGATTTTCAGAGACCCGGTGGAAAAAATTTTCCCCGATTAAAAAAAAATAATAAATTTTCGGGTTTGGACGTTTTAGCCCTCTCTAATGAAGATCTGCCAGTGAATATGAACTAGAAAAACGATTGGTTGAATTTAAAAAAAAAATTTTAAAGTTGGGACCATTCTTATTATATTTCGGAAGCACTCATGGGGAGGTGGGGTTGTTGATTACGGAAATTGTGGCACACTAGACACGCATGGGTAGGGTATTGGTGGGAGTGTCAAAGGATATAAATAAATAACCGCGGATGGAATTGATTGAATTGAGGGTGATTGTCGTATTCCTGCTTTGTGTGTCACAGTCACAGTGACTAGCTGGCTGCATCAACAGTAATATTTTGATCGCCCTAGCGACAACTTCACTCACCATCGCCTTTGACTGCTAGCAAGCGTGTGAGGTAGTTTTGTTACAGAATTATTTTGTTCCTCAGAACCGCGGCGATTAATAGAGATGGTTTTTAAAATAAAATAGATGATCCAACTGTTCTGCAGTGGAGCGTTGGATTTTGGCATACCGGTATTTTATAAGATCCAGTCAGCGACATTTACAAAATACTTTTATAACTCGCAAATCAGCTCTACGCCTTCAACGATTTTAATACAACAGTTTGGTTTCACTACCAGGGTTTCTTTCAGCTATATCTCGGGGGGGGTAAGCCAAGTGCGCCCACCCCCGGAGCAAAAATATGTCCAACAATAAATAACTGTCAATGCTGGCACTGCCCCCCCCCCACCGAAAAATCTGAAGTGCATCGGGGGGGGGGGGGGGG
>CAXITT010000020.1:372038-382801 GCA_964033795.1 Lymnaea stagnalis
TTTTTACGTTTAATAATCGTTAAAATAATAAACTGCTTTCAAAAAAAAAAAAAAAAAAAAAAATTGTATAGTGAAATTATTTATTGACTCTTTGTATAATAACAAGTTTTTGTACTTAAAAAAGATAGTGAGTCCCGTGTATTGATTAAAGGCCGATAATTTACAGCTTTAAGCGCAACACTCCCCGTCTAAACTTGTTGAGTTTGATCAAAGGTTCATTTTCTTAAAGTAGTTTCTGCAAGAATTCCACCACCACCACCACCACCACCATCCCCAAACACCCCCCCAAAAAAAAAACAACAACAACAAAACAAAACAACAACAACAAAACAACAACAACCCATGGCGGGAATCAGTTTGTGGATGACGGACGCGGAGACTTGCATGTGTGTGTGTGTGTGGGGGGGGGGTTTGAGGGGTAGAGGGCAGTGTTTGGTTGATACACAATTTCTACCACATACTTAGAATGTCTCCGACTACATATTTTCCCAACTCATGCACATCGCATTTCACACCCGTAAGTACTAGACGTGCCAAAACACATGTGCATTTCCTATACACGCCACAATGGCAAGAACATTTCCTTATACATTCTTAACAAAAATAAATAAAATAGTGGACATAAATGTAATCTAAGTAAAGATTTTTACCTTTGTTTTAAATGTTACATTTCAGAACCGATGTATTCAAGTCGAATAAAAGCGGATAAATTGCATTCCAACCTATGATCTCATTCTCCCCCACCCCACTCCCCAACCCCATACAATTTTTCTCATATGCGTATGTCATGCATTAAGGTCAATTACATGAATGTACCCCGGGGCACGCACTCCACATCACGCACACAAATTCCCTCACGTGCAACCCTCCCTCCCACCCCCCGATGTCGCCTCGCTCACACCAATCATCCTATGACAGCCACGAGTTTACTCGCGCGTAAATGAGTCAAAATCGAAGAAAAAAAAAAATCAATTCTGTTTACTTGTTGCATAATGCCACGGAAGGTGCTTATCAGGGAGATTCTCTCCTACAATCCCATTAACTACACCCTAATGAAAAACATTGTATTCATCACGTTGAGAGTTGCTTGTGTCTGTCTTGTGGCGTTTCTAGGTATGTGCGCGGGACAATCATTTTTTGCAGCCCCTCCCCCCCCGACTGTCCACAGAAACCAACAACAGCAACAACCAACTTGGCCGTTGGCCGAAAATGGCGCCCTTCGTTATGCAGAGAAAAAAAAGAGCTTGAAAGGGCTAGAATAGCACGGGGGACAACCGTTATGCAAGCAATCAATCATCATCATCATATTGCACCAATTTTTGTCACAACCGCCGATGTCTCGTGTGTCCTAAAAGAAGAACATGTTAGTCTAAAAAAAACCTACATAGTTGTGTCTCGAACGAACTTATCAGCATACGACTGGTGGTTGTTTTCAAGACTTGACCTACTTCCAAGGAAAAAAAAATATATATTTGTGTGTGTGTGTGTGTATGCGTGGGTGGTCAGGCATTATTTAATTGCCCAATAGAATATCGCAATAAATGGTTCCCATTACTCGCAGAAAAACTCATTGGTTCGTGTCCTGGCAAGAATGCCTCTTACGGTTACAATGCAGATGAAAGTCTCGAATCCATAACCGTTCAACAAGACTAATCGATTCGAAACGTGTCTAAATATTTGATCGAAGACCATGCATTTATTTAGTTTATTTGGGAAAGACTTATAATATAGAAGCAGTTTATATGACTCCTAACCCTAACTTTAACCCTAACTTTATCCCTATTCCTAAATCAAACAATAACCCTAAAGTTTTTAACCCCAACCTTAACTTTAACTCTAACGTAAACCCTCAAACTAACTTAACCCTAAACTTAACTTTAACCCTTTAACACAAACTTAGCCCTAACCCTAAATTTAACCTAACCCTAACTGTAGCCCTGACACTTACTTTAACCCTAACTTTAACCCTAAAACTAACTTAAAAAATAACCATAACTTTAACCTATAACAATAACTTTAACCCTAACCCCAACTTTAAAATAACCCTGATTAAAACCCTAACCATAACTTTAACACTAACCTTAACTTTTACCCTAACCCTAGCTTTAACCATAACCATAACTTTTACACTAACCCTAACTTTAAACCTAAGTCTAACTTTAACCCTAATTTTAACCGTAACCCTTACTTTAACAGTAACACTAACTTTAAACCTAACCATAAATTTAACCCTAACTCTAACTTAAATCCTAACCATAACATTAACCCTAACCCTAACTTTAACCCTAACTTTAACCCTAACCTTAACAATAACCAAAAACCTAATTTTAAACCTAAAACTAATTTTAACCCTTACCCTAACTTTAAACCTAACCATTATTTTCACCCTAAGCCTAAATTTAACCCTATTCCTAACTTTAACCCTTAATCTTAAATGTAACCCTACAATTAACCCAAGTCCTAGCTTTAACCTTAAGCAAAAATTTAATCTTAACATTTAAATTTAGCCAAACCCTAATTTTAACATCTAATTCTAACTTGACCCCTAACCCTTTAATTTAAAACTAACACTTTACTTTAAAACTAACCTTAATTTAAACCCTAACACTTACTTTAACCCACACCCTAATTTTAACCACTAACCCTAACTTAAACTACAACCCTAACCTTGCCCCTAACCCTAACTTTACCCCTTTCCCTTCATTTAATCGTAACACTTACTTTAACGCAAAACCAAAATTTAACCATAACCATACCTTTAACCCTAAACCTAACTTTAACCATAATCATTACATTAAACTTAACCCAAAATTTAACCCTAAATTTTACCATAACGCTACCTATAATCCTAACCCTAACTTTACAATTAACCCTAACTTTACCCCTAACCCTAAATTTAAACATAACCTTACCTAACATTAACCGTAGACCTAACTTTAAAACTAAAACTGATTTTAACCCTAGCACTAACTTAACCCTAACACTAACTCCAACTCTAACCCTAAATTTACCCCTAACCCTAACTTGTATCCTATTTCTTACTTTAACCCTAACTTTAACCCTAACATTAAAATTGATCCTTAAACTAAATTTAAATCTAAAACTAATTTTAACCCTAACCCTACCTTTAACCTTAACCTTAAATTGAACCATAACCTTATCTCTAGCTCTAACTTTAGCCGTAACCCTAACTTTATCCCTAACCCTTTAATAATCGTAACCCTTAATTTACCCTAAACCCTAACTTTAACCCTAAACCTCACTTTAACATTAACCCTAACTTTAACCCTAAACCTAACTTTAACCTCTAAGGCTAACTTTAACCATTTCTTTAACCCAAACCCTAATTTTAACCCTTACCCTAACTTTAAACCTCAATTTAATACTAACCTTAACTTGTCCTTAATTTTAACCCTAACACTAACTGGAACTCTTAACCATTACTTAAACACTAATGCTTTACTTTAAAACTAACACTAAAACTAACCCTAATCCTAACGTTAACCCTAAACCTAAAGTTAACCCTAACCCTAACTTTAACCCTAAGCTTAAATATAACCCTAACTTTAAACCCTACATCTCACTTAAAACCTAATCCTTTACTTTACAATTAACCCTAATTTTAACTTTACCCAAACGTTTACACTAACCCTGACTTTAACCACTAACCCTAAATTTAACCCTAACCCTAACTTTACCCCAAACCCTAACTTTACCCCTAACCCTAAATTTACCTCTAACCCTAACTTTAATCCTAAGACTTACTTGAACCCAAACTTTAACTCTAACCTTAACAATAATCCTAAACCTAACTTTAAACCTAAACCTAATTTTAACCCTAACCTTAACTTAACCCTAACACTATCTGTAACCCCTAAACCTAATTTTAACCCTAACTCTAAATTTAGCCCTAACCCTAACTTTAACCCTAACCCTAAATTTAGTCCCTAAACCTAAGTTGAATCCCCTAAGCCTAACTTTCACCCCTAAGCTTAACTTACCCCTAACATTAACTTTAATTATAACCCTAACTAAAACCCTAACCCCAACTTAAACCCTAAACGAGACGTTAACCCTATCCTCAACTGTAACCATAACCCTATTTTTAACTACATAGCCTAACTTGAACCACAACCTTATACTTTAAAACTAACCCTTTATTTTAAAACTAACTACAATTTGAACACTAACCCTAAAGTTAACCCTAAGCCTAACTTTAACCCTAACCATAACTTTAACCCTAACCGTAACATGAACTCTAATTATAACCCTAACCCTAAATTTAACCCTTAAAACTTAATTGAAACCTAATCCTTTACTTTACAACTAACCCTAAATTTAACCCTTAACACTTACTTGAAACCTGATCTTTTACTTTACAACTAACCCTAATTTTAACTTTACCCTAACGTTAACCCTAACCATGACGTTAACCACTAAGTCTAAATTTAACGATGACCCTAACTTTGCACCTAACCCTAACTTAACCCCACCCATAACTTTACACCTAACCCTAACTTTAATCATAAGCCTTACTTTAACCCCAACTTTAACTCAATTCTTAACAATAACCCTAAACCTAACTTTAAACCTAAACTAATTTTATCCCTAACCATACCTTAACCCTAACCCTATCTGTAACCCCTAACCCTAACTTTAACCCTAACCCTAACTTTAGTCCTTAATATAATTTAAACCCCCTAGGCCTAACTATTCACCCTAAGCTTAACTTACCCCTAACACTAACTTTAATCATAACCCTAACTCAAACACTAACAGAAACTTTAACCCAAACACTAACTTTAACCCTAACCCTATTTTTAACTCCTTAGCCTAATTTGAACCCCAACCCTCTACTTTAAAACTAACCCTTTATCTTAAAAGTAACACTTTATTTTAAAACTAACCATAATTTTAACCCTAACAAAAACTTTAACCCTATCCCTAACTTTAACCCTAACCCAAACTTTAACCCTATCCCTAACTTTAAACCTAATCCTTACATTAACTCTAGTTATAACCCTAACCCTAACTTTAACCCATAACCCTTACTTGAACCCTAACCCTTTAATTAAAACTAACCCTAATTTTAAACTTAACTCTAATGTTTACCCTAACTCTAACTTTAACACCTAACCGTAAATTTAACCCTAACCCTAACTTGAGCCCTAACCCTAACCTTAACCCTAAGCCTTACTTTAACCCTAACCATTACTTCAACCTTAACCCTAAATTTAACCCTAACCCTAACATTAACTCTAATTATAACCCTTACCCTAACTTTAACCCATAACGCTTACTTGAACCGTAACCCTTTACGTTAAAATTAACCCCAATTTTAATCTTGTCCCTAACTTGAGCCCTAACCCTAACCTTAACCCTAAGCCTTACTTTAACCCTAACCTTACTTCAACCCTAACCCTAAATTTAACCCTAACCCTAACATTAACTCTAATTATAACCCTTACCCTAACTTTAACCCATAACGCTTACTTGAACCGTAACCCTTTACGTTAAAATTAACCCCAATTTTAATCTTAACCCTAACTTTAGCCATATCCCTAACTTTTATTCTAACCCTTACTTTAACCCTAACATTAACCCATGCCATTAACCGTAAACCTAACATTAAAACTTAAACTATTTTTAACCCTAACCCTATCTTAACTCTAACACTAACTTTAAACCAAACCCTAACTTCAACCATAATCCATACCTAATCGCTAACACTAACTTTACACCCGAGCGTAATTTTACCCCAACACTAACTTAAATCCTAACCCTTACTTTAATCCTAACACTAACACTAACCCTAACTTTAACGATAACCCAAACCTAACCGCTAACCCTAACTTTACCCCTAAGCCTAACTTTACCCCTAACCCTAACTTTAATCCTAACCTTTACTTTAACCCTAACAATAATTTTACCCCTATCTATAACTTTACCCCTAACCCTAACTTTAATCATAACCCTAACTTTTAAACTGACTCTACCTTTAATACTAAGTCTATCATTAACCCTATCTTTAACCCAAATCCTAACTTTAGTCCTAACATCTTATATTTCACCCTAATTTTAAACCTAACCCGAACTTCAACACCAAACCATCAGTAGAACCCGATACATTTATTTTGAAACTAACCTTAATTTTAACCCTAACCCCAATTTTAAACCTAACCCTAACTTTATCCCCCCTCTCTAACTTTAACCAGTAACGTAACTTTACCCCAAACTTTAACTCTAACTCCTACTATAACCCTTACACTAAATTTAAACTTAACCTTAAAATTAACCCTAAACCTAACTTTAAACCTTAAACTAATTTTAACACTTACCCTACCTTTAACCCTAACCCTAACTTTAACCATAACTCTAACTTTAACTCTAACACTAACTGTAAACCTAACCTCAACTTTAACCTTAACCCTTAAATTAAACCTAACCCCAACATTCACCCTCATTTTAACCCTAACCTTACCTTTAAACCTAACCCTAACTAGAACCCTAACACTTTACTTTAAAGCTAACCCTTTACTTTAAAACTAACCCTAATTTTAACCCTTACCCTAACTTTAACCTTAACCCTAACTTTAACACTAACCCTAACTTTACCCGTAACACTACCTTTAACTCTAGCTTTAACCCTAACTTTAACACTATCCCTAACTTTAACTCCTAACGCCAACTTTAACCCTAACTCTTTTCTTTAAAACTTACCCTAGCTGTAACCCTACCCTAAACTTTAACCTTAACCCTAACTTTAACCCTTATTTAAATTTTTACCCTTATTCTAACTTTAAGTCTAACCCTCAATTTTACCCTAACTTTAACCCTAACCATAATGGTTCCCGGTTGCGAATGGCGGCGCTGCGTGTCTGGATCCATTTTTACTATGTGCTATTCAGATGTTATTTGTGGTATTTTATTTTAGTTAAACTGAAGAATTAGGTTTACAAACATATAGAGTATGCAATTATCTTTTATTTGATATCTGATACCTCATTTTGTCTTACAAAACCCAACAATAATATTTTAAATCGTTTTTTTAATCCCAAGCTTTTACTTCTGGTACCCGGGTACGAATAGCCACTTCGATTAAAAAAAAAACAAACTAATTTGTTTATTCGAATCCGGAACTCTCCTGAGTCTTCAAAAGCCAAGAGCCTCGCGCCACGGGAGATGTCTACTAGCGGCTGTTCATGCATTTCACGTGGTCAGTAGCAAGTCCATTTGTATCTAATTACCCCCTGAAACGTAAGATAATTTAGTGATCTCATATGTGAGAGCGGTTGTTGTTTGTACTGGTCATTATGGTATATGGAGGTCATTTTCTTTTTGGCAGGTCATACGCGTGCGGACTCGTCGTCAGAGTTTTGGCTGACAGAATCCCTGTGAAGGGTACCTTTGATCATAGCATACTGTGGGACACTGTTCGTAGCGTACTATCTGACATTGTTCATAGCGTACTGTTGAACATTGTTCATCGCGTACTGTTGGATAGTTTTCATAGCATACTGTTGGACATTGTTAATAGCGTACTATTAAAAATTGTTCATAGCATACTGTTGGACATTGTTCAAGGCGTACAGTTGGATATTGTTTATGGTGTACATTTGGACATTATTCATAGCCTACTTTTGGACATTGATCATGGCGTATTGTTTGGCATTATTCATAGCGTACTGTCGGACATCATTCATAGCGTACTTGTAGACATTGTTACAACATACTGTTGAACATTGATCATAGCTTACGTTTGGACATTTTTCATAGCGTACAGTTGGACATTGATCATAGCGTATAGTTGGACATTGTTACACATGTTAACATACTTTGCGTACACCCTGATACCTGCGTAGGTTTGCGCGCTCCTTGGCTCCACAACCATTTCCTTAATTATACCAATTATCGATCCGATGACAGTTTAAGAAAGCCATTATTTGACATCTATTTGTCTGACAACAATTATCCGACAAAGTTATCTGAGAGCGGTTTGTCCGACGCCAACATATTTGTGGCCCAAATATTGACTGAGACCCTGGCCCTTATTTAATGACTCACATCGTGGTGCCCATTTAATGGAAAATATCTCTATTAATTCCAACACGCATAGTTTTCACTGGTTCTTATGCTAAACGTCTAAACTATGAAAAAAAAACAAAAACGAAGGAAATATTTCATTATCTCATTAATCCCCAAACACTGATCAATGTCGACCGAGAGTCGTCACGTGACTTTTTTTTAGAAAGGAGCGTCCCACCTCCCCCCTTCCGTTAATTTCAGTTTTGTACCACTTGCGAATCAGATATTTTAGTTTAAAATTCCCCCCCCCCCCCGCATCACAACATTTGGGCCCTTTGTATATCTGATGCCCCCCCCCCCCACTGCAGACGGGGATGGGGATGAATCGCTTGCCCCACGAGACAGTACTGTTGTAGAGGCGCACACTTTCAATTAATATGCATGCGCGTGGTGCGAAAATGGCCCTTTAAAATATCTATTTGTTAAAAAAAATCGACAGCACCTGTATCAAAATACTCTATTCGCAAACATAGCGTCATGTAAACTTTTACAATGTATCATTCATGCCAACCTGTTATATTATCGGTAGAAAGAAACAGGTTTTTGATTAAATTTTTTTATTGTGATTAGATTTAAATTATTTTTTAATTTTTGAACCATTTTTTAAATTCGAAAGTATGGTGTATGTGTGTAAAAGAGTGGGGGGGGGGTGGGCAAAATTTGAGACAAAATATGTCCAGGGGGAGGGTAAAATTGTCCAAAATATAGCGTGATGTACTTTATGGACAGCCCCCCATAAAAAAAAAAAAGTTAAAATCTTTTTTTATTTTCTACTTTTTGGTATTAAAATTGTAATTGTAATTTTTAAATTATCAAAAAAAAAAAAATAAATAAAAAAAAAACAAAAAAACAAAAGGTAAAATTGTTACACTTTTAAACATCGAATGATTAGGAATTTCCGGTTAAAGCGACTTAAATCTTTACCATGCATACAACTAAAAAGTAGATCTGAGCTCACCCAAAAAAATCCGTTCACTCAGCGAAGCAGAGGCGGTCAACCAATATAATTTGAGTGAAAGTGTCAACCGGCCTCAGTCGACCCATTCAGGAGGAGCTTGCATACTGCACCACCCTCTTTCCCCAGCCATTCACCAGATGAACACTGCACGAGAAAAACTCAATCTTATAACGTCATGAGTGTCAAAAAAAAATTATTATCATCGACTAGATGGAAATAGGAGTAGAAAGAAAGATGATCATAATAATAATACAGGGAAGGAGTTTTTAAAAAATGCGAATCTTTCGAAAAGTATTAAGATTATGAAATGACAATTGACGTAGCAATCAATAATGTGATTAGAATCATTGGGGGGGGGGTGGTGGGTGGGGGAGGGCGGAGTTGAAGGTACTCAGGCTTGGAAGTAACACAGACTTCATTATCTGCATTTTGTATTATTCCCCCCCCCCCCCCCCCCCCCCCCCATTTGAACCATTTTTTAAATTCGAAAGTATGGTGTATGTGTGTAAAAGAGTGGGGGGGGGGGTGGGCAAAATTTGAGACAAAATATGTCCAGGGGGAGGGTAAAATTGTCCAAAATATAGCGTGATGTACTTTATGGACAGCCCCCCTCAAGAGCTTGAGAAATACACCCTGACGTCCAAACCGTTGTGGTCGCCAAACATTTACAAATGAAGAAAGAAGGGGCGTCTCTGGTTTTCTTAATACATTCATTTTTTTCTATTTTCAGTCTTTGGTGACTCATTTTCAGTCGTGCCTAGATAGACCGGAAGTCTGGAGAGAGAGACCGGTGGCTCAAAACGTGACAACGTTCTCCAATGAAACAGCCCTCTCCGCTGATCTGATTGGCCAGTTATTGCTTAACCACGAGTAATCCAATTCACCCCAATCACCGGCACGATTCGGTTGACATGGCTCACATCGTTGCCGGTCTGCTGCGCTCGTTACCGAGACTTGTCAACACGGACGCCCCACGGAATCTCGGGAAATGGCGTTCAAATACAATGAGACTTGCTTTAGTTGATTCTGAAACCTGTTTTGGGTTAGTGATCATGAGGCTAAAAGAAGGTGGTCGGAGTGAAATGAAGCTCGCCAATAATAAATAAATTTAAAAAAAATACACAAGAAGTGCGACGAGTCTCTTTTTATGACAAAAATAAATTTTAACGTAAACATTCTTCCGTTGAAACCATCAAATTTACCCACGTTTCACTACGTAGGCGGAAGGGGCTTAAAAAAAAAAAAGAAAAAAAAAAAAAAAAACTTACAGCCAAAGACGAGTCATGTGAAAAAATAAATAAATAAATAACAAATCAGAAAATAATTAAATTTTTTTGTTAAAATGCATTCCGCATTGTCACCCTTTAGATGTGTATATGAGCACTCTATGAAGGAAGACAAAGGATTCGAATTGAATGTAGACCAAATAGAAATATGTTTTATATTTATTAATTTTTTAATTATCTTTTCTGCGCAGACTTTCTTTGCGCAATTAATTTTCAGAAATTAAAAAAAAAATATGTTCTATTTTTTAAGTGTTTTAACTCGTATTTGATGAAAAGGCCTTTTTTTTAAAAAAAAAAAAGTTAAAATCTTTTCTTATTTTCTACTTTTTGGTATTAAAATTGTAATTGTAATTTTTAAATTATCAAAAAAAAAAAAAAAAAAAAAAAAAAAACAAAAAAAAAAAAAGAAAAAAATTTACACTTTAAAAAAACAA